>OZ025184.1:3972500-4317500 GCA_964019065.1 Catostylus mosaicus | reverse complement strand
GCTGTGTCATATGTTTGATAAACCAGCTCAGTAAGTGTTGATAGTGAAACTTATGAATATGAAATGATAAGAACGACGACCACAAGAGACATCCTCATTTCTTTGTGTCATATTACCATTGCAAAATCAAATTTCAACAACATTGAATAAAGGAATGAACATGTCTCTGTGAGTCGTCATTTTTGTCATTCACTTTAATAAAAAACTGCGTTTTCCGATAACTGAATCAATCCATGACTTATTCAATTCGGATTAAATTTCACGCATCCCTGAGCAGTGGTACTGAGAGGAGATTCTTAAATAAGGTCTTTTTTAGAATTTGACTAGTTTCTGGTTTGAAAAATGTTTATACCTTTGAAATATTTGGTATAATTCAAGAATGCGCGTAGTTTTTTGAAAAACTCTACAATTATTTGGCATAAGGACCTTTCGTGTGACTTAGATTGGGAGTGTTCTTTGCTTTAAGCAAGAGTTATTAGATTTGATTGTCTTAATTACAAGCGCATCTATTTAGTTGTGAATGTCTTCACTCCAAAAGGCTTTATAAGTCCCTATCCAGCGAATATCGGCTCAAAAAATGGGATTCAGGTAAATATACGTTTAATGCAAGAGCTGCATGATTTTGCGTACTGCAAGTTCTTTGCGTTCCACCTCTCTTCATAGGACAAGACGTTGGATAACGTGAAATTGCGTGAAATGGAAGAAAACGAAGAATTGACATTATGTAAAATTGTTTTTTCACCTTTTTGAGTAAATATTTACCTGAAATTTGAATTGCTAATTTTGCTTTTTTTATTTTCATTTGCAGCTGGGAGGAAGCAAAGCTCCTTTTCATGAAAGATAACTTCTTCCAGGATCTCGTCTTCTACGAAAAGGACAATGTAACTGATGTTTTATTTAAAAAACTTGAGCGATTCTGTTTGTCGTCTGTATCTAATCCCGACAATCTGATGAATGTCAGTAAAGCTGCCAGCTCAATTTCAACTTGGATAAGAGCTGTGTACAATTACTGCAGTGTTTTACAAACGTTTAAACCGAAGCAACTTGAGATAAAAGAAGCTGAAAATGAGCTAAAGAAGGTAAGTATTTTGTATGCAAGAAACTTTTTATGATGGGAATTGCGTACAATATCAAGGAAAAGGGGACGTATTGGGCAAGGGGACATATTGGAAAAACTCAAAGAACACCTATGATTACCCATATCATTTCTCCTACAAAGTGACGTCATGAATTATTTTTTCTAATGTATTTTTTGCGAGTTTTGGGTGTGTGGTTGGGACAATTTTGTCGGTAAATGCCCTGAAGTTTTGTATTTTCCTTTTTCCTCTTGTCAAATGGGGGAAGATCATAACTTCTTAACAACGCCACGGCAGTCTTGAGTGGCTTTTTTTCGATCGACTTTATTCCTCTGCTTATATAATGCTAAATACTTTTGAAAATAATCGAGACAATATCCAACACGATACATTCTCTTGGTCATCGTCATTTTGCATTTGCTAATCATTTTTCGAATTAATTGGATACCTTCTGGCTTACTCAAGGCGAAGGCGGTACTTGGAGAGAAGAGGGTGTTATCGCATAAAATGAAGTCAGCACTTGAGGAATCCATCGAGGTTTATAAAGATGTGATCAAAGAGACAAAAAGCCTTGAAAAGCAACTACAGGTCGGTGTTTTCATTTGTTGATACTATAATCTATAGTCAGATGCTGTGTATGGGAGATCAGTCAATGCACGCTCAGTAATGCTAATCATCTGTTGATGAAGTTCTTAAATCTGTATACTGACAACACTTCTTTTCGCTGATGTTATACCAAAATTGAAATTACACACTGTATAAGATAAAGCCATACGATTCCACGACAAACAGATTGGTAAATATTCAAAATTCAACCTAGTTTACGAAGGGGCACATTTTCGATATCATGCAATTAAAGATGCAATGCAAAATGAGGATGGAATGGCATGAAAATAAATATTATCATTGAAGAGGACTGTATGAAACTTGGTTTGCCTTTATTCAGTAACTAATGGTTGATTTCAAGGACACATTGTACCGTTAGTTAATATTAGACAATATTCAAAATCTTGCACATTTTGATTCTATCTCAAGCCTTGGCCACCTTTCTGCTTTGGAATACTTTTCAATAGTTCATCATTCTTTTCCACGCAGTCGTCTTAACTATCTGTTTAAAATTATTTTATTCAGCCTTAAAAGATATTATTTGAAACCCTCGAGCATTCTTAGATTATTAGATATGATATAATCTTTGAGCATTTTATTTCTATTCTTAAGCACGTTTACGCGTATGAATTGAATTCTATTATAATTTCTGAGAAAATTGGAATTGGTTCAAGCATTTTTGGTCTCAACTTTACTTTTAGACCCTGAAGCGAGCAAGGAATAAGGCTGAATCCCTTTTAGAGAGTATGGATTCTTACATAATGCAATGGCAAGGCAGAACTAAAGTGTTAAAAGAGAAGCTTAGAACAGTTCCAGGAGATGCTCTTCTGACAGCAGCAACTGTTGTCTACCTTGCTGTATTCAATGAAGAGACGAGAGACTGCCTAACGAATCAGTGGACTAAATTATTCAGGGACAGATTTGATGCGATGTCTGGTGCAATGAATATCCCAATCGATGACAGATATTCAATTATTGATCTTTTAAGCACGGACAGTGAGCAAATGGAATGGAAGAGAAAGGGCTTGCCATGTGATTCTTTTATGTTGACTAATGCATTGATTACACGAACTTCGTCTATTGGTGGAAACAAATGCTGGCCACTTTTCATAGATCCACTTAACCAGGCCCCATTTATGGTACGCTGCATTGAAGAGGGGATGGTGCCAAAGATGCATGAGGATGGCTCGACAGGTTAGAACCCCTATTCAAAATATTCTGGATCCTACGTGTCGATTTGCAAGGAAAGGGGAAATTGGTAGCACATTGGAGTTATTATATTCGCCCGACATACTAAATAGTAAATCTATTGCATAATTCGCATAAATTATAAGTTGAGGAAAAGTGCATCTAACTGGCTCGTTGTTTTGACCAATCAGAGCTCAGTTGCCAGATATTTAGTAAAATAAGTAGTTTTGGTTGATATATTGGCATTTTAGCATTTTGGCATACATATATCCATCCATTAAGTGCTCCAATGTTTATAAAATTCACGTAAAATTTAGGTTGATAATATGCATTACACATTACTGTTAGTATCGAAACACCTTAACACTGTAATGGGAACTTCCTTGCTTGTGCACAGCCACACATTCATCTAACAATGGTTCTATTAACTTGTGCATATAGCTTTAACAAATGATAATGCAATGTCCAGTTTTAAACAGCCCACTGCCCTAGGCCAAAACTGAAGCTTTAAAGAGGTCCTTTACTTTTAATGACAGCAAATTCATTAAAATTGATTTTACTTTTTAATTCCAAGTCAGAAGAACACTTAACCCCCAGAAAAATGTGTAGGCAGAGGACAAAATCTCTAAATATTATTTTATAACTAACCTTAAATTTTTGATGGTTTTAATTTGCGTTTTGGTTTATTTATGGCATCGTTCAAAGAGCGACCTTGTTGTCAAAAACAATCTTACGGAAAAGGCAATCAATGTATAAAGCAATTTATTAGATTTTCAATGTACTAAAACGATGCCACTGTGCTTTTATGCTATCAACCTTCCCCTTTCCAACGAAATCAAGTATTACACTGTGTTACTGCTATTTTTGTGTATATTATGTCGATTAAGTCTTTTTTACCCTCATCAATTTATATGTGCTAACTCTTGTCAGATTATGTTATGAACAGAGTGGTCTCTGCTTAGCACATCAAGGCTTTGTCATGTGATGAAATTGACGTCTTTGAGTCTGATAATGTTGTGCAAACTTATAAAGGGTTGCAATTAAGGTAACAATATTGAGGAGATACTTGTCCTGTTTTTGTTTTGATAAACAAACTCTAGTATTGCTTTTCATCAACCTCTACCATGCATCTCGAATGACACGAAAATCGTTAAGTAATGTTTATAGGAATTGTTGCTGTCAATGAATACTCTCATTTCTTGCAGAAACGCCTCACCTAGAAGTGCAGAACCCATTAACTGCTGCACTTATTCAAGAAACACGCGTGTGTGAGAGTCCACCACGACCAAACACCAAAGGCAATGCTCTTGAAGCAAGTTTAATGTCCGATGCCTTTTTGCATGAAAGATTGGACAGCAGATTTTCTACTCTGTCTTGTAAGTACTTCATTTCCTTTTAAAGTTGCTCGAATGTGATTGGTCTATATGATTTGCCTACAAATGATCGAAACTTTCATGACAACAATTTCTAGGCATATATTCCTTAATTTGAGTTTTTTGAATTCTTAGTAATATTTTAATTTTCAAATATCGCAAAATCATCTCCTTGATCTTCTTTGTTTCTTAATCTCACCAGCCACTAGATAGTGATAAAAGTTTAAGATGCAAGTCTTTTGCCTTGTAAAGTAAGCATTAAGATGCAAGTCTTTTGCCTTGTAAAATATCGAATTCGATTTATATTTGTACTTTGGAGCATCATCTCCCCTTCTTCTCAATTCGGTTGCCTTATTTTTAGCTGCTACAAGATATCGATTTTAGTTGAATGTGCAAGTTAACCTTAAATCCCTTAGCCCCTCCTTGCCTTGTATGCTATCGACTTTTATTCATTTCTTTGCTGTAAAGCATTATCACTCCTTAAATTTTCTCGATGTCTTTAAAGAAGCCCTTATAAATTTGCTTCTAAATTTTGCTTCTATTTTTTCAGCTGCTACTAACTATCCTGATGCAGACGTGCCGAAAACTCCACTTCAGGATTCAAGAAGTACTGTAAACAGACGTATCAGCTCCTTCTCAGCAATAACTAATGAATCCGCATTTTTGAATAAATTTTATTCGAAGGTAGAATATTTTAATTTGTACATTTCAGTTAAGTCAAAATATTGTTGATAGGAAAATGAACTGGACATTCATTTAATTGCATTTTGCTATTCTATCATTTGATTTCGACTTAATTTTTTGACTGTAAAGTAAAGATTTTCACAATAAACGATGCTTACTCTACAATTAGAAATTCTCTACATTGCTGCAGGGAGAACGTAAATCCTTTTTGAAATTTGTCAAATACAGCTTTCTTGCATACCCTTCTAAATAAAATTTCATTTTTGAATCCAGTATCTATATTTAATATATTTAATATAAGCTTGGATGCTTCTTCTCAGGAAATGAAATAAACATTTTTCATTTTTTATTATTTCCCAAAAGAATTTTGTTGCATTAAATCATGGATAAGCAAAGCAGATTTTTCAATTTATATTCAGTGGCGGAAATTATGGGGATCTCGGGGGCTGAAGCGACGCATTCAGCTCCTTTTCTTTAATTTCTTATTTGCATTTTTAAACTCGATTGCCTTTTAAAAAGGGTCTTTTACTTTGTTTTTAGGCTGGCTTGAAAGATGTAATAGAGTCGCCGCCAACTTCGCCCCTCATGGAATTGGATGTAGATACGTTGCTAGAAGTAGATGCTGATGACCAGAAATTAGGTATTCCCTTTAACATTATAGTCTCTAATTTTTTTATTTTTATATTGTTTTTTGTTGCAATACTTAACAATCTAATGGATAATTGTATTGCATTATACTGCACCAAATTGCATTTATTGTATTGAATATTATTGCATTTCATATAATATGCCGTGTATTGTTTTCTATTGCATTGTATTGTATTGTATTGCATTGTATTGCATTGGATTGTATTGTATTGTATTATATTGTATTGTATTTTATTGTGTTGTTTTGTATTGTATTGTATTGTATTGTATTGTATTGTATTGTATTTTATTGAATTGTATTGTATTGTATTGTTAAGTATTGCATTGTAATGTATGGTAGTGTTATATTTCATATTGTATTGTATTGTATTATATTGTATTGTATTGCATTGTATTGTTTTTTTTTTGTATTGTATTTTATTGTGTTGTATTGTATTATATTGTATTGTATTGGATTCAATTTCTCTGGACTGTACTGTGCTAATTATGAATATCAATGTGTTATAATGCAGTCATATTTCATACCCGCAGATCAAAAATTGAAAGCCGCGATTGCCAAGGGTCTACCAACTTTGGTAGCCCATTTAGAGAGAGGAATTAATGGATCATTCTTGGATGCTTTATTGACGAAGAGTATAAGGATTGCAGATGATGGAACTCAATTCATATTGCATGGAAAACATCGTTTTGACTATCATACAAATTTTAGACTATATCTCAGCGCCAATGTCTCTATGGACTATAACAAGAAGTATAGATTTGCACTGCCATTGCATAGAACATTTGTGGTTAACATGACAACGGGTAGAGAAGGTCTAGAAGCAATGTTAACTTCATTTACTGTCCATTCTGAAAAGCCTGAGCTTGAAAATCAAAAGCGATCGCTTGACCTTGATCTGTTTTACTTGAAAAAAGAAAAAGAAAAGATTCAGGTATATATTTTCTTCTTTTTTAATGTTTGGGAATTCATTAAATGGCAAGAGCTCATTAAATACACTAAAGGGAATGCACTTTTTCTTGGTCTAGCAAATCTAGCAAAACACAAGTTTGCCTCATTCACAGAAGATTTTTTACTTGTTCAATTTACTATCTGGAAAGCCAAAGTCGATTTCAAGGCTGTTAATTTTCAACAAGTGATATTCGGTGTCCTTTCTTGAATTTCTTGTTCAATTGACAACCATCATATTTTTCATTTATGATAATTCATTTTCTTGAATGCCTAAAGGCACTGTGCAAGTTACGCAATAGTTTAACTATCCACTCAGTTCTAATATGCCTATTCTTTAGTTTTCACTTCTGTCAATACCTTCTGCTATTCCTATCCAATGGTCATATATTTATATATTTTTTTATCTGCCTTTTTTGAGACACCTGCTTTGTATGCATTCGTTTTTCTGTTTATCCAACTCACTCGTTAACCTCTCCATCCCTAACCACAGCCTGCAAAACTTACTCTTTAATCATCATTCTGTTATTATTAAATGATCCAGTAGATTTGCTTTTAGTTTGTAGATCGCAGCACTTTAGATTGAACTATATTAATTCATTTGTATTAGCTTTGTTTTCTCGCTGTCTTAATATCACTTTTTCAGTTTTCGTATTTGGAATAGATGTCCTTGAGTTAGACCATTCAGTAGGTACCATGATTAGCTTCAAAATTCCCTTTTTTCTTTTTAAAATCTATTATTTCTCTTCCCTTAAGGATGGCATACTTGAAACGATTTACAACTTACCTGGCAAAGTTTTAGAGGAGCCTATGCTCCCTGATTTGATAATTGAAAGCAAAAACCAACTCAAAGTTACCAAAGAACAGATTGAAGAAGGAGAGGTGAGCCTAATCGATTTTATTTCAGATAGATTATAAACCATATTTCAAGTATGTATGTTTGCCATACTTTTTATATGACCATTGGCCTTCTTAGGACTTTTTTGTCCATTTAAAATTAATAATTCACGTTCAAAACCGCATCTCAAAAACATTTATCATTCCTTCCACCTGTTCCTTGATGGTCCATGTTTCGTATAAATAAAGAGCTATGCTCCATGCAAGTGCCTTGGCAGGCCTCACCTTAACATTTGGACCCTTTAGACTTCCACAAGCCAACCACGTTGTTTGTTGTGGATTTTACTCAACCAAATGATGGCAACACCAAAGTTCAGTTTAACTGCTCTAATCATTGTAGAAAAAAAGTACAGGGCTATCGGTTCCACTAGGAATAGTCTTAAAAAACAAATAAGTTATTTACAAGGAAACACAAATTCAGAATCATTTACGTCGGGCGTTTTAAAAACATAAAAAAGGAAAATTGACACAAGCACCTGAAACATAATTTTTTAAACACAACTCAAAAGTAGGAATACGAGGCAAATACAAAAAGATTAACATTCATGATTTATTACTGCTCTTTCACCACGTTCTTCAAAATATCGTATGCCGGGCGGCGAAATATTAGTCGTTAATCATAGAATATAACCTTGTCGATGTATAAGTATGAGATGTGAGTTGCTCTCAACATAGAGGGTTCTCAACCAGGCTATTTTACAACCATACATGCACACTTTACAATACTTTGCATGGTAAAAAATTTACATATCTAGACTCAAAGACTATGATATTAAATAGAGTCAATCATCAACATATACATATAAATCATGACGATAAATCAGCAACGAAAGGGCAGGCGCATTTATGATAATGGTCTAAGTGAATCGTCGGTGTGCGCCAATGTTTGGCACTTTTGCGTGACATTATATTTAACAACTCACGTTAAAAAAGAGCCATGATATCCAAATTTCGCTATGATACTTGTTTACAGTTAGGTAAGACTACGCTGAGGGTAAAAGCGTCTCCAATATGAGCTAAAATCTTAGACAAAATTTTTGGGACATCGAAATCAATTTTAGTTTGTGTTTATTTGTAGTTCTATCACAATCCTACACCGCAAAATAGAAAAAAACCACATTGATATCGGGGAAAGTTTTTTTATAAATAAACGAACAAATTTTTGCATGAATAAAAAATTATTACTTTAAAATTCACGATAATCAAAGACTGTCTAAACTTATTTTGTCAATGATTGTAATTGCGCATGTATACTGTAGACTGTACACTGTGCATGGACTAGAGGCATTGAATAGTAACTTGAAAGTTAGTTGCGATATTTTCTACCGATTGCCCAAAATATTGATACCTAATTTTTTTGCGCCAACCCATAAAAAATGCCCTAACATCTAGCCACTTCTATTTTTCCCTCTTTAACTATAAAATCTGGATTTCTAGACTTTTAGAATGGAGCTTGAAACAAAATGGCGTGGATATTACGAAGTCTCTTCACAATCATCTATTTTGTACAAGATTGTGCAACGGATTGCCTTGTTGGAGCCATATTACGAAGCTCCTTTGAAGTTTTTCGAAGACCAATTCAAGATGACTTTGGCAGATTGCAAAAGACTGAAAGCTGAGTCCGGAGCTAGTAATGCGAGAGTAGCTGAGATAACTTCCCAATTCACATTGGATTTATACAAGAGGATTTGCATTAATTTTTTCAAAGGTGCTTATAGCTTTGCTTCGTGTTGCATGAAAGTTACTTCAAAGCCAATATCACGCTTCGACAAACATTTACAGAGCACTCATATGATATTGTGATATATAATTACAATGTTTGAATAGCTTGATGTCAGGTCTATTTAGAATTATTTTACCCTGCATCTTGCAAGGAAACAGATTGGCTTCTTTTGCAAACAGTTGGCCTTTCAGGTATCATGTTTGTATCAGTTCCAGAGTAAACTGGTAGGGTTCCTAGAGCATAATGCGATTTGCTCTGTGTGAATTTTTGTCGAGTGGTTACCACATAACAAACAAGCTTAATTTCTTTCATAAGGAGTTTCATTTGCAAACAAGTGTTGCAGTTTTGTTGAAACGATACTGGACGGTGAGTTCAGTTAGGTCCACCCTTTATGATTCAAAAGGCGAGAAATGACACCCAAACAATCCATTGCAATTGCAGGAAGTAAGATGCTACGTAAATGTCTTTATTTTTTCATTAAATTTGCTCTCTTCTTTTTCTGCTTAATTAATTTCTAATTGATTTACCATCATCATTCACTTTTTCAGAGCATACTCCTTTTTACTGCATACTTCTCGCTGCTCACAAGCACGAAGAAGATGGAAGGATCAATGGAGAACATATTCAGATCTTCTTAGAGCTATGCATTACGAAGGAGGAAATTGAGCCAATCAATGTCCCTGAAAATGGTTTTGTTGCTCCTGAATGGCTACCCGCAGAGGCATCTACTTTTTTATGTTCTAAAAATTTAAGATGTTGATACAAAGCTGTAATTCTTTGCAGGCGATTTGGTATAAATCTAATTTCCAAAAAAACCAAAATTTTTTCGATATTTAGTACAAATATTATTGGAGAAACCGATTTTCAAATTTTAGAATCAATATATTACGGAATTAATCCTGATATAATTTTAGCGAGCAAATTCAGAATAAAATAGTTAATCATAGAAAATCATAGTGAAAAAATCAGAATGATATAGCAAAATAAGATGTAATCAACATCAAGCAGCGAAAAGCTTTGGAAATCTGAGAGCGGCACATTTTTTGTATATGTGAAGTTAGTATCCGCTAAAATGATTGATGATTTTGTAAGATATACCAAATATTGTTTAAGTCCAAAATGGATATGACTCTTCACTGACCTCACAAAGATCTAAAGTTGCAAGGGGATACAGGAAATGATCATGCTGGAGTTAAGAGTCTTTACGGATGTTAAGAAGCAGATATCAAGAAGACCATTCTCCCCCTTCTAAAAATAACACGTTCATGCTGAAGACGATTTGGCCAAATTGTCCCTCAGTGGATGAAAGGCTTGAGCTTTTTGTGCACTATTTGGGTAGAATGTAGCATTTTCATTTGCGTAAAACCTGCAATAACCTTTATGTGCACTGCCCAGCAAAACATGATACCAGTAGAAATGATCCAAAAAGGTTAATTTATAACGCTGTTGTCAGACGAGAAATCTAGTTTATCGGACATCTTTCTTGCACTTTCAAACGGAAATCATTGTGATTGACTTTCTGCATCCATTAGCATCGCTACATTTTGCAGCACCTTATTGTACAATGAAGATTTACTAATATGGAAGCTTTTGAGGAACCCCTTTCGTTTTTTGCATCGTCCCGTACCACGAAACTTTCCCATTACTTGCCTTTTAATAGCAAGTATTTTTTTATCATTTTGCAGGTACTTCCGAGAATTGCATGCCTTGATGCTCTGGATGGGTTTGATGGAATTTTGCAGTCTTTTCAGAAATATTCCAGCCAATGGAAAGAATATTTTGATGTGAGTTATTGCTGTTATTAGATTCTTCGAGAAATGATGTTGAATAAAATTTAATATGTTCTTCTAAAAATATATTATATGTTAACTATGCGGGGGATGATTGTGTATCCAATGCTTTCCAAACCATTCTATATAAAGAGGATTGCATTAACAATTCCTGCCAAATATGATGGAACATTAAACAAACTTTTGTCTTCTATCTGTAGCTTCCCCTGCTCCCCCCTTTCCTCAAAACAGTTTTGCTCAAACAACGTTACATGGCTACCCATTGAGCAAATTGAATTGTAAAGAAATATTAAGGTATCGCTCTTTCCATACAACATTGTTTCCTTTGGGGAAGGGGGTTATACAAGCTCTATTAGACTGGAAACCGCAAAGCAATCACTAACACTAACATGACATTTTTATAGGTGTTCAGACGACTTTCGGCAGGGGCTGCAGATCGTATTAATTTATTGTTATTTTAAAATAAATTGCTTTAAATGCCTTCATTTAAACGTCGTCAATATCATGTAAGTGTAGTTAACCTGTGATACAGATCTGCTGTTACGACTATCTGAAAGTAGCTCCCAATATTAATTACGCTGACAAACCTTTTTTAAATAACCTTTCCAATGTTTTATATCACTGTGCGTCCTATCTGTTGCTCTACAACACCAATGTATCATAAGCAAACAG
Organism: Catostylus mosaicus; assembly: GCA_964019065.1. Lineage (NCBI taxonomy): Eukaryota > Metazoa > Cnidaria > Scyphozoa > Rhizostomeae > Catostylidae > Catostylus > Catostylus mosaicus. The sequence goes on along the minus strand of OZ025184.1, from coordinate 4,305,897 downwards.
TGGCTGTTTACTTTTCTTGAAAGACATAAGAAGAGCAGCCAATGTTGACAGCGCTCTGAAACGCTATTTTATTGGTCGTTTTTCTTGCTTACTTGTCCTTATATTAAATTTGAAATTTACTGATCTCTTGAAATAAGATTATAAATACACTCCATTTTTAGGTGTCTCTAAATTTGGTTTCTGCTTGTCCGTGTGGATTTGATGGTCTTTCGATTTTCCATAAGTCACTCTTGTGGTTGGCCGTTGCACCCAAAATGGTATTATATCTCTGATTTTTAGTAAACGCTAACTTTCATTTTTGATTTGGAATTGGCCGATAAACATCTGCAAATGAAATGCAAAATGAATTGGTTTCTATGTTGTTTTGTTTTATATTTTAAGTCAAAAAGGTCCTCAAATAAAAGATTATCCACCTTATGAATCATGACAGTCTAAACCTTTGAATTTTGCATGTATATGTTCAAACATCAGCGATAATTACGATGAAGGTTTACTTTGAAAAATCAGAAAAAGGGTTCAGTTGCAGACCTCGATAAACTCTAGCAACAACATTTAACAAAGACACATCAGCAGGGCAAGATAATGTGAAAGAGTTTTTCTCCTACCAACTATTAAGAAAAGGCAGGATTTAGAACTAATAGGATCAACAGCATGGGTAGAATACTTTGAAAATATGTTCAAATTTTCCATCTTTCTTAAGTACCTCATTGCAGTCTTGACTTGAAACGTTCCTCTTAACATTTGTATCATCACGAAACCTTTTGGGTCAATTGGTATTGCTAGTTTTAAATGACCTTCTTCTGTTGCAGCGTTCCATGATCTGCCAGAGTTTAATACTAAATACACTTGGTCCTGCATTTACAGAGTTCTGCCATTATAATTTGAATGATGTACTACAGTTTTCTAACCAAAGAACGCCAGTTCTAATACTTCTTCCGCAGCAAATGGGAGCGGCGTATGGTGAAGGTATGCTGTTTATTTCATAATCATTTCATTTCCCCAGAATCATACTTCATACAATGTCATTTCGTACCAATGAGATTCATGTTTATACAGGGTAAAAGCTTTATTATTGCAAAGAACACAGTTATTATACAGTATTTGAATAACTATTCAAATTAAAATGAATTTTCAGAAGAACTAGGGAAAACTGTTGATCAAATTCTAGTTCATAAAGCGGAGTACTATTTATGTTGCACAAATCTTAAACAGTCAACAACGTAGCTCGAACCTCTATCTATAATACGCTGCCTAAAGAAATAGTATAATGTTAGACATTATGATACAGTTTTTAAGACACAGCAAATCTAATGTGCTCCATCAACGTAAAGTCTAAGATACAGGACACTTTTTTCTCCTCTGTCATAGCTACGATGCAAAGGCAGGGTCTTCTTGATGCTTTTAACACTATGTTACAATCTCAAGGCTTATCAAACCTATCCAATAAAGGGCTTTTCATATCGTTTTTATGGCCACGAGAAGTTACCACTCAAAGTCTACCTTCAATTATTTATATGCAAAAGAAAACTTTGAATAGCCCTTTGCCATCTTTTTCAACCTGTTTATATTGTGCATATTAATAACTGTATTATTAGTATTAAAAGTTACGTTATTTTACATTCCTGTCAGATTTTACTTTATTTCTATATGTAACGTGGAGGCTCGTTCTTTCGGTTCTATGTTTTATGTTGCAATATGCTGACGTTGTTTTTTCGCTCCAAATGGTATTGTTTTTCCATATAGTGTAAGTAATGTAGTTATGCAATATGCAAATTAAGTTATTTTAAATGGACTCTATATATATATATAAGAGTTTAATGCGGAGTAAAGTTTGAGCTAGAATTGTGTAACGTAGTGAAGATATGATAAAGCCGAGACTTAAAAGCTTTTTTTATCCGCTGTTACTCGTGTATCAAAGTCAGTGGTATCTGTTAATCTTGCCTTTTTCCGTCTAAAAAAAGTATTTCTATTCTCTGAATGAAATGCAAGCTTTCTTTGCTCTTACAGATCCTGTTTTAGCGATAGAGGCTCTGGGACAATCAATGAAGATTCATGTAATAGTTATAAGCCTTGGATTACCTGATCGGTTGATTGAAGCTGCAAGAACGATAAGAAATTCAAAGGCGAAGAATAGCAGGAAGTGGATTGTTTTGCAGAATTGTCATCTTGAACAAAATTGGTCTCAAGAGTTTCTGAGATTGTTGGAGGTAAGAATATTTGGACCGGGATTAAGCGGCGTGCTTCTCGTGTGCTGCATCTAATTGCTTTGTTAGATGCATGGGAGCATCACGTTGAACTTAATTCACGTTCGACACAATTAATTAAATTCGTTATAACGTCTCTGACTCGACTGGTTATGTGTCCGCACGGCAGTAGCGCGACACCAAGTTAAACGTTATGCTTCTCATATGTCTGACCTAAGTGGGTTAATCGGTGCATGAAAAACTTGATATTAACTTAATGGATGTCAACATAATTGATTTAGTTTGACAGAATGGCTCTGGCTCGACTGGTCCTGCTGTTCCGCACTACGACTGTTTTTTAGAGTTAATTTAAGACTAGATTCTGTGTTTTTTCCTATATATTCAATGTTATATCATTATATATTCAAGTTTACAATGAGGAACAATTTAGGACAGCACAACTAATTTCAGGGCAAAATATCATGACTATCTCTAGCTTCTAGCTTAAACCTGACACCAGGGGCACGGCATTTATCCACCACAGCTATAAATATTTGATACGAACGAAAACTTTTTTGTACTTGCATTCTAGAATAAGTTAATGATTTAATAGAAATGACAGATATTCATTATATTTTAGGAAAACTCGTGTTATTTCTTGTCATTTTTCTTCAGTTGAGGATCGTAAGAGAACTCTGGTTTTTAGGTTAAAAAATAAGAGCAAATTTCAACTTTATTCTTCTTGTTTTGACAGGATATATCTGACCCACAAAATGATGGAAATTCCTTTAAAGAGGAATCCAATTCCTTTCGTCTTTGGTTTGTATTCAAATGCCAGGAAGGATTAAAGATTCCAGTTACTGTTTCACAAAGATGCCTCCAGGTTGCTTGGGATGAGAAATTTGTTGATGCTTATTTGGGCTCTGCTAAAGAATTGAATATCAAACGTCATGAGGTAATTTAAAAGAAAACATAAGATTTATGTAGCAGTGAATATTTTAAAGTACTTTAGTCGTGTGTTTTTATGCTTGAAATCTATGCAATGGCACAAAATGATTACTAATAACGGATATCAACCTTCTGATTTTCATGATGTCTGATTTTCAACGCTGTCTTAGCACGAGTTTAATGCAAAATAAAGTGGCAATGAAGTTAAGCATGCCCCTTTTGAAATGATAAACTTTGTAAACGTGTCAAAGCCTATGAACCCATATGAAGTGCAATTATGTCCCTTTCCCTCCCGATCGGATTTTTTATAGTTCTTGGCTATTTTTACCTTGTTGCATCAACTGTGGATTGTGACGAACTTCCTACTTAATCTGCTATGTCTTCCAACCACAGCGGCTGCTCACGGATTATAGCTTATCGCGATTCTTGCGAGGCAAAAGCAATTAATGTTTTAGCACTGCATGTTAGAATAGAACCAAGATAGCTTTTTGTTTCAGCAGACATTTAGCCGTCGAAAATGCAAGGTTTTCCATTTCTTTGCCAGTAAGAAGAGGTATTCCGAGGATAAAAGAGAAAGTTAAACACTGGTAATGATTGAGGGTAGATTGCACCATAACGCTAGAAAGCAGAAAGACTCTTAGTTTTATTAAATGTCTATATAAAGCATCACCCCATAGGCATAAGAGGCTTGTATTTTATGTAAAAGAAATTTTAGTATTTCTTCTTCTTTCAGGCAAAGGATCAATTTATTGCCCAGTTAGATAATGCATCTTCTCAACTTGCAAAGTTGCATCAAAAGCATGATTCAAGTACCGCATATTTCGGGTAAGATATTTAAAGTTTAGAAATCACGGGAATCTGTCATCTGCAATATTTAGAGCATCGTTTTGCTTAAAATCATGTAACATAGATTGATAGAAGATCAATTGTACATTAAAAAGGAAATTAAAGTAGATCTTGAGGAAGCCGTTCTTGATGGCTTCGTCCACAAACATTGCCCTTATGCGATGTTAAAGAAACTCATTTGAGCTAAGCATGAGGGTCTATGATTCGATTTCTAAATGCTGTATTGTTATGTTTGTATCTCTTAATGACGTAGTCTTCACCGTTTCTTTGTTGATGTTTCCTTATATGCAAAAATTGTTAAAAAATTTGTAAAAATGTTGAGATGAAAAGGATTGTTTGCTCAGAATTTCATCGCTTTGCTTTGAAGATTGAGTGCACAACGTCAGTATGGAGAGGAAGTTATTGGCCATTTGATGCAAAGACATAATAATGCTGACTTTGAAAACAGCAAAATCTCAGAAACCGTACAGCTGGTCTTGGAAAGACTTGTTTGCAGTCCCATAACATCTGCAGTTGAAAGTACGCTTAAAATTAAACACTCTGCGTTGCATTCAACGCCGGAAATGTGTCACAAAAATAGTCCTGCAGTTGCTTATGAGGGAAGGTTAGTTAACAAGTCTCGAAATTAAAAAATGTTACATTATTATTAATAATCTAGCACGAAGATTATTTTACAACAAATGGAGATAGTTCATAGTCAGAACTGTTCACTGCTACTTTACCGGTGATGTACTTTCATAAAACGTTTTGGCGTAAGTTGCTATGTATCTGACACAGGTACAAAGGATTGCTATACTGGAACAGGCCCTTCTGCTGTGTGTGTATTGATTCTTCGATGGGAAGGAGTGAGGTAGAAGCTAATGGTTCTGTTCATTCCAGGTTTTCTTTCTAATGGTCGATAAGATGACCGAAGAAATATTTCAAGTAGAAATGTGTTAAGTAGAATTTAGTAATATTTGTTAATAATATATTGTACTTATTATATTTTAGGAAATTTGAAGATGCTGTTGCCAAAATTCTGACGTCAGACAACAGTGCTTCAGAATACAACCCCTTGGCACAGTGTGATACAGATTTGAATGGAATTATCAAGGAAATGCAAGACATCTATGAATCATTGGCCAGGAAGACTACATCGAAAGTATCAAAAGCAGTATATCAATTTTTTCACCGTGAAATCAAAGCTGCTAAAGATTTTTGTGGAGCCTTTCTTTGTATTGTTGTTGATGCGCATGGTGTTGATATATCAGGTACTGAGGACGCTTTCTATCTTTGTTTTATTATTGTATTATAATAGTTACCTTATATTATTTAAAGTTAAAGCACTACAATTTTTATATTTTTACTGGAATTCGCACGATAAAAGCTCTATCCAAGCTAATTGATTCACCATGCTAAAATATTGTATTATTAATATTTTTAATATTTACATTAGTTTCATCTTCAGTAAAATAACAACAATCATCATAAACAACACCGATTACGTATTCTGCATTAAAATGCACCAAGGACTGATCCTAACTATTGATACGGCAGACGATCGTAAATTGTAACTCATTATAGTTATTATTTTTACTCCTCTGTAACCCAGCTAAATACGAGTTAACTTTTAGTAAGATTTGCATTCGCAAGATTAAATGTTATAGTAAAATTAAATTCTAAAAAAAATGCTTCAAGATATACCAGTATTTCTTAAGGCAGTATTTTCTCAAATAATTTTATCACCATCGGAACAAACAACCTTGGTCATAATGGTTAAATTGCACCTATAAACTCCGTGTAAATAGAACTTCAGCTCATTTGGTGACGTTCCAACGATTCGTTCCGTTCTTTTTATCACTTTTGCTCCCTGGAAGTTTAATTTCAGTTCTGATACTCTAAACGTTGGATGGAGATAAACCTGTAATTATAGGTATTTATTTCACCTGCATAAGGAACTCTTTCTATGATCTAAAGGAGCCAATGTACAATGTAATCTCTGTAATCGATTTCTTCTCAATAGAACCTTTCTAGTGCTTTGCTCACCTTCATGTATTATACATTGCAATATCACTGTTAGCATTCTTGCTTTTGATTCATGGCTGATTCTTTGTGATTGATTTTGATTTCATATAGGTACAAGTGAATTAAAGAACTTCTCATCGCTTTTTCATGGCCAAGAGCAGTTTACCCAAGATCTGCGATTTGATCAAATATCATTACTGATGGCAGTGTCGAATCTTGTCAAAGACTTTTCATCGTTGTCCAGCGCTTTACTGAGCTATGTTCGACCGAAATCAAGACAACCTTTAGGTTATGATATTGCTATGATACCACATCCTAATGGGTTCTTCGCTAGCGTCAAAGAAGATTTCTGCAACGATCACTTTGTGGACATAGAAGATGTATCGTGGAAAGCCAAGGTACTGTCAGTTTCAAATTATTTTAGCCTTTTTTAACCCTCTTCTTTTTCTTATTCGTTTCACATAAAATCTTATATATTTCTGTTATGAGTTGGCATATATTTACTTAACAAGCCAAATTTCGTATTTTTGTATCTATTTGAACAGCTTTGTAGATTATCATGAACCATCTGGATGTTTTTATCAAGCTAGTCCCCTAACGAAAAATATGTTTACTTTTGTTGTTAAATTTTGTTTAGAGTCAGTTCTCCTGAGGTGCATTTTATGCTATTGGGAAAATAATGCTTCACTTTATGGAAAGCATTGTTTTCATACTTATTAATCAATTAAGCTACTTCAAATTGATCCCCATTTTACGTGAATTTCAATCAGTGAAAATCATAAAAAAAGTTAAGGAGCAGATTCCTCGTGGTTGGGAGCGACTAGAGGCTAGTTTTCGGATCAAAAATCCTCCTATCAAAATTTTAGGAGGGTACTTTAGATTTTATGCACATAGTAGCAATTAAAATAACGTTTAGAAATTGCTTCTCTTTTGTCTGAAATTATATTTTGATCTCAGTTTAATAGCTGCTTTTTTTACGTCAACATCAACGTAAAGATGAGAAATTTTTTGGCTCAAGTATTTACATGATTGTAACATGTTTTTTTGCTCACATTAACTCGTGAAGCATGTTTTTCCGTACACCAAGAATCACTGTTGATGCTAAGAGATTTTCGATCATAAAGATTCAGATATTTTTATTCCATTATATAACTTTCTTCACATTATAGCCTAGAGTGGATGCCTCATGTTTTTATCTAACTTTTAGGCCTTGCGAATCGATGATCGATTGCTGCCACCGTTAACAGGAGTTTACATCAAAGGCATGCAGCTCAAGAATGCAAAATGGGATTTCAGCAAAGACGAACTTGTACTTTCTCCAAACACTGTCACAAATATTCCCTTGCTACATATAATTCCATATTCAGCAAAGAAAGTTAATGTAGCTGGTTTGAACTTTATTTCCTGCCCTGTTATTGCGAAGCAACGTTGCAGCATTAGTTGTGTTATATGTGTAAATATCAGATCAAATAGTAACCAAGATGTAATTTTAAACAAAGATGTTTGTTTGATGTTCAATAAACATCAATTGATAACATAATTTACTTTAAACAATAATAAAACTTATTTTTCTACTTAGATGCACTGAATAGGATATAAATGTAAATCCTGATTAAGAAGTTCAATTGCGATCGTAAATGTTTATAATGATGATGGCCATGTTGATAATGGTGACCACTATGTCTATTTCTGTTCCTGTTCCTGTCCCTGCTTCTGTTTCGGTTTCTGTTTCGGTTCCTGTTTCTGTTTCAGTTCCTGTTTTTGTTTCCATTTTCTATTTTTTTTTCCTGTTGCATTTTCTGTTTCCACTTCAATTTCTTTTTCCATTTCTATTTTTTTTCTATGTCCGTCTAATTGGATAGAAAGAAAACAGAAATGCAACATACCGCATCGTGTGAAAACCGCTCGATTTATAATCAACTTTGATCAAAAATATCAAAAATTTAAGAAAATCATGGTTAAAATGCATTAAGGGGCACTATTTTGATATATTGCAAATCGTTTTCCCGTTTCACAGTCGTATAACGAGCTTACGGGCTTCACAGTAAAGACCCGCACATAAGAACCTTCATTCGTTTAGAACCTACAGCCTGATATTAGATATTTTGTTCCCACTAAATAAGACCCAATTCAGCCTGATTTCTTACCCAGGTTCGTAATAAGTACTACACCTGTAAGATTTCCTCAGCTTGGATGGTTCACAGTTATTTTATTAAAACTGGTGTCAACCCTGTTCTTTAAAGTCTCAAAAATTAGTGGTCCCATTGCATTCTCTACTGGCCATGTAGTTAAATAAATTTTGAATTGATCCGTATTGCTAACTTTTCATCTATCCTTTTTTCTGGTATTTGTTTCTATCCCTATGTTTAGAACTTACACCCTGATTACTGGAAGTACACCAGTGTATAAGAACCTAAACAGGCTCAGTCGAAAATCTTAGGTTCTTATGTGCGGGTTTTTACTGTAGTAAGGCTGTTGCGTCTCCGAATGCGGCCCGATTCGGCCATAGGCAAATTGCCGAGGAACGAAACAAAATTTTCCCCAATTTCAATATGGCGTCGCTATCTTTAAAACAGTGAGAGGTACGGGGTGCCCACACATCAAAGACCTGTCTGCATTTGAGGATGCCAAGCATTGTGAAGGATCACGTTGCAATGCCAGTAATGTGGGCATTGGTATTAGAAGTAGTTTAATAAATACTATATGTTACGCTGCATTTTCACATCTCTCCCACCCCACATGGAGCACCCTCCATTGGAGCCAGGCCTAAGCTGCACATTTTACAAAGTTATCAATTTTACATCGCTTCTTTGTTACACCTGTAAAATGGGTATGAGGTACCCTTGCCCACCACACTTTGTATAGTATTTAAAATATTTCTATTGCAGGCCCGTTTGAACCGGGGGCCTCAGTAGTTTATATTTTTGTTCTCGGTTTCTCCATCACTTCCGTTTTCTCTGCATTTTAAGTACTAGACAGAACTTTCTCCGTAAATGTGTCACAACTGAACATATTTCGCTGATTTATCAGCCATCGTATATAAGAGCTTTATATGGCTCTTAACCCAATAGGTTTTGCTGATAATGATATGTAAAAAGAGAGTACGTGTTTTTTTAGCCTACAGTCCAATTAATTTCAATTTCAGTTCAGTTCCATTTCCATACCCAACCATAATTTGTTCCAATTTCGAGAATTTCTTTCTCAAAGCCAGTCCTTCCTTAAGATTTAGACAATAATTTGTCTACAGTCCTTTTGATTTTCCGTATTTGCATAATCACGGTATTAATAAATAACAGAGTAACTGAATTTTTTTGCAAATGCTAAAGAACAACATTTTTTGTTAAGTTCCGCTTCCACTGTTAGCATTTCTTCTTCTGAGTTCTGTGTAGCGTTTCTAATCAATTAGCAAATAGCAACCATTTCTGCAAAAGACTGGCTCTCCTGATATTTTGTCCGTCTTCAATAGTGGCTATTTCTTGGTAGCTTTTTAAGAAAGTGCCAAAATTAATAAGAATGAAGGCTTGGCTGAAAACGTTTTGCACTTTTCATTTCTAGCAGTTCTCCCTGTATCTAGCAAACTTTCATTTTATAAGAAGCAAGATTCAAATACAAGTTGTATTAAGTTTTATGAATGTTCATCGAGTTTTTAAGATTCCTAGCACACATTTCCTTGATTTAGTTTCTTATAAAATTCTGTGTATTTACAGAAATCCATAGCTCAAGACTATTCAAATGTTTCCTTTGTCAAGATACCTGGCTTGCTTTGTAAAACGTGTGAACCCAGTCATTGTTCTTGGAAAACTTCTGATTTGTACAGTCCACGTTTTTCAATTGATTTTACGTGAAATCAAAATGCTTAGATTTCGATCGGATGGTGTCTCGCTCAAAATGTCATAGAAATAATCTTCAGGATGTCCTTCATTTTTATTCAGGTAACTAAGATTCTTCTGGATTTTCGTTTCATAAAATTTATACTAGTAATTTGACAGGGCTTTGAATGTTGTGGTTGCATTTCACCTTGGTCGCTTTAAACATCAAATTTAGCTAGGCCTTGCAATAGTACCTTCAAAGTCAGATTTTCTCCTTTTGAAAATACGCTTCAGCTTTGATAGAATTACTGCCTACTTTGCTCTAAGGATCCCAGGCATTGTAAATATTTTGTCATTGTTGTATCGGTTTCGGGTAATGCCCTAGCATTTATGATCGAGACTCCACCCTCCCGTCGTCAGATCCTCGGACATTTAGATATTCTAAATAATAGATATATTTAGATAGCCTTATTTCATACCAGGTAGAAATATTTGATGGACTGTCTTTAAACGCAAAAGCAATCGATCAATTGGTATTAAAGAAATTTGATTCGATCCCCCGCTGATTGTATTTAAAACAAATAAGCAGTTGGGCCTTCTTTTTTTCATACTTTTTGTGTAATTTGGAGTAGAAGAAAACATTTTGTTTTGAAACTCGCAAATAATCTGGCAATTTTCCCCGTGTATTTTCATAGAATTTCAAATCGAACACTGTTTAGTTTATCCTTAGGCTCAGAACATTTCATGTGGATTGTCCCTGCGTTATTGCTGATTGTTTTTGTATTATTTTCGATCTATCTACCAAATGGCATTGTTGTTTCAGCCTCTAGAAAATTAAATATATTCCTCTATTTTTATTATAAAATATTGCAGTTTTTTGTAGTCCAAGCACCTTAATTTTCTCATAGACTCTCAAGGATCTCCCCCCCCCCCCCCACTTGGATTTTCTGTAAGATGTAAGGTTGCTCAATCGGATTCCCCACTTGGATTTTCTGTAAGATGTAAGGTTGTTCAATCACCGACCGGGATTTCAAATAATAGTTTGTTAACCAATCACGTTATTTCAAACTATCCAATTGAATTTATACCCAATTAGATTTCAATTTTCGAATGTTATCTTGTCGAATAGCCAATCAGATGTAACCGATGCTTTTGTAATTGTAGTTTATTCCAATCAAAGAGCAGTATCTGGATAGAAGAGGCATTCATATTTCGCCCAATCAGGGCTAATCATTTTGATTTTTTCTGTTTTTTGTTTTATAGCCAATCAACATGACTCTTATTGTGACCGTTTAGGGCCTCCTTTTGGTTCTATTCAAGTAGGTTGATTGCAGACTGGTAAAAAAACGAGTGTAGGAAATCAGTTTTGTCAATTTAATCCTCTATGATCTTAAATTCTACTATTTACAAGTTAGTGATAGGTTTTATTCTACTTTGCTTAAATAATGTAAGAGTTGTACAAAGAAGTGAAGACTTATTTGACGAGGTAAAGTGTTTAAACCAAAGGTCAATAGAAGAACTTATTGAATTTCAAGAAAACATAACACGAAACTAAGACAGCCAATACATACGAAAATAGTCCCAAAGGCTGATTAAATCACAATAATACACAAATATTTTTACAAGAAATATCGTAAAGAAGCATCACCGAAGACGGAAGCAACAGATGGGATTTCTTTTTGCTGAGAAAAACGAAATCTGGTTTTAATTAGAGTTAAAAAGAGCATACAATTTAACAGCGTTTATTTCATTTCATTTTGGGTAATTAATAGAATACATGATAATTTTGCCTAAGCAAAATGCCAAATTTCTTCATGAACTAGAGTTCTATCAATTTCATCGAAGGAGAGAGCCAAATTTTGTAATGAAATCATTGTAAAAAAGCAAAATGATGAGCTCACATATTCTACTTTTTCTCAGGACTCATTTATGAAAACTGGGAATTTTCATTTGGAGAATTTTTGCATTGGAAGCAATTGGCTTTGCCTTTGCCACTGGTAATTCAAATATTCATTAGTTATACCAGATAGTTTCTCAGTTTTTAAAGACACAGTTCATCCACTTGTTGGTCCATCATCTTCTTGCACATATATTCATCTTTCTTTTTCAGCATTATGTAAAGATTTCCACCTGCAAATACATTTAAAGCGGCAGCGAAATGGTCGATGATTTTATGAAAACCATCGACGAAACTCAAAAGATTTAATGTAAGTTAAAGACTTCCTCCATTTTAAAATGTGATATTAAAAGTCAACTTGGAACTATGGCAAAGCATAAGATGAAAAAAGCAAAACTATTGTGCTAAAACTACCGGCCCTTGAAGTCTTTCGATTCCGTTCAAGTGAAGTTTATTCTTTGTATTTTTTGCGCAGGGACAAAATCAAACAGTGCTTAATTTCAAAGAGCCTTAATTACTGATAAATCTATGCATCATAAATGAGGACTTCAAACGTCCTCAAGGCCCCCCAGAAGGGATCTTTGTTCCTTAGCTGCCCTAGCTTCTACCTAGTTCATTTCTATCCAACTCTGATAAATTTCGTTCAATTTTGGAAATAGAGGCCTCTACTTTCAAAACCTGCCACTTTTTCTTAAATGAGTTAACGCGAAATTTGCTATTCCAAGTGCGGTAACGTGCTTCGGTTTAAAGTTGGAAGTGCCATGGCTATATAGAAAACTTTTCCAAAGAGGAGGTTGTTGAAGTTGCTCCCTACTCCTGCACCTCCACCCCTGAAATATCACCAATACATGGCATTATAAGTAAAAAGAAAACCTCATTGATTTGTAATCTCTGGATTTTCATTACATATTATTAAATTAGGAAGTAGAAGTTATAATATAAGTTCAATTCATTCCCTTTGCATTTTCATAAGTATCTGAAAAATAAAAGAATTCAATTGAATAATAATAGTAGCATGAATGTTATTAGCAGATATCAAAGCACGGTCGTAATCTTTTTAGCATTAATTAGACTCATGCCTTAACCTTAGTTTTCTCTTCGCTGTGCTTCTATATGCTTCTATATCTTCTTTCACTTTAACAACATTTTCTTTTATATCCTTCTATATCCACCGTCTTTTGTCTTTTTTTCCATCAATTATCGTTAGTTTAATCATCACAAAAGAAATAATGTAGATAGTAAAACATTAATTTCTCACTGTTCCCCCTTCCCAAAGAATTTTTCCTCCCTACACTTGTTCTTTAGCAGCATGGTCGTTTTGCAGCTTAAAACCTTTGCAAATTGTATCAAAATTTCATAAAAATATTCAATAGTATTCTGACTCTTATTTCAGTCAGATAAAAGAGCTGTCTAGGTATTTCGTATTTCTACGCATTCAAATCCTAGAGAAAGGTTTTAAAAGGGGCTATGATTTTCAAAATATTGCCTGTAATTCTTTCCTTGTAATTATTGTATTTTTACTGTATTCCGTCTGATTCTTGTTGAAAGAGTGAGATTTTAACAGCCTGCAGCTAAATGTTAATATAATTCTGGTGGCTAATTTATCAAATATGGCAAAAAATATTAATTTCATGAAGAGTAAGAAAATGAGATAAATTTATAATCTTATTTTAAATTTTCAGCTATCTTTGGACATCATAGCTTGGCTAGGTTTTAGAATGTCTCATCACCGCGCCAAACGAGTGATGCACGTGAAGATTGCAAATCTGGAAATATTGACCTCAACAGCAAGAAAGAAAGTGAATTTTTCACAAAAATTCGACAGAGTCAAATAGCAAATAAGGAGAGAAACTAAATTATGAATAATTTAAACTGAAACTGACCTTAAATTTCATGAATGAGATCAAACGAAGTTTCTTATTGATGTTGGGAAAGGTTTCTCCATAGTTGCCTTCCACTAACCTGATCAATCAAAGAAATTTCTGAGCTCCTTCCAAACCAGTGCCTGAGATGCAAAGGGAAAGCAAATCTTGAGAAAGGGTTATGCCCCTGCACAAGTGTCAATCGGAGCATTAATACCCCTGCTCTCATTGGCCACTATTGTTTGCAGCACGCAGGCAACATTCAATCGAATTTTAAGTAGATTTTTTCCCAAGATTTTTGGATATCTTTATAGTTTATAAGCATAACATTTTAGCTGTAACCTTTTACCTTACCCCTGTTTTCATTTTGCCAAGCTTACAGAATGATTTCAGAAGGAAATTTTGAGATTGTTGCACCATGGCCTAGGCTCCCTAAAAGAAATTTTTGTGAAATATGCCTGAAAGTTTGAAGTAAGTGAATCAGTCGGTCACCTTTGCATACCTAAATTAGGCCTGCGTTTATACATTAAAGTATTTTATTTATCTTTCAGGGGCATTTTGTGTGATTTGAGGCATCCAAGACCCAATACTTTTGCAGCATATACTTGCTTTTTGTTCAAACTTTGAGCCGCTTTTGGCTTACTTTGTAATAATTTTTATCAACATTTATTTTCTTTATCAAATCAGCTGTTTTCTAGTTACTTTTGTCTCTTTTTCCGGGCTCCTCTCAGGGTAATCTTTACATCCGTAAGCATGCTTTGCATTTGTTTGCAATTTATTACATTGCAGTTTCAGACCCTAACCAACGCCCAGGGGAATTTCTTTTCGGTAAATCCTGGCAGCATTAATTGCTGTAAAAAAGTGCTCCTTAACGCATTGTGGTGTATTTTGGGTTGCAAGTAGGGTTTTTTGCTTCTTTATACACCCTAAATCAAATGAGACAAGTTATAGCCCTTTACCATGAGAAATAATTAAATTTTTCACTTGGAATGAAAACATCTCAATTTTCTGTCCATATTTGATTTTCTGATTCATTTCCGTGATTCTTTTCGATCACTTTGAATAGAATATCATTATCTGTTTTGATGTTAGAGAGAAAGAGAAAAATTCATAAGTAATTCCCAAATAAAGATTTTGATCGATCAACAAAAACGTTTAGAAGAAAAATTAATTCAACTACTAATTTCAGAATACACCGTATGGTGCAAAAATACATGAAGATGACAGTGTTCTAAAACCAATTTATCTTAACAGCTAACAGAGTCTAATTTAAGAATGTAGATTTTCTGATGAGGAACAATTTTTGGCCCAGATTATCCATCATAAAACAAACACATAAACTTTGCAAAAGTACGCAAATAAGGGGTAGTTTTATCAAGCCTATAGGATCATTTATTCCTGCCATCAAAAACGTATGAGTGATCATAAAACTTTTGTGGCAGCAATCAACAACTTTTCTTGGAAAAAAATTGAACAAAAAAATTCAACGAGCAGAAAAATCTTAATTCACCCTAAAACAAGTCTATCAGAAAGAGCTCGCTTTATTTAGTATATTTACACGTTTCCCTCGCGTTTTTACCAATTTCTTAACCAAGAGAATCAACCCCTAAAGCCAAGAAATCAAAAGCGCCACCGCATCCGGCTCGATTATAGGCCGGGCGCTGCGACGCATTTTGGAAAAAAATTTTTACCAATTCTTTTGTTCTCCGCCATTATGGATAAAAGTAGAAAACATTTTTTTATTCCGCCGTTAAAGCCAAAAACTATGCGCATTATACATCAAATGATGCAGAACCTAACGGCCCATCTTTTGGTATAATGAAAATGGGTATGTCTTTTGGAAAATTCGGAATTAACTGCAAAAAACCGATTTCCTTTTGTCTTTTCAAAACGAGGTTGCCATTGTCATTTTTGAATCTCTTTGTGTAAAACGGGACTTTTGAGAAGTTGGTGAATAAAAAGTTGAATTACTTCGCAAAAAATAATCCAAAAAAAATTTAAAAAATAACATAAGATAAAGAAATTTGTGCTGCATCTTTCTACGTAAAAATTCGGGAAATTGGGCGTAAAATGAAGGCAAAAATCGAGTTTTCCTGATTTAATTGCACTTTTGTTTGTGAAACAAAGAGGGTGTTTTGTGTAAATTTGGATTTGCTTGAGGTCGGGCAGGGAAATTGCAAATAACTTGATTAAGAATTAACGGAAAATTATGAAAAAATTCCTTGATACGCATCTAAAGAGAAAACTATTTATGTATGAAATTTATTAAATTTTATTGTGTTTTGCGATCACTAAAAATCGAAAAGTCACTCATCCCTTGCGTCAAATGGGTTCACACCTTGGCAAAGGGAATTTGAAAAGAGCAACAAATACTTTTTCAAAAGGGTTTAAATGGAATTTCAAAGGTAGACTTGTTTGCGGTTGTTGACTGCTTGGCCTAATGTTATGGACTTCTGGACTTCGTGTTGTGGAAGAAATCTGGATGTAATCAAATGTGGCTTGGCAAAACTAGAATCAGATTAGTTGCTAAACCTTGACGAAGATTATCAGCATCCGATCGATATGGTACAATTGCCTAGCAAATGAATACCTCTGCAGGAAAGCCTAACAAATTCATAGCAATTGGAGGCGATGGACAAATCACTCTAAGGAAAAGCGTACGAGGTTATTGGGAAAAGAAACAGTACTCTGAGAATTGTCACGGAAATTTTATAAGCAAAGAATGTTGCCCATCATACTTAAGATTTTCAACCAAATTGATTTGTCCTTCGTTGAGGGGAGATTCCGTTTTGGCCAAGATATTGCGATAAAGAGTTAAATATCATTTAAAATGTCTAAAGCCTTGTCGTTTGCAAAAGTTTAGCGATGAAAATTGCACACGAAAGTGTATTCAATACTTTGCGTCCTAAAACTCTGTGTCTCAAAACTTTGTGATTCAAAACCTTGTGTCCCAAAACGTTGTGTCCCAAAACGTTGTGTCCAAAAACTTAGTGTCAAAAACTTTGCGTCCGAAACCTCTGTTTCTGAAAGCTTTGTATCCCAAAATTTTTGAATCCAAAACTTTGTATCCCGAAATTTTGTTTCTAATACACTGTGTCCCAAACTTCGTGTCAAAAATTTGTCTCAAAACTATGACTATGTCCCAAAAGTGTGACAGACGGAACGTTCCTTTTAAAAAAATTATTACAAGGCCTGCGACAGTTGGTGATATTCTTTGCCAAGCTGTCACGTGGGATGGACTCTGACTTTGTTAACGAACTTCCTGCCTAATGCTTTGGCTGCCTCTCGAAATCTGCTGTAACGGTAAAAATACAGTGCAGGATTAATGAAGCTACTCATGTGGCCAACCCATAAAAACATGAGAGACAGGTTTGCAAACTGCTTCGTCTTTTGTTGAATCTCAATTAGAAGTAAGATGCAAAACGGCGACCAAGTTATGAAGTACGCAATGACAATAATTAGTAGAGACTTCACGTGTTTTGTCCTTGCAAAACAATTACAGCGATTCTTGCCTTTAGTTCTTCTTCGACTCAGATTCGTTCCCCGCCTCGATTTTATTTTGGTTACATTCAAAGAGTTAACATTGTCTTTGGTTGCTTTATCATTCAAAACATCCGACTTTGTCATCTGTGGACCTGAGACAACAGCAAGCGGCAAAGCATTTGTTGTTGTATCAGAACAAGGTACTTGGCTCTGTGGAGTGACTGATTTCGACTCAATTGACACGCTAGGGCCGGATTCAACGCCCTGACATCCGTTAGCATGCGACACATCAGCAGATAATGAGTTAGAATGTGGCACATTAGCATACGATAAGCCATTATGTGAGGTATCAACATCAGGAAGTCCTGATTTGTCTTTAGATAATGCATTGCGTGATGAGTCAATGTTACTTTCGCCACACAGATTCCCGGCAAGAGTGAGCTGCTGCGAAAATGATTGTTTTGTAGGGCAGTTTGGCAAGTGTACCATCGTTCTCTGGATCGCCTTTCTTTGCTTAATAAGAACCAAGTATATTTTAATGTTTGAAATGATTAGAAGCATTACTCCAACTCCCCAACTGAGAACAGTAACGAGCACTGTGAAGATAACAGAGTGATTTGTCCCTGACCATTGGTAAACAGAGCAAGGTCCTGTGCTTGGGATGAAGCAACTGTATGAACTGATGCCAAAGAGCGGGGGCAATGCACATACGCCACTGTACACCCATACGCATATTGCCATTGAAATAGCCGTTGCCCGTGTGCGATATATCTCATACCAAAACGGGCACGCTATGTTTAAACACTGGTCCATTGATAAAATCGCTAGATTCAATATCGATGCAATGCAGAAAAAGAAATTACTAAAACCTATGAAGGTCCAGATATGATCTTCAGGATCAACCTCGTCATTAACAAGTACAACAGTAGTAAAAGGCAGGATGCAGCAAGCAACTAAAAAATCGGATAGTGCTAGATTGCCGATTAATATCGTGTCGGGTTGGGCTCTCAGAGCTTTTGTAAGCACGATTGTCGCTATCAGAAGGAAGTTTAATATTATGGCGGATACATTGATACCAGATGTTGCAGCTATTGCTATAATCTTCTCAACAGTGCTCCAGTTACTTGTGATTGGCACGTAATCGTTCTCTACTGTCACGTTCAAAGTTGTCAATGACATTTCAAGGTCCTGATAAAATAGAAATAACTTTGGGTTGTTGACAATTGTTGTTGATAGCTGAAGCAGGAGAAATGCATTTAAAACATAATGATTGCATGAAGTGAGTGGTTAAATAAGCATACAATCTTCTGCTTCCTAGCTGCTTGCATCAGTCACCTTTAGCTGTAGAGAACTGGCATCTATCTGAAGGCAGCTTTCAAAGGGCAGTACATCAGATCAGACGAATGCAGCTGAAGAGGACAAAACGTCGAACTTTGATTTGATGACTGCCGCTGTACAGGAGACGGCGTCAATTATTGATTTGACAAATACAGCTTCAAAGGACAGGAAAAATTTGTTACCAGAGCTCATTGCACCATGTTGATGGAAACCTTAAAAAAAAGTTTGGAAAATTAAAATTAGGGATTAGTTTGAAATAGGTGTGAAAAGTTTTGGTTGAAGGCAATTCATCGTCTGTAAATAAATTCAAACATTGATAAAAAAAATGGAAGGTTCTACCTGGACCCTCTTCGATGTTTCATTTATGTTAATTCTAATTTTGTATAAGTAGTATTATGTAAATCTTTCCTTTTGTAAATAGTTGGTTTAAATTAGCTGTTTGTAGCTATTATAAATACCAACTTTAAATAATTTAATAATAATAATAATAATAATAATAATAATAATAATAAAACAGATCTCTTCAGTCAGCTTGCGGGTGTACCCAGGTTAGATATCAAAAGCATGGATTCAAATGACTTGACTTGACAAGTGATAAGAATTTCTCTTACACGCAACTTCAAATCTAAATGCAGCCGAGAACTAAATGATTATTGAGGCACCAATATCCTACATTGACAAATTCAAGAGCAGTCTTGATAGCTGCATAGTAACTCTTGTTCAGCAATCTCAATGCAGCAATTTCCCTTACATCTTCTCTGCCAGTTCATTGCTTTTCGTTTGTTTTTCTTTCTAAAACTTGGGTGTTTTAATTTGTAATTGCCATCTCAATTGGAACTAGGCGACCTATAGTTCTTAGTACCCCTTGGAAATTGTTAGGATTCACCTCAAACTATCAGTTATTAAAACCTTACATTTTTCGAAATATTCTCATAAACCTTTTCTTTAAGTTGCTACTATTTACTCACTGAAATCCACCCTGGGTGCCAGACCCTCTCACTGGGATATTAGTGGGTCTGGTTCCATGCGACATAATTCTGGTTCCAATGCTAAACGGTAGTGGAAAAGGCAAAAGCAGAACGAGACAACGAAAGGTTTCAGTAACATGACGTGTCGCTATGACAAAATCTTAAATTTGTCGAAATTTTCTCATAAACTTTAACCTTAGATTGCTACTTATTACTTACTAAAGTCTCACAGAAAAACTGCTCGCCAAAATTTTTCATTCTAATAAAAGTTCACAAACACTCCGACTTATTTTTCATTATATCCACTTGGTACTAAAGCACAACGGTTATTTCTTAAGTAATGTTTGACTATTTTCATAAAGTTTTTAATTACTTATTGTCAACATTACTTTCTAATTGCTTGTTAATTTAGATTGCAAATCAAATACTCTACCTTGCAAATTTAACCTAAATACCCCCAAACCGCGTCTTATTGCTTGCTGGAATGTAACAAATTAAAGAAGAAAATAGCAGGCTGTCTGCCGGATTCTCAAGGAGGTCTTGCGATGATTTATGTAAGTAATGGATAGGAACAAGTGGCAGGAGAACGAAGCAGAGATGATGCTTTCAAGCAACTCCTCAATGCGTTGACAGTTGAATATATATATTGTAAGATTTTAAATAGGCTTTTCAAAACATAATCATTCCGTCTTATCTTAACTGGTTTTTCTTACTGTTTTTACAGGGCTAGTCAGTTATTAATTAACTTAAAAAATGTACAACTTTATGCTCATTTATACTACTTGAATGAACAAAATACCTAAAAATGCATCCGAAACGTTACCCATCTTAATGCGGTACAGTGCTTTCAATCATTCACTTTGTTTCTCTCATTCAGCAAATTCCTTTCAGTCATCAAATCTGTAATGACATTCTCCGCGTGCAACCAGATTGGAACCAAGGACCGCGCAGCGGTCTGAAAGTGGAGGGGCTGATTGAGCCGCAGTGGTGGTCCAGAGGAACCCTCGAAAATTTATTTAAAACACGCCCCGTAGATTGCATCAGGATATTTCGTGGAGGGGTTAAGCGTCAACATAAATATATCACATCAAGGCAACTAAAAATTTTGATAAAACTGCTTTTCTCTCTGCCCTGTCTGAGGTCAATCGGGAAGAAATAATGAAATAATGAAAGTGATTCTGATGATACAGTCCGTAGCTGGACAACCATCTTTTCGCTTATCTTTGATAAACATGCACCTAACCTTACCAGATGAGTTTCAGAGAAGTAAACACCTTGGCTCAACAGAGAGTTTTCCCAACTTGCGAAGATGAGGGATAAATTGAAAAAGTAAATCCACCCTTTTGATGGGTTGTTATAATCAAATTCGCAATACCATAAACAAGTTAAATCTCCGATTAAAAAGAGAATATTTCTCTAAATAAAATTTCTGCCGGTCATGGAGAACTTAAAAGATCCTGGAAGACTATTAACCAAGTCGTAAACAAAAGAAGACCACTACCATTCCATCTCTCAATGTTGAGGGTGGGTCGATTAAAAACAATGAAAAGATTGTTTCAACAATGAATGAGTTTTTCTGTACTATTGCAAGTAAACTGAGTGACAAACCTCCACAAAAACCCAACCAAATTCTTTCCAATGAGTATGAACTGGGTGTTGATGTGGGAAATGTTTCTTTCAAAGCTATTTCAGAGAATGATGTAACGAAAGTTATAATGAAAATAAAGACATCGCACATCTCTGGCTGTGATGGTATTGCAAGCTTTTTTATAAAGATTGCTTTATCGCTTTTCTCTGGTTTATTGTGCCATCTTTTTAATTTTTCTTTGTACTCTGGAATACTTCCTACAGAATGGAAAATAGCTCGTGTTGCCCCAATTTACAAGAGCAGATCGATAGATGACTGTTCTAACTACAGATCGATTTCTGTGTAGCCTGTGCTGTCTCGTACTTTCGAAAGAATTGTATATAATCAACTGTGTGATTAATAAGATAATGATAGGCTCATATCCAAGCATCAGTCCGGTTTTCGAGCTTCACACTCAATCTTGACTAGCCTTATGGTTGGTACAAACGATGGTATCTAAATATAGATTGGGGAAAGAACACTTGATTTTCATTGACCTGAAAAAGGCGTTTGATACAGGAAATCATGTTATCTTGCTAAAGAAGCCAGAAAAATACGGAATAAATGGAATCATTGACATTATTTTGAACCGATTATCCCATCATATTGGAGACATTCTCCAGCAGTAGCTTTTGCTTGTTTGTTTGTTCTACTACTGCTGGAGAATTCATTTTTCATTTTTAAATATTGATATAGGTTACAGATTTCAGTTATAAATAACTGCTTTACAAATCGACCTGTGCAAAAGCAGAAAAGCCTAAATTAAAGAAATTAATTACAAAGTATCGTTGAGCATAACAAAACTAAAAATTAAATTAAAATGTACCTCTCATATGGATTTTTTAAAGGTATGCATGGTCGATGCTAATTTAAATTCCTTGTTCAGCTCATTCCATAATTTTGCACCGCGATGAGAAAATTTTTTCGGCCTATACATGCCCTTTGCAGAGGTAGCTGTAAGTTTGTTACTACAGATCCAAAAATGCGATCACTGCCCACTGAACATTCACTGAAAAGTTCCCCTAAATATTGAGGAGCAAGTGAATTCAATGCCTTACAGGTCAGTGCTGCTGTTTCTTTTCTGCTAAGAACTTTAATTGATGGTCAGCTAAGATTTTGGAGCAGGGGGCAGCAGATGCATTGTAGGTACTATTTGTAGTTATTCTTGCAGCTCTATTCTGGATGTTTTGGAGAGCATTACGTTTGGTCTCAGTGCAGCAACCCCAAACCGAGCAGCCGTAACTAAAATGTGGCTCAACAATTACTCTATACAGTTTCTGTAGTTCACCTATTGGAAGAAATTTAGAGCCTGAGCCTTAACTTGTTCAATGTGGCAATCCCATTGGAGTTTGTCATGCATTTGAACCCCCAGATACTTAGTATCGGTTAAGTGGAACCAATAACCAAAAGGGTTGTTTTTACAATGTTTAGGGACAATTTATTGCCATGTAGCCAGTTTTGTAAATTCAAAAGATCCTCGTTTAGCTCATCCTGCAATTTAGAATGTGAAATCACAGTATAATCAGCGTACATGGCAACTTTTCCTTGGCATAGGCAGAATGGTAGATCATTTATGTGAATAACAAACAGAAGAGGGCCAAGACAGGAGCCCTGGAGCACACCAAACCTTATAGCGTTAATACTAAAAAAAGGTGGAATTAACCTTGCAGAACTGCTTTCTCTCCTGCAAATAGGAATTAAACTCCGGTATTAAGTCAATCAAGCAAACAAGCAAAAACAACTCGGGGACATAAAGGGATGCGCACAAATTCCTTCTCGTGGGTTTCAGCACAGCGATATCCAGGGCAATTGAGGCTTAACTATTATTGCATAGGATCTTCAGTTAAAATGCTAAGTAGCATATTGCATAGTGTACAAACGGAGCTCATAGCTATGATGTTTAGGATTATTGTCTTCGCAAAAGGTCTCACAACATTCAAATACTTTGAAGAAGCTAAAATTCGGATGCACTTTAGCGTAGCTGAACTCTAATTGAATGCAATATTCATCCAAGTTTACATATTCAGAATGTTTGTCCTGGATTGGTTTACTGTTTTCGTTCTGGGTTGTTTGGTTTGTTTTAAGTGCCCGGTCTGTTTTGGGCCATTTAGTTTGTTCCGGGTTGTTTAGTCTGTTTTGAACCGTTGTGGTGGGTCAGTTATGGGCTGTTTGCTTTCTTTTGGACTGTTGAGTCGATTTTGGGCTTTTTGGTCTGGTTTTGTCTGTTTTGGGCTGTTAGATCTGTTCCAGATTGTTAATTCTGTTTAAAGCTGTCTAAAAACTGTGGGGTCAGTTTAGACTGTTGGGACTGTTATGGTCTGGTTTGGGTGGTTTGGGCTTATAAGTCTGTTTTGGGCTGCTTGGGCTGTTTGGTTTGTTTTGGGTTGTTTGGCACTTGATCTATTGATAAGCAGATGCAGGCCAGGAACCGTTTGGCCACAGGTGAGTAAAACTCTGGAATTAGGTCTTTTGGAAGATCAAAACTGTTACACCATTCTTGAATTGCGAACAAATGGGTTTCTTATTATCATTATCATTATTATTAGATTATCATATCATAACCTTTACTTCCGTCTCAGCTTATTCAAGAGCATTTACAATGTATAACGACAAACGGACATGTTTTAAGAGAATCATGTGAAATGCAAAACCGGACAACATACTTAAATACCATGTGCTTCATATCCACCTCCCACAACAATTTAAGTGACATTGGATAAAAGGCTCATCAGAGTTATAGCTTTTTACAAGGTTAAGATGATCCTTCTTTGAGATACTGCACAACTGTCTAACCCAAATTTTGCTTGTTATCCTTCACCTAACTTGAAACTGCAGAGTAGGCTAAAAAGGCCCATTTATACTTCGATCAAATACAAATCCTATCGGAGCTAATTTTCTCAAATGGTTTATCCCAATCTCAAGTGTCTCCTTGCTGAGTTTTCTTACTATGTAAAGAAACTGAAACAAATAATTCCTGCTCTTTTTAGCGATGTCATTGCTTCATGTTTGACAATAATTATCTTGGGCCTCTAGGATTGATTTCTGTGTTATCAATAATGCAAACTGCCTTTATTTCTATCACCGGGTATTTTCTTCCTTTTCCTTCATAGAAGAAAACTTCATGTACATAAAAGCCGCTAGAGAAAAGTATATTATCAAAGCTCCAAAGGAATATAGCGATAAGAAGTTTCGTCTAGGTGGCTGCGGTGGCTTTAAGTAAGATATTTTAGATCCGAAAAGACTTTGTTCATTTGCTAACAGAGCGGAATGTCTCAGAGAATATTTCTACAAATACTGCATATTCATACAGAGTGGAAATCCACTTTTCCACCTTTGTGTGCCGGGGGTACTGCCATAATCTAGTAGAGGAGATGCGCAGCTGAATGCAAATGAAGCTTAAATAGGTGAGTGTTGTTTTGACGGTGCCTCAAGAATAGGGAGCATTTAAAAATGGAGTTGTAAATTAGGGCGTCAAAAAAAAGGGTAATGCTCAGAAAGGGGTTAGCACAAAGATGAGGGGGAATAAGATAGCAATAGAAAGACGATGGGCATTAAGGGGGACAGTAATAGCAAGAAGGCGTTAAGATGAGGGGGATTACGGGAGAGGTTGTTTAGAGGGGCGGCGTTGAAGGAAGAGCGACGTTAAGAGAAATGTATATCTATATCAAGAAAGGGAATGCTGACATTCTGCGGATACGATTTGTTTTCATATCAATTCCCTAAGCTAGAAGATACAAACTCGACTATATTGAGAGTTATTATGTGCAGGAAATTGCATTGGTTTACGCTAAGTCTGTCGGTCAGTCGATGCACTCGTTCTTGTATAACAACTTGTAATAAATATGAAATCCTTCACTACAAATACTCGGATTGCCCAATTTCAAATTCACCCAACCACACCACCTCCCAAATTAGCTCAGTCAAGTTCATCATGAACTGAGAAACAGTAGAGGAACAAGGTATACAACAATTAAGTCAGTTTGCCCTGCATCAATCCCATTTGTGTGACCATTGCGATTTTAGGCCGACAGGTGCAATGAAATCCAATTATGATTTTTATACCATAGTCTGAAGGAGCCCTAGATGTCTGGGCAATATATAAATATAAATATAAATATAAATATAAATGAAAATATAAATATAAATATAAATATAAATATAAATATGAATATAAATATAAATATAAATATAAATATAAATATAAATATAAATATAAATATGAATATGAATATGAATATGAATATGAATATGAATATGAATATAAATATAAATATAAATATAAATATAAATATAAATATAAATATAAATATGAATATAAATATAAATATAAATTAATAATATAAAATATAATTATTGCATAGCCGTGTTTGCTTCCTAATCCTGCCGCTTTGCGTTGTTCCTTATCCCCTTATTTACATGCATCGCCGCATTCATTCCTCGTGAATCCAGTAGGCAGCCTGTTATATTGTTCCCTACTTTACTTTTTACAGGTATAAGTTATTCTACTTCTTTCTGTGATCACCAAAAACGTGAGAATATCTCAACGTTCAAATAAGAAGTGAATTGCTGATTGTAGCTTTATCATCCATCTGAAGTATCCTTTTTTATCATAGACTACTTTTTATCATAGACTAAGTAGTGTCCAGAACAGGATTAAGACAAATTGTGAACTATTTGATCAAACGTTGAACTTTGATCGAAATTGGAAATTTTGCTCGAAACTGGAACTTCTCCTATTCAACTGCGTAAACTTGAAGATTAGTTGTATAAAGTCTGAATTTTGTAGTTATATAAGGGCTGATTCAGAATATGGCTAGAAGAAAGGACATCAGGCAAATATACACAACCGCCGGCCTCAAGATTACCATCCAGTGGAACTTTAATTTCGTTAATTTCCTAGACATTTCATTGAACCTCAGCGCCGGTGAATATTGCCCCCACAGAAAACCAAACCACAAGCCTTTCAATGTGAATAAACAGTCTAACATTCCCCCTTCAATCGTAAAGAACTCACCAGCTGCCATTATCTTTAATTGTAATTTTTATATATTTATGTATGTAATTAATTATTCATTCATTATTTGAAAAAACATTTTAAAAAATATTTTATCCTAATTTTTTTTATTTCAATCTACTTTTATATTTTTTTTAAGTTAGCCAAAATTAGCTGTAGATAGTTAGCTATAAAAAACCAGCCTACTGTAAATAAATTGATTACATTACATTACATTACATTACATTACATTACATTACATTACATTACATTACATTACATTACATTACATTACATTGCATTACATTGCATTACATTACATTACATTACATTACATTACATTACATTACATTACATTACATTACATTACATTACATTACATTACATTACATTACTTAAGAGTTAGCACTGAAGGCCAGAAAACTGCATTACAAAGAAACCCCCATAAAAGAAACCGAAACGCAGGCGAAAGATCATCTGGTATAACCCCCCTTTCAGCAAATGTGTTTCGACAAACATAAGCGAAAAATTCCTGAAACTCGTAAACAAACATTTCCCAAAGAACACAAAACTGCACAAAATTTTCAACAAAAACGATGCAAAAATGAGCTACAGCTGCTTGCCCAGCATGCCATCTAACATCAAATCCCATAATATGAAAATCAGCCAGGACAAATCGACGCAACAAGACAAGCACTGCAACTGTAGACAGAAATACCTGTGCCTGAATAGACCTGAATAAAGAATGCCAAACCTCGAGCCTGATCTACGATGCCGAAACAAAAAGCACCAACAGCAACGAGAAGAAATTGGATATTGAATTGACCGAAAATAAGTTAAAAATAAGAAAACAAGCAGCGTTTCCCTAATCACATGCAATCCATTAAACACGAAAAATACGAACATACATCGAGCTTTTGAAACACATGTGGCAATTAAAGAGAAAGAGCGATAAATTCAAAATAGAATGGTCGGTGAAGAAAAGCGCACAAGCGTACTCCAACAAGAAGAAGCGCTGCCAACTTTGCTCAGAAGAGAAAGTCGCCATTATCAACACTGACAAATATGACACCTTGAACAAAACAACTGAACTTGTTTTAAAATGCCACTACAAGAACGAAT
Organism: Catostylus mosaicus; assembly: GCA_964019065.1. Classification (NCBI taxonomy): domain Eukaryota; kingdom Metazoa; phylum Cnidaria; class Scyphozoa; order Rhizostomeae; family Catostylidae; genus Catostylus; species Catostylus mosaicus. The sequence continues at coordinate 4,278,817 of OZ025184.1, read as the reverse complement.
TCTACCTCATTAACCAACGACCCACACCGTTTAATTAGATAGTTCAGATTATCTACGACACCTCCAAAGCAGTAATCCTTAGTTGTCTGAAGATCGCATCAAGCGTGAAAACTTAAAGGCTACTGGGTCCTTTTTACATCGGTACGAATACGCCTTGCGCCTACACGAAATATCGCAGATCCGATGCAGTTCTTGTCCGATATCCGACCTACTTCTGGGTCTCGTTCAAAGAAGTTTCCTTTTAGATCTGCACTAAAAGTAGATCGGGTCCAGGTTAGGTCCGATTCCACTTTTCCTCGTGTGAACCTATCAAAAGTTGGCTCACACCGTCGTGTTCTTTCATTAAGTCTAGATTAGTTACATATATATATATATATATATATATATATATATATATATATATATATATATATAATATATATATATATATGCATATCTGTCTAAAATTCGACTTTCAATGTTCTGGCAAGCATTGTAGGGCTCTCGTAATTTTTTCAAACCTTTTAGGCTCTATTATTCTTAAAATATTTTTGCGTCGCTTAATCAATGTTTTACATGACAGAAGTTTATTAACAATTATAAACCATTATAAACACGTTAACACAGTCACTAGTATTTTTAACGAACATCAACGAGAAGAAAGAACAAAGATGAGAGTTTTCCACCGTCAAACAGTAAAATGACAGATCACTTTTATCTGTTAAGCGCATGAATCTTTGTCGAAAATCACATTCTATGACAGTGCTTCAGCCTCGCATTGTTCTTATTTTCCGATGAATCCCGAGGCTAAGAATATTCTAAGAAAAATGTTCCCGAAGGTATATTAAGCTAAATGTATCAAGCTCCTGCTATTTAGAGAAAAAAATACATTTAAAAAAACCTTCTACTAGTTGAAACATCAGTTAGTCTAATGAAATGACCTATTTTCGTCCCACCTTCCTTAAAACATTAAATCTTGGAAAACGAAGGGAGAAATAACAATTACAGAAAGAAACTTTCTAATTTTACAACAGGAAATATTGAAAGAAAAACACTTACAATTCCGTAGACCATGTAACATAAAGGGTTACTGGGTAAAAACAATTCATTTCCCATACGTAGAAGAAAACACTCTCTATATATTTTGGTACGTATAAATGCGCACATTTGAGATTACGAGCTTATCTGACACGGTATCTCTCTTAACAAAATAAGTCAAGTACATTTGATTGAAAGATAAAGCCTGCACAGTACTTTAACATCAAATAATTTATAGATAAAAAAGATGAGGTACCGGATCATAAATTGACCTTCTTGCGCTTCTTTTTAGATTTCGATACGTTTTCTTTTTCAGCCTTTTCCGCCAATCTGCCAACAATCTTTTGCCTCCTCGTCATTTCATCTCCCTATAAATACAAATGAGTCATATTAAAAATTCATGACAGTCGATGTTTTCGATTCAACATAAGTCAAAGTCCCAGGGAGCAGATGTTTGTTGTAAGTAAAACTCTCGAAACCTTGATATGCGTGATAGAGTTCGGCACTGCGTTAATATAACAAGTCAGAAGAAGATGCTGCATTTGTTTAAAAGGGACAGCTTGGCTCCAACATTTGCGAAGGCAGTTGCACAGTTAAAAGGTTCACGAAAAACCCAGTCGACAACGATTTTCACAGATACTCATGGGCAGGGTTTTGGATGGAAAACAAACATAGAGTTTGAATGAGTTCAAAATTGGCGGGCCTCATAGGATATGATTTTTTTCAAGTGCGGGCCCGCTTGCCCGAGTGGACAGAAACCCGATTGGACAGAAATTGTTAAATTAGCCTTTGAAAAACAAGAACCTTCATCCCTCACATTCCCAAGTGGCCAGGATTCTGGGATTTAGATTGCACCAGTGGCCCTACGAATCACAGGAAGCTTACGTCATGGGTCACTGCGAGGGAGCACGTGCATTTGACGTGACATGCCATTGCGCAGGAGCACGTGACCTTCAGCTTTGCTTCAAAAAATTGGCCTAATAAATTGGCAGAAAATTTTGTGAAAAAATGCTCTTGAACCTGCGCTAGAATGCGGGGCTTCCTGTTTTGCCCCTCTGTTTTGAAGCCCCCCATTCTAGCGCAGGTTCAAATACATTTTTTCACAATATTTTCTGCCATTTTATTAGGCCAATTTTTCGAAGCAAAGCTGAAGGTCACGTGCTCCTTACGGACCTGTCCCGCAGGTTCTTAAAAGCCTTTACAGTATGCTTGGAAGCAATATGCCGGGTTCATTAATCAATAGATGGCATTGCTTTTAGCTACCTTTTAGAGATTAATTCGTAAAAGTGCAAATCAACGTTTGAGAGTTTCAAACAGAAAATCACCGTATGTGAGCACTTGGCGATTTTGTAGTTACGTACGTGACATATAGTTAAGTATAATAATAATAATAATAGTAATAATAATAATAATAATAATAATAAAATTCTTTTTAGTTGGTTTTACCATAGCTTGAACTAATTTAGACCAACTTTTTACAATAAGATACACACGAAAATAATATAAAATGAAATTTTAAAAAGCGATGTTTTTTTCTTATTTACAAATTTTACAATTACATTCTTCTCCACCCCAGCTTTTTATACACTTTTTAAATGAGCAGATGGAGGTTTTGCTTTTAATTTCATTCTCAAGGTAGTTCCATAATATACTGCCTCGAAAGGTTAAACTGTCATTTCCATATCTAACAGTGTTAGTTTGAGGCAGCATTAGCAGGTTATTAGAGCGTAAATCATATCTTTAGGTGCACTAAAAACCTTGTTGTTCAGCTCGTTGACATTGTAGAAACCAGACTAATTGCTCTGTGTAGAGCCGACTTGTGTTGTGATGCCCCTAGCCATCTCTTGCAGCGATTGCAGCAAAAGAAACTGAGTAATGGAAATATGAAATTGAACTTATTGAACACTGCCTGCTTGTGAAATATTTACAGTTTTCACAGTCAAAGTACAGGTATCACCATTGATTAATCTCATGGAAAATGATGAACTCGTAAATAATAACCGTAGAGTTGCACAGAGTTTCAAGGAATTATTTACAAATATAACCGATTAGCTAGAAATTGAAGAAAATGAAGCAAACATCGAAGATCCTATAGGAAAATCAATCTACAAATACAAAAATCACCCTAGTAGTAAAATGATCAAAAAGCAATGGGTACCCTAGGAACTGTTTGAATTGACTGATGTCCGTCCCGTACTTGTTTTTGATCAGGTCATGAGACTGAGCACCAAAAAAAGCATCACCGATTAATAGCATGCCCACGAAAATTCTTCAAGAACATTGTAAAGGTTATGTCCCCTTTCTTCAAAGTAGTTTCAACATATGCGTAGAAAATAGCAGCTCCCCTGAATGCCTCAAAAAGCTGATATACCACTCATATTTAAGAAGGTTCATGCTCATGTTAAGAAAAATTACAGACCTATTTTATTCTTGCCATCAATGTCTTAAATATTTGAGAGATTAATGGAAAACCAGGTAAAGCCATTTGCTAATACTTTTCTCAATCCTATAGTTTGTGGCTTTAGGGAAGGGCACAATACGCAGCATGCCCTAATACGTTTTGTTGAAAACTGTAAAAAAGTATTAGACAACAGAATGTGCACAGGGGCTATTTTCATAGATCTCTCTAAAGCATTCGATTGCTTAAATCACTATCTATTAATTGCTTAACTAGAGGCATATGGCTTCACAAAAAAAGCTTTAAATCTCATATATAGCTTTCTGACATCTAGAAGTCAACGCGTAAAAGTCAATGGTTCTAACAGTGAATGGAAGAATATAAGCCATGGAGTGCCTCAAGGATCTGTCCTCGGACCTCTCCTTTATAACATCTACATTAACGATCTATTTATGTTTGTGTCTTACAGTATGGTTGGTAACTATGCGAATGACACAACTATACATGTCAGTGACCACATACACAGTGAAATAATAAGACAGTTAGAAAATGATATCACTACTTTATCTACATGGTTTTGGAAGAACTACATGAAGTTTAAATGGAGATAAATGCCACCTAATGTTTTTTTAGCAATATAAAGAACACCAACTTATCGATAAGCATAAACAACGATGTAATCCCTGAGAGTTCAGAAGAAACTCTACTGGTTATTATATTAGATAAGACGTTATCCTTCAAATCACAAGTAACATCCCTATACACAAGAGCCAAACAAAAGTTACATGCTCTATCCCGTATCGTCAAATATATGGATACTGCAAAACCTAGACAAGTTATGAACGTCTTCGTTCTTTCCCAGTTCAACTACTGTCCCCTCATATGGATGTACTGTGAGAGACGTCTTAATAATAAAATCAATCATCTCCATGAGAAGGCATTACGAATGGCCTATGGAGATAACAACTCTGCTTTTACAACACTCTTAGAAAAGGACAATGCTGTGAAAAATCACGCAAAAAATCTACAGCTTCTGATGATTGAGATATATAAGACACATAATAAACTTAATCCAATATTTACGGAAGACATATTTATTGCTAAAAGCCCCAAATACAATCTAAGGAACAGAAGCCAAATGCATCTTCCAAAAGTCAGAACTACCACCTTCGGAATGGAAATCGATTCATATTTAGGTGGAAAATTATGGCGAAAGTTGTCCTCAGAAATAAAAGAGTCATCAAATTTTGTCCAGTTTAAATCTCAGATAAAAAAATGGAAAGGAGAAGAATGTTGTTGTAGATGCTACGTAGCCCAGGTTGGATTTCTTGACTAGTAAATAAAGAAAATCTTTTGGTGTGAAAAAATTAGAACATTATTAAGATCATTTGATCATAAAACTTATATAAAAATTTCAAGATTCAAATATATTTAATCTTTAATTTCATTTCTCTGATTAATTAATTATCTAACTGTTTTTATCCATGTAATTATTAACTATTCATTTTTACCTTTTATTACAATATTTGTAAAGTAGGCCTTAATTAGCTTGCACGTAGGTTTTATGTATATCGCTATTTCTTAATTGCCTGCTGTAAATAATTTGATTATTATTATTATTATTATCATTATAGACTGTGATATCCCTTTTTTTTGCTTTGATGCATGCTAATGGGTATGCACAGTCAATAATGTTGATGCGGCGATAAATTGCGATTGTATTTAGGGCTTCCGGCGAACAAATAGAACTTATTTCTCAAGTTATTGTCGATTCCAAAATGTATAAGAGCAGACTGATTCGGTTTTTCAGTGATATGCCTAGAAATCATTTAAGGGCCTGTTTATATCATCGGTAATTGCCAACTGGGGTGATTCCATTATAATTGATATAGGCATCTTTTCGCAGCAAGGCCACATGTACCCTTATTGAAAGCAAAACCCTGAAAAATCAAACGCCATCTTTAAGACCCTTGGTTGTTTTGCGAAGGTGAAGCCTCCTCCCCAGAAGTGGCCTTAACAACAAGCTCCTAAAAAGCTCCTCCGGAGAAGTCCCCTTAAAAACCACCTATCAGGCAATTAAAATACTGTTAGGCTTCCTTTGTGCTCAATGTTTGTTTAAGCATAGAAAGTAGAAAAAGAGGCTGTTTCAAAAGGGAGTAAGTTTGAATTTAATATCTATGTGAGTACGACTGAACTGTCCAACTGGTCTTGCAGAAATAATCTTACTTAATTGATGGTTTATTAAAATGGAATTCATTAGAAAGGGTTTATTTCAAATTTCGCTTCGAACAGGTGGCGCAATGGGGCTTTGACAGTGGCCATGATTAAACGAGGGTCAAAAGAACCTCCAACAACCAGGCGTATAAAGTTTCCTTTGTAAAAGGTCTTGGAAAAAGGCGATTTGATGGAAAGGGCTTTACAACAGTCACAGCAAAGTCAGCATAGGCGTTCTGTAGGATATCCTTCTGCGGGATACTCTTCTGCGGGATCTCCTTCTGCGGGAATTCCTTCTGCGGGATCCCATTTTGCGGGCATTCCAATCGAAGTCCAGTCGAAATTTGATTCAGACGTGTGTCACCGTTACATCTCGTAAAAGCAGAATTGAGCAAAAACCTAGACTGGAATTTAGCCGCAGATCTGGCGAGCCTTGCGTTCCAAAACGCCCAAATCGTATATTATCCGAATCGTCGAAAGTATATTTTGTCAGATTCCCTTGAAAATAGGGGGGGTCTTAGGCCTAAAAATCCACTTCTCCGGCCAAAGTTATCGCATTGGATTGGCTGAGTGTCACGGGGATTCCCGGCGGTAAGTGAAGCTTGAGAATGCGGGATTTTCACTCTCTGTTCTGGTGAATAACGAAAGATTGGCTCATTTTTATGCAGTTCTGCGGCTTTTGCATTTATTACGCGAGGTTCCCGCAAGATTCACAGGTGTATCGCTAGCCTTTCCATTCTAATAACATTAACGCCATAAAGTCACCGGCAATGGCGTTTGCAATTGCAGTCATGTCGACAACTTTTACACTAGTGGCTACGAAGCGCGTTTATCACATATCTTAAGGTTCGGCATAAACTATTTGAGGATGGTTGCTCTTCAACTGAGGCTATCTGCAAAAGTCATTATGGAGGAAAGATCACTGATTAATTGATTGATTTAAATTCATTAAACAAATTAAACTAAAAAACCTATTTAGTATATTTGTCATAATTATTATTTATTCATTCAAAAGAGACTTTTAAAAATGCCTGAGCTAGACCCAAAGTGCTCACTATTTACAACTGATATAAGAATAATATAGCTTAGATTAACATATACGTAAAGAGAAAAAAAGAAGTAAAATATGTCATTGATAACAACACTCTTAGCATTGACAAGGGTTTGCCCGGTATAGATATTACGCTTGCTATAATTATTATTATTACCCTGATAATAATTCAAACAGAGTCTGCAAATGCAATAAACCATTAAAAGTTACAGGCAAAATAGAGAACATAACAGCAGGCTGCCTACCGGTTACTCAAGGAATGCTTGCGATAATTTTAGTAAATTATCAAAATGAGGAACAACGCAGAGTTGCACCAATACGAAGCAAATAGGACAGGATTATGATTTAACATTATATTAAAATGTGTTTACTGTTTAGTTAATTGTAGGTAGTAAAATGTAAAAAAATGAAATGACCATGAACACCACGTTATCTACTGTTATTACATATTCTTCATCCGTACTACATTTAGTTGGGTCTTGAAAGACCCAGGCTATTATAGACCGTATGTAGTATCTTTTCACTAATCTTTTTCTTGCATTCATGCAGCAAATTAGAATGGGCTGAAAATCACCGCGGACAATTGGGCACGTAAACATTCCATTCTTGTATTCAAAAAGCTCCAAGCAACGAATAATTCTGCATCAGATTATATTCGCACACTCTGCTGTTTTTCACGAAATGTGATACTACGAGATAACATATCATGTTCGTTGGAAAACGAAGAGCTTTTGGTAAAGTACAGGCTTGTTCTCAGAAATATGAAATGCCTTTTGTACTGCAACTTTGGTAGCACCGCTATCAAGTCAGACCATGAGATTGCTTCGTGGTGGTTTTAGTAAAAGGAACGGTTTCAAAAGACATATCCATAACCCTGTGTTACTGCATTTAGGACTTGCTTGCAACAATTTAGGACTTGCTTGAAACGATGTGCTTGCAACAATTTAGACTTGCTTGTATCACTTGCATTGTCTTGCTTGCAATACTTAGCACTTGCTTGTAAGACGTGCTTGCAACATTTTAGACGTGTATGCAACACTTTCGACTTACTTCCAACATTTAAGATATGTAAAACGTGCTTGCAATGTAGACGTGTTTGCAACACTTGCTTGCATCACTTTTTACTCGCTTCCAACCACTTAGACTAGACTTGCTTCCAACATTATCGACTTGCTTCCAACACTTAACACCTGCTTGCAACACTTAACTCTTGCTTGCAACACTTAGCACTTGCTTGTAAGACGTGCTTGCAACATTTTAGACGTGAATGCAACACTTTCGACTTACTTCCAACACTTAAGATATGTTTGCAGGCACTAAATACTTCATTCCAACTCATAACACTTGCATCCAATAAATAACGCTAGCATGCAAAGATTAGACCCCATTTTTTCACATCGATAATAAAAAGAATTGAATGAATGTGTACTATGAATTAGGGCTGCAAACTGAAGTTTTACGAAAATAGACTTTCGTCACTGGATAGCATGTCGGACTGCTAGCCAGATTACTCGCCAGATTGTTGGCATCGAATCGTTGTTTGCCGGATTCCTCGCCAGATTTCTCGCGGGATTTCTCGCCGGATTTCTCGCCGAATTGCTAATACATTTTTGCATTGGCATTCAATTTCAGACAATCTTCCATTCCATTTCTGTAGTTTATGTTTGCTGAAACTATGGATTTCTGCTTTGCAAAATAAGTATAAATCATAGGCAGTTCGGATGCGATGACTTCATGTATTTCCTAACTGCATATGGTATCAAATGCAGTGTTGTCATTGTTTTTGTATTTAGTTCATCTTTATGTGATGGTTTAAAAAACATGCTGCTAGGATTAACCATTAGTCATACAACTGAATGCCATTAATGCACATTTTTTATAAATTTGCTAAACATACCCCATCGTTATCAGGCACCCCTGACATTTCAAAGGCAGCTGGTACTATTGCCTGTGTTGCTAGCTCTTCGCATTCGACAGTTGCTTGGTTAGCTATGGATGTTGCCAAATCTTGTAAAGAAAAAAATAAATTTTCTGATATATAAATAGAATATCTAATAGAAAATTTAATGATTAATTTATTATAAAGATTGAGATGAAATATCTGCTTGAAAATTAACCATAAAGAAAAAGATTGATATGTCTACTGCGAAACTAACAATGAAGAAAGAGATGAAATATCTATTAAGGACGATATAGTGATAAACTTGTTATATAAATGACTGACAAATACAACTAATGTTGTTAGCGTATCATTGCTTAATATTTGACCATATTCTTCAAACAGTCAAGAGAATGCATAAAAATCTATCTTGAAAGCTGTGTCCATCTGTACGCACAAACTGACAGTGACCTGAGTAAAGATGTATTTGATGTAGTGCGCACTACTGATGTTCAAATGGTTGTTGGTTCAGCACCAACCACTGATTTTGAAGACAGAATTCAATTGCAAAGTGTTTACAAAATTTGCATCCCTCTCTGTCCAGGACTATTGCAGCTGAAACGTGCTTTACAGGCACCACATGATATGTTTTACTTGTCAATCAACTCGTTGTCCACGTTATTTGTTATACAGATATTTTCACTCGATATAAAATGCCCCTTATGTTTTCAGCGAGCAAAATTGGCCGGCTGTTCGACGGTTGTTCCTGGCTGCATCTAGGGCATTTGAATCCAACAGCAATTACCCAAACACTCGCGTTCCTTCTCTCTCAAATGCTTCTTCCTTTAGATGCGTATTTGCACATTACGAATGAGTTATGCTGTGAATTAACCCAACATTATCACGTTGTTAAAAACACTAATGAAAAGGTAGGAAATACGAACCTTTGGATGCAGCGATTCGTCTTTTTCTAAGCAGAACATGGCTGTAGAGTTGCTGACAACTCATCTCACCAAATACCAACAAAGGATCTTGAGTAAACTGCAGAGAATCCTGTGGAAACAATTTGAAAGCTTTAACAATCTATGTTACTGTTAAGAAAGTATAGTATCTTGCAGGACAAAAATGTCCCTTGCAGAACAGCAATGAATTCTACAGGGGTCAATACTCCTACAAAATGGCCAGATTCTATGGCTAATGGAGGGCAGATGTAATTACTCCCTCTAACACAAAGAATATGTCGCCCTCATGTTACTTAAGTGGCAAATCAGCCCGAGTGTCTATGGCCTGGTTTCCATATCGTCGTAAGCGACGGGGACGTGTCCGAGCAGAGGATCGGCGATGATCATAAATGTAAGAGAGCTATAACACACAAGCATTGTCCTAGGTTTTTGTTTTATGACGAAAGTGACTAACAGGCTAAAACTTCAGCGTATAACGGGACATCTTTTAAAACATCGCCAATACAAGAAATCAAAATATCTTAACCTAGTAAGGTTTCAAGCAGCAGGTATATGCTTTTGAACCAATATTTATTTCCTTTTCTTTCCTTTCCAGAACACTTTGTAAATATTGTATGTCATAGACATCTTAGCTTTAATTTTTAATGTATGACCCCTTGAAAACCAGCCTTTGTTGAAGGGTCACCCTCTCTAAATGATTGAAACGAAATTAAATGAAAATTGAATGAATTTGCTTCAAAGTTTGATCCAATCTTACAATACGTTTTAAATGCCATAAACTTTGGCACAAATTCCAGAAAACCACGCGAACCTACGATCCACTTCGCGTTAGAAGTTTGGCAAAGATGAGGAAACTTATGAAGGCAAAATTTCACCAAAAATCTTGTTAAAACTAAGGATAAAGGATAGTAATCACGGTAATAGGAAATATTCCCAGCCTCCATTTCATATAACCTCAACAAAGGTTGCCGTATGATACTATCCTCAAATCTAAATATGCCGGCATTGAAATCTAGTAAGGGGAGATTTTCTAGCAAAGACGTAGTCTAGTGCTACGGGTGCGACTTAAAGGCAAGGAAAGACAATATTCATGTACATATAAACAAAAAACACCCTAAATTTCCCCACCCCCAAAAAAATTACTATGGTTCTTCTGCCATATTATTCAAGATACAAGTGAAACTGTTGATCCACTTGTTTCATTTCTTTTAGCGTAAAAATTCATCGCAAATTAGAATTGGAGGTTTTGTGCTTATGGTCTCCTTCACACAGGTAGTACACAAGGTGAGGACCGGAAAATAGGGCGATTTTTAAGCAAAATTTGAGGTTGTAGGAACTTTTGACAGTTTTCTAAACTCTGGCACATAAAACAGCCTGGATTTCCTACATTTCTTATAGCACTTAATACATTCTAAACAAAACTTAGCACAATTTGGTACATAAATTGCTTAGGAACAAAGGATTTAAGAAGCAAACCATGATTGACGAACGTTTATTTAGCCCTTTCACCCCTGGACGGGCCATATGGCCCTATGAAAAACAACGGAAAAGATAATTTTTCAGGGGGTTAAGTGCAAAATATTGTAAATGTTCTGATGGCAGTTTTCTATAATAGTTTACGCTTTTATCTAAGTTATTTGACTATGCTACCCCCTGAAAAGCGTAGAAATATATGGGTTTTAACAGATAACTGACAATAAATCCGGGTGCGAAAGGGTTAGAGTATCAACTGCTTTTACGAAATAGACCCTCGGTTGATCTTGAGAGTGGTCAACGAAGATTCTGTTGCATAGCTGAGGTTCAAACAGTAATTTAAGTTTCATGGTCACAAAATATATAGGATAGGGAAATGTTGTCCTTGTATATGCAACGCATATCACCGGCTGTAAGCACCAATCCTTCGTTCAACTAATGTCAGTAAGTTTCAGTTATTCAATATGAGAAGTAAGTACGCTAAAAGAAGTGTTAGTTACTCGGCTACAAAATCCACGAGCATTTTCCCTATAATATAGAGAGAATGGTGACAGAGCATAGAAAGAGAATAAATAATGATTAAGAGTCTTCATCCCTCGTGATTAGGGAATGACCTCGTGGTCTTGTAATAGAAATATATTCAGCTTTTCTGAGCCCAGCAATTGATTTAATAGAAGATTGGCTGTCAAATTAAAAGTAACACGTTTCGAAGGGGATCATTTCTAAGCTTATAAATTTAATGGGCTCTTAGTGGATTAAAAATGATGAAATCTAATTAGATGACTTACAGATTAAAGCGTTAATAGGCCGACAGTTAGAAGACACAGAACCATAGGTCGAATTTACGTAGTTTACCCTTCACAGAAATTCGGGTTAGTGCTGGGCAGAAGAACGCGTTTGGACTTAATCCTGCGCGGCTTCATAAGCCGCAAATCAAGTGAAGCCTTATTCGTGACATGTGACGTGATTTGAAGATGGAAGACATGATGAAAGAAGGTCAAGAACAATTGATGCGGACTGATGAGGGAAATTTATGAGGAAAGAAGGTTGATTCCGACTGGACAATTAGATGGGAATAGACGTAGAGAAGGGAAGCCAGCGATTGATATATCTTGTAAGCCTGAGCAATAAGTCACAGAACATCTTGATGACAAATCGCAAGTAGCAAGATTGAAAAACCTGAGGATAGGAAAAACAGGGTGGCATTTTAGCATCTCTTAACTGGTGGTGAGTGCAAGGTTTTTCCCACCTTCGGATGTTGACTACATCTCATTTGATTGAGAAAAAGCTCTGGCCATGCTCAGTACTAGCACCAAAGTTAAGTTTAATGAATAGGGAGTTGTTGAGGTCTATGATCGTCAATTATCAAAGACAAAATGACACGTGGTGAGAGAAAAGTGATTAAAATATATGATGACCTGCAAAGATTGACTTCGAATCAACATAGACGACCCCATCAATGTTCTTCCAATATACAAATCTGGGTAATTTGCAGATTCAACAGCGCCAACTCGGAATAACCACCACGCGCTTCGTGTGTGGATGACGCGGATTTTCCTCTCGTACTGGGACGCTTTCCTTTCACTTCTTTGATGCACTGTTTATAGCTACTGCGCGGAAATTAGTAGTAGAATCGAAGCCTTCCATTGCAATGTAAGGGTTTGGGTTTAGGGTTAGTTGTCGGGTTATCGTGTGTAGGGATTTCTAAGTACTTGTCATGAAACTGGTGGATATTATTGAAGCGCCATAGCCTGCCTTTCAAGATTACGAATCAAATTCGTATCTTTAAGCTTGAATATTAGCTACTGAGCCATCCTTTGCAGCAGCGCCAGTGTATTTTCAATAATCGCGGAATGAAATGTCTGAAACTGTATCAGTTTGTGCTTCAAATGGTCCTTAAGCATTATTCCGCTGGTTAATTGGTATAGACATTAACCGAAATTGCAAAGCCTGCATTTTTTATCTTAATTTAACAAAAAAGGTGCAGCATGATTTAGCATATTGCATTAAAACATTGATTTGGGACCGAAAAAGGTAACGAGGATAGCAAACAGTTGCGGATTGAAAAGCGCATGAGGGGGGGGAGGTGATAAACTGTTTTCTTTTATCTTCTCCTGATGGAAATGTTGAAGAGACAAAATAAAAGATCTGAAAAGTTTTGTTATTATACGTTTTCGAGCAATCTAGATTTTTGCCTGATCACTCTTAATTTGTGTATTGGTTATTTTGAAATTTCGATGTGGTTGCTCTTTTTCTGAATGGATTTCCTTCCTAATGCTATTATGCTTTATCATGTTGTTAAATTCCTCTAATCTTCTACACGCCTAGCTTCAAATCAACACAAAAATTCACAGACAGCTGAAATTTTTATGGACAGGAGAGGTCATTTTTGTAATTACCTCCTGGGTTTCTGCGTTCCTTGGATTATCGTCCTGGTTACGTATTTTCAGTAGTTTCAACATTTTTGTATTTCTCTATGTTGAATAATGAAAAGAAGATCAAGCCACTACAAATATTCTCTGCTGAAATGTGTTTGAGCTCGGAAGATGATGATCCAGTTTATAATATAGAGATGAATTAAAGTATGGCTTTGCTGAATTTCAAGAATCAATCAAGTGACGGTCTCGATCTCCGATTAAATTCATTTCGGGTGAATCAATGCATATTACCATTTGGTGGTGGACCCATTATCGCAGCATGAGCCCGCTAGAACGCATCGCAGATAGACACAGATCTATGCCCATTACAATGCATTGAAAGGAGGGGACAACAATACCATCTCAAGTCAGTTCTCTTCAACTCAAGTTCCACAATCATGGGTCGCTTGCCAGATCAAATTCACGTTTAATAGGAGGCGCTGTGTTTACACTAATACATTCAATACAAGTTCTTAAGACGACCAATCATTTGATTACAGCGTATTAAAAATGCATTCCTTTACAATGAAACGATATCTTTAGAGTGATCATGACTATCTGTAGAGCCATTACGTAAATAAGAAAAACTACAATGGCCTGAAAAAAAGTTGTTGGAACAGTAGGTTTGCATTGGCCGCATTCAGATATTTTCCGCTTAATTGTTGTTTTTTAAGTAGACAGCCTCCCCTCCCCCTTCAACAATGTTAAGGAAAACAGGGCAACCGTTTCATGCACCGGCATGGAAGGTTTAAAGCTGGGAAAAGTTGAAGCCGTTGGAGATAAGCTTTCTCATCGAATTTCTTTTACGATCACGAATGCAGGTAAGAACAAAGCCACAGATAGGGCAGCGGTAAGGCTGAATAACAATGGAAATGAGTGAAAGTCATCAGCGTATACTATTCCAATCGGTTTCTTTTAAGCACCGCAAGTAAAGACATGTGTATGGATACTGCATTCAACAAAAACAAGAAGCAAATCTTTATACGTAGTACAGGCCTAGCTAACTGCAAGAAACATTAACAATCAAACCAAACTAATACTATATATGGAGTACGATGAAATGTGAATGTTAAGCATGAAAAATAAACAAAGCAATGAAAAAGTAACTTGAGTCGGAAGAAATGCGCTTTTTACGTAGGATGATGAAGATCTCTTGAATAACGAAGGTTAAAAATGAAAATCTATTGATAAAAGCCAAAACTGAAAGGCAATTAATGAGGCAAATAGTGAAGAGACAATGAAGCATCTTAGGACACGTAGTAAGGAAAAGAGGCAGCAAATATCAAGTGGTAACATGGAAAGTAGAAGGAAAGTAAGAAGACAAAGACAGAAATTTTTCGGTTGGATAGGCAAATGCCTAGACAGGGAAGGAATGGACATCATTCAATTGGCAAAAACAATTTTATATAATGCTGAAACAGGCAATGTCAAAAGGCACTATACGGCGACGACGATCCATGCTTTAAAGCATGCTCATAACCATTGAGACGTTTTGAGCCATGCTTATTACCATTGAGATCTGTTGAGCCATGCTTATTCATTGAGACCTTTTGAAACATGCTTATTACCATTGAGACCTTCTGCGCCATGCTAATGACCATTGAGACGTATTGAGCCATGCTTATTACCATTGAGACCTTTAGAGCCATGCTAATGACCATTGAGACCTTTAGACCCATGCTTATTACCATTGAGACCTTTAGGGCCATGCTAATGACCATTGAAACATATTGAGCCATGCTTATTACCATTGAGACCTTTTGAGCCATGAACGGCCAAAAAACATTTACCTAACAAATTATCTAGAACGCCCCAAATACAACGTGATTTGTACTCCTTGATCTTCCTCAACGTAACCACTCTAGGCTGGCCATTTTCTTCGCTCTCTTTAACCTGCTGTTCAACAAAAGCATCCGTTCTTCTCTCGGTCCAACACGGGTTTCTCCAAATTAAACCAAAAGAACCATTTGCTTTCCAAACTACAAATGAAGTGGTTATTGCAGCACGCATCGTTGCAAATATACACGCCTAAGAAAATTGTACTTTTCTCACTTCATCTATCTACTTTTTAAAGATACTTACATTGAAAATCGTGTTGTAATACTGGACTTCACATTCCAGTTACAAAAGAGTCTCAAGAATGTAAAAAAATGAACTAGAAATGTGCTGGAAAGAATACCTTAAGGTAAGGTTGGTCGTAAACGGACAGATTCAAATATATCAATCAAGAAGTACAAGACATTGTCGAAACAGTTCTTCTGGAAGAATCATGCATGCTCAATTCTTAAACCATATTGCACATGTATGTAGAAGTGACAGCAATAAAATCACGAAAAGATTGTTATTTGAATAAACTACGAAGAAATACTAGCGGTATCCAAGGTCGAAGATTGCTGATGTATCCATGTAATATATTGTAATGCAATGCAATGTACTGTACTGTACTGTACTGTACTGTACTGTACTGTACTGTACTGTACTGTACTGTACTGTACTGTACTGTACTGTACTGTACTGTACTGTACTGTACTGTACTGTACTGTACTGTACTGTACTGTACTGTACTGTACTGTACTGTACTGTACTGTACTGTACTGTACTGTACTGTACTGTACTGTACTGTACTGTACTGTAATGTACTGTACTGTACTGTAATGTTTTGTACTGTACTGTACTGTACTTTACTGTACTGTTCTGTTCTGTACTGTAATGTAATGTAATGTAATGTAATGTAATGTAATGTAATGTAATGTAATGTAATGTAATGCAATGTAATGTAATGTAACGTAATGTAATGTAATGTAATGTAATGTAATTTATCTAAGAAGCCACATTATGTTCTTACTTTTTGTGCACTTAAGAAGCTTGAAAATCATAGAATTACGATTGCAACAGAATAACAAATGCAATCATTCTTATGAAGCATTTGTTAACTTTTTAAGTGCTACAGTCTGAAAAACGACAACAAAAATTCTTCAAAAGCAACAGCAGTAGAAAAAAACCGTACTAGAAGACTGCAAGGAGAACTAATTTCCCTTTTTAAATGTTGAAAACGTTAGTTTCCACAGCTGGAGATGAACGGAAAAAGAAAATTTATGTGGAATTACTCTAATCAAAC
Source organism: Catostylus mosaicus (assembly GCA_964019065.1). Classification (NCBI taxonomy): domain Eukaryota; kingdom Metazoa; phylum Cnidaria; class Scyphozoa; order Rhizostomeae; family Catostylidae; genus Catostylus; species Catostylus mosaicus. The sequence continues at coordinate 4,262,288 of OZ025184.1, read as the reverse complement.
TCTGAAACTGTTCTGATTTGCCTAATAGTCCGTTATGCCTTCTGTTAAACATCTATGCAATTATGTTCATTTAGCACTCATGATTCAGATTTAATGATTTTGAAGAGACTCAAAACCACGATATTTAAATCTACAGCTGTATAAGCATTTGTTTTGCTCTTAAATTTGATATCTTAAGCCAAGATTAATACTCTAATCTTCACAGCGGTAAAACCGAGGAATTTTGTTAATGCAATGTGAAAAAAAGAATGCTAACGACGTTCCATCTAATGACTCAAATTTCTCTGATTTTTAGAAAGATAGAGTTTGTTTTTTCGCTTAGGATCACCGACCAAAAGATGTTTAAACACATGGTTGTTCGTGCAACTGATTGCCTATTTCGTTGGTTCTTCGATCATGATCTACCGTTTTTCTGCTCTGAGCAGTGCTGGACGGAAAAGTGCCGTGTTAACTTAAGCGTCTGATTTTTTGTGCACATATAAAATCCTCCCTTTTTAAACAAAAACGGAGCAAATCTGAGTGCGAAATACTTATAACAAATTCCGTCAAAAACCAATCTTTCTATATTTCTACAAAACAACCGTAAACATGCTGCCAAAAGATATGTATATAAATCACTAATATTAATAAAGATTTAGTTTCAAGATCAAAGACCTTCCTTTTTTTACTCCATGTGAGAAAATATCTAACCAATGAAAAAATGGAGATGATTTCCTTCACAACAGAAAATACATTATTGTTGATACTCTCACTGTACACAGATCATCACTCATTTTTATCATAAGAAACAGAAAATTTGAGGTTCGGGTCGCCGCTTCTTAATTTCCCAAATTTTGAGGCAGAATTGTTCATAATTTGTTCTTAAGTTATCATGATGTAGCTCAATCAGTTTTTTTCATGATAGAAGTTTATTGATAATTATAAATATCATAAGCATGTTAACACAAGAACTAGTCTTGTCAACAAAAAAGTAAACAGGAGAACTGGCAAAAATGTGCGATCTTTGGTGAGTTTAACAGCTCTTCTTGGCATAACCAAGAGTTAGCCAGTTTTCAATTTTTCATATACAGTTGGATGTCACAATAACATAGCATTAATACACTGTTCATATTCAGACGATCACAAATACAAAAAAGAAATTATTGTTACCTTTAAATTACGCCTCTCTTCCAAATAAATTGAGGGCTCAAAGGGACATGTTTCCAGACTTTCTAGGAAAAATTGCACACTACCTATAAATGTTACTTTGCACAAACTTGAAATAGTTGATAACGCAGACAACTTACAATAATTTCGTATCATATTTACACTTGAAAAAAAAGTAAAACGAAGAATAAACACAAGCAAGATAACACACTTTTCAGGGGAATTTATGGATAAATTAGGGACAATTTGTGGGTGCTTTATGGATGATTTATACAAAGAGTTTGGACACCTTATGGAAAAATGATTTGCTTCAGAAAATGATGACCTTCCATGATATTTTGGGCCAATTTTTTCTTACTGCGCATTTCAGTTGAACATACTAGACAACAAATACTAGCTACAATGGGCAAAGCTATTGCAACCTTACCTGAAGATGAATATAAGTAACGTGACATTAATTAATGATGTAAGCAGATTGAGATAAAGAACTGATTTTCAATCATATTTGGTGTAATTTTTTCACTAAATGACAAACTTTTTCCTTGCATCCCAGTGAATAGCAGAACCTTTCGGTATAAATGTGTGAAAATAAAAGATGATTTAGGTTTTTCAAGTCAATTCAGATATGTATTACTACACGATCGGTGGGAGTCGGTCCAGTGTTTGCCCTGTAGCACGTAGCAACTATGCTATCAAACATTTGAGGAGAAAACAAACAGGCAATTGGGAAGATAATCACACAGAACTCAACAATACCAGCAAGATGCTTGTATCAAAACAGTTCTAAACGATGGTATATTAGCGTAAAATACTAGATAAAAACACGACTAAAAAGGAAAACACGTACATGAACGAGGAAAATCATATTATGAAAGTATGTAGGGAGATTAGAAGTTGGAGACGATAGCAAAAGTGTGTGCTATTGGTAAGGCCAGTACGTGGTCTGTCATCAATAAATAACATATTTCCTCCTTTTAAAAATTATATTTTTTGTTTATGGTCGTGTAAGCAGTTGGGATTGAAAAGCAAGTTTAATCAAGACTGGACTTGCTGCATATGTTTGTTAGAGCTAGGGAAAAATAAGACGGGGCTTTTTTGTTGCCTTTCCTTTTATCCTGCTTTCCCGTTAGATCCAAAAGATGACAAAAACATAGACCTGTGGCAATTCCAAATGAAGATGACAAACACACAAATTGATACTTACTTCTACTAGTCAAAGCACCTTGATCTCTATAATCCTGGATTTCTGTATCTTTTTTGGCTATTGAATTGAAGAGCTCTTTTCGTTGCTGTATGAGTTCTCCAACCATGGACAGCAATGGCATGACCAGTTCCTCTGACATCTAATATGGACAAAAAGCAGACACAATTTTTGAAAGAAGCTACAAGAAGATATCAGTAGGATCAAAACTATTCCCAGTACTCCCTCTAAAAATGAATTAATCATTAACCTGAAAAAGGGAAAAACAGAATCTATGATTTTTGGGACATCAAAAAGGCTAAATAAGCTCAAGTCTAAAGTAATGAAAATGGAACTGAATGGTGAAAAAATAAACGGAACATCAAACTATAAGTACCTTGGAATACATTTAGATCAAACGCTAATCTTTGAAGATCACTTTAGAAAAACCTACAAGCAAGCTGCTAGTCGGTTAAACCTATTAAGAAAAATCCGAAGCCTTGTTGACTGCTCGACTGCAGAGCTAATATATAGGACAATGATAATGCCAATTTTCGGTTACTGTGGATTGATCTTCATGGGTTGCTCTCGGTCGTATAAAAAGAGAATTGAATACATCGAATGCAAAGCCAAATCTGTAATAAAAGCCCATAATGCAAATATAGACCTACATATTCCTACAATTGACTCAATGATAAAGAAAAGAGCTTGTTCTTTGGTCTTTGATAGTTTACAATCGAACGTTTGTGATGCCATGCAGGGGTATTTTGCAAAAACTGTGCACGGAAAGAAAACTAGAAACAACAAAACATCAGTAAAGTTGCCTCAAACAAGAACGGAGTTTGGACGAAAAGGAGTTTATTTCTCGGCTGCAAAAGAATATAACACCTTGCCTCTTCAGGCGAGAAGAACTGACTCTCGACTTCTTTTCAGACAGTTTTTCGATAGTTTTTTAAATAATTTTTAGCTACTTAATTTTTAGATACTTTAATCTTTTAAGTTATATATGAACAATGTTAATTCAAAATTATTAAGGAAGCAGGACCCTGTTGATAATAGTATGTAATTACTGATAGGTTATCCTGTTAAAATATTCGTATATTATTATCATTATTATTATTATTAACACGAGATAGATGCGAGTTTAATTTGCATTGAAGTGTGGCTTTTAAGGCATTCGTGCAGGCTTGTAATTGATATACAAGTTACGTGTTGTTAAGAAAGAAGTAAGATCGATGTCTCTTTGGCCAGTTGAGCCTCTAATGGTCCTCAAATATCTCTTGAGAAAACAGAACTCTGAACGAGATTTTAGGTGAGAATAAAGCCTTTTATTCTAATTCCAAGTAAAATACAAATACGAATCCCACCACTTCAAAGTAATTTATAATTGGCCTGCCTGGATTTCCAGCACAAGTAAAAAACAATCGTAAGCTATGAAGTATAGGGAGCCATCCCTTCCCATCCCATTTGAAGGCTAAAAAAATATTATTGTTCCTTAATTGACAGTTTTGAGCACTATCAAAAGGAAATAGTTAAAACACATGATCCACTGCAACAGCGCCGTTACCAAAACCATCTCATTTTATTTCTTTACAGTCTTCACCATGTTCTCGTTCGGTTGGTAGAGACAGAACTTGAAATTGCCCAGATTAGCTTCTCCTCCCCCCCCCCCTTAAAACCCCCTGGATACGTCTCTGAATAAGTAGTACGATTAGATATTGTAGTAAATTTGGGGATAATGAAACACGTGTGTTGTTTATCGCTAGAAAAATAGTTACACGTTGCAACATTTCAAGAAAGGAAAGACATGAATGGCTAAGGATTATAAGAGAGCTGATAGAGAGATGGACAAATGTGACTGTTTTGATGATGATAATTTAAAATATTATACAGGTCTCTATACAGGATTGCCATTTCAGCAACCGCTATTCTATTATCAAGAGGAACCTTGATGAATTTGACAGTTACAAAGAAGAAACTAACAAAAATGCCCTGGTAATGTTCGTTAGATATTTTTGTCCTGAGTCTAAGCATTTTGGGAGATTTCACCATTATAATTTTAGCAGGGGTATAAGCACGATTCGAGAACGGAACCAAAAATTTTCGCATTTCACGGAAACCAAAGAAGAACGAAACCACTCCCGAAATAGCACGGAAGCAAGATTCTTAGTGATGAAGCAAGGTCTATCGTCGCTTTCAAGCACGGTACCAAAGGGTACCGTCAGAGGCGCCGGAAGCTTCATGAAGCGTCGGAGGCAGAAACAGTGGAAAGGGCACCTCAAGGTTAGCGGCGGAGCCAGCACTTGAGAAGTTGTTAAGAGTCGAATGGTTAAATTTTTTTATTGCTTATAGAAATCATTACGGCAACCTTCAACTTTCAGCAGATTTCCAAATGTCCTTTCAAAGCAAACAATTTCTACTTGTTTGCACTGTCTCTGTGTATCATGTTAGTGTTGCTGTCGATTTCAATTTCAATTTAACTTCACATTCGAAAACAAGATTTATTAGCATTTAGATTCTGATAAGGCTCTGTGCTGCCCCCGCACTGCCCCCGTACCATAATTGAATGGCTCCGGCGCCCTTGGGTACCGTTCTTTTTTTCTGCAGCGTAAGCGGGGTCTTAAATGACTTCTGAAGAACATATGTACAACGCCAAGTAGGAAGGCAAAAGGCAGAGCTTATTAATCAGGGATTATGAAAATAACATGTGTTCTTAAAGGGCCGCTAACAATAATTAAACGGATCAGTAAACAATAAACATTGCTGATGGATGACATAATTTTTATCATAATGAGGTCAGTCCAATTATCGAGTATTAAATTATTAATCTTGAACTTCGATCTTCTTCATCAAATGGCCAATTAAAATAAATGCATAATGAGCATTTACTAGTAGATGACAGTGTTTTAGAAATAAAGTTAAAATCCAAACCATGCCAACAAACCAAGCAATCGCAACTGGATGGCCAATTAATTTATTATCAAAACCACCATGAATGAAACGAAGTAAAATGAATGAACTTTGATAAAATGAGATGAAAGGAGATGAAATGAGATGAAAATGAGATGAAATGAGCTGAAATGAGAGAAAATTGGATAAAATGATATGAAATTAGATGATATAAAAATTATCACCCCATCCCGCCATCAATAATGAATGGTTCGTTAATCATTGATGAGTTATGAACTGTCATAACATATACATATAAATATATAATATAGCTTGGGCTTGGCTCTGACCAAGGATGCCGGGAGCATTGGAGGGCGCAGGGGGGCAGACATTCTTTGAAGGGCACTTGACAACAAATACATCCTGTGAAAATTTTGTGTCTTATTGAAGTTATATGATGGTACCTCTCTGACCATTCGAATGTCCATTCCAAGACGATTTGTGCTTTGTTCAATAGAATTGAGCAGGGCACTTCTTGCCCCCTCTGCCCCCTTGGGAAAGGGCAAGGGGAGCAGCTGCCCCCCCCCTGCTCCCCCTCTTCCGGCATCGCTGGCTCTGACGAAGGCATTAAGCCGAAACAAGAAAAAACAAGTCTCACGGGGTGAGAACTGCGTAAAACTACATCGCAGTTTCGCTACTATGTCATTGTGCCTGTGTGGCATAGTGGATTGGTGGCTTGACTCCGGTCACGGTGAACGGAGTTCGAATTCCAGGTAGAGACTTTTAATCTACAATCGGGTAGCTCCATTATGGTTAGTATTATACTCCATGCCAGCCATTGCCTATTTGACTTTATATATATAATATACATCAATATTTCCGGCCTGGGTCCCTAAATTAAACTCAGCCTCATAGCACAGAACAAATGAACATTAAGGTCAGGAAAATGTGCTGAGCGGTGTACCAGTAGCCCTAGCTTTGCCTGACTACTGGGGATAGTAATGTCGGTGCTGACCAAGGAAAATATGGCCAAATTTTTCCCGGTACACCCTCCAACTCGCCTCGAAGAAATGTGTGAGGGAGAAGGCTAGTAAGGGAAGATCTGGAAAGGGAGCGAGCAGAGAGCCAGAAAGACGAAAAACCAAGGGCAGTTGGCTTCAGATCTACGAATAATCTCAGGGAAGGGAGGGAGGGAAAACATCGAGCTTGTAACTTGACGTTGGTTCTTCTTCCATGAGCTTCACGGCGAATGGGTGGTATGATTTTTTACGCCACGTGAATCCTCAACTCAATTAGCATAATGATGAGGTTGATTGTCAATCATTCGCTAGAACTGCGTGCGTGAAATCACGTTTCATGGAGCGGTTTCATCGAGCGGTTTCATCGAGCGGTTCAGTAAAGACTAGATTACAGAAGTAACCCCCCTGTGAGGAATACATTCGCTTATGAAACCTTCCCAGTCCAATATTAACATGGATTAAATGCTTTAATCCTCCATATATGTGCAACATTTAAGATGCAAAATCTAACACAGTGTTCTTTATTAGCTCTAAATTTGTAATTATCTACTTGCTTTTGTTGTTGAAATAACAATCCTAAAATCTAAATAGTTTTTATTATTCATTTTAAGATGCAGGAAAATATTAAAACATTCTGTTCGATATTGATTGAAAAGTCAGTTCCTCATAGGATTGATCTGCCTTCCTTTTTTTGCATATAATTCTTGAATAAAATATTATTTATGCAGCGCTATTGCCGCCAAAATTCGTATGGCTATCTATGGAAACTTCATTCGCATATTATCAGTTGTTGTTTTAAGACTTCATTCACCTTCCATATGATTTCATTTTTCAATGCTTAATTTCAGTCATCTCAACGTTTTAATCATCGTCGAGTTGGCTTATAATTCAAGAACATCAAAATTGTAACAATTTCGAATTCTGGCGGTAATTGCGCGTCATAATCATTAATACGCTTACAATAATAATGCTAAAGATAATGATAATGAATTTAAGTCTTTACACAGGAAAGCCGTTTTAGTACTCACAGTTGTTATTATGTAAATTTACGGCTTTTCACCGAGTCCTGCCAGCTAAAAGCAATAAATGGAAGAATAAGATATCCGTCATTGGTAATAAAATCTAATTTACAATCGAATCTAGACGTAAATGTTACATAATCTAATCTTAAACGTGAACGTTCCTAATTCAGATTGAAAAAAAGAATCCTTTTCCAATTTACGAAGTTGTTATAGCAGACTGTTTTATCGAGTGGTACCTTCCAAGGAGCTAAAATTCTCATTCAACCTTATGCAAAAATCTCATGCTATATTTCAACCTTCCTCTCCCCTCCCTTGCCTTCCCCTCTCTGTTCTGGTTCTTTCTAATTTCCTCCCTACTTTACAAAAACAAACCAGGTCAAATTTAAGCTACAATATACATCACTCATGCCATACACAGCGGGACAAGGCTCAACGTGATCTAGTTCCCACTGTCAATGGCATTTACATTTTTCTGATATATGAAAAAACATAATTAAAAAAAAAGGAATTGGAAAAGGGGAGTCGCTGCTACTGTGTTATTATGCGCATGAAGAAACTTCAAATTTCTTCTTCTGCCATGTTCCACTTGGAATTCTTCAAACGAAAGCTTTCATAAACAAAGCAGATGTTTCGGCTTTCGGGATCTAAGAAAGGCTTACTTAAAGTTCTACCGAATACGCCTAAAAAACTCAGATAAAGCGCATGCCCATACTTCATTACGCATGCTTCAGAACATTAATGAAAAGTAACCAAGATTCGGGAAACTTTTGGGATAATCCATTATAAATCATTTTCGGTAGCTTTTATGCTTTCGACAACAGAAAAAAATATGAGAACCATATGCTTTGTCATCAATCACCAACTCCTATCGCTGCCGTTACAAAGAAATATTTTTAATTAGTTTTTAGAATTACATAACTTTGTTGTAAGCAGAAGGCATACAGAGAGCAGGAGACGACAAATTTTTGCGATTTGCCAAATCAAAAAGCATGAAAACGAAGTAGTTGCAGACAAATCTAGAAACGTAAGAATGATGACTTCTTGGTTCTTAATCAGGCAGATTTAGAAACTTGAAATTAATGAATATTTGGTTCACAATGCCCTATAAGCGCTGTTTTACTATATGATTCACAGTTTTGATGAATTCTATGTAACTAGTCCTCCAAACCACGCTTACTACCATTTCTCTAATCAAACATCTATACAGAAAATACTTATCTGGTAAAAGTGGCAGCATTAGGCAACGGCGCATGCCAAACATGTGAACATAATTGGAAAGAGAGTAGGGGAAATTTCTATTCTGAGAATTTCTTAGATGAGAAGTTCTCTAAATAATCGAACTAGAAGAGGGCATACCTTAAAAAAACCAGCCATTGCATTTGCATTTTTTTAATGTTTAGTATAGAAATCACTAATCAAAAAATTGAGGTACTTGGAGAACGAATTTAAATTTACCGACCATAATCATCAATTTCGCTTAAAGTGTAAAGACAGATAATTTAAAGGTAGGATTTTTAATGTCATTCTTTTTCTTTACACGTGATTTATTACAATAAAATCGTGCACTACTACACTTAAAAATTTCTATACTATTACAAAGACAGAAAGAAATATAACTAATTTTGTATCTGTCTATTATCAGAAATAGTTTGCAGCAACTAAGATTGAGTGGGTTGGCTTCAGGAAGGAATGAATGAATAAATAAATAAATAAATAAATGAGCGACCGGTACTGATTAAATTTCAAGCAAATAGCAGCACATACTGGACGGTGAAGTTATAAGGGGTTGCCACATCCCTTGCAACCCCTCCCCGCTTCTTACTGCGCTAAGATGCGATAATGAAAGGCAGCTGGATCCTTTAAGGATCTGGAAAGAAATTCTCCGTACGGATCCTCCAAAGAAAATTAACAAACAATTAACATTACAAGGCTAAAATAATACAAAAAAAATACAAAATACATGTGGCAAACAACGGGATGTACGCAGAAAAGGCCGCTCTCCGGACCCAAGGATCCTTGCTAGAAAAAATAAACAATACACAAGAACCACTAAAAACGGTCTAAAAAAGACAGTATAATAAATAAATAATCGAATATGATAAATAAATATCAAAATATTGAAGAAGATCTACTAATAAATATTAATATATATATCTTTACTTACAATTGCAGGCGATGAATCTTCAGATAGATTAAAGGTCCATGAAAATGGCACTCCGCCGCCTAATTTGAATCTCAGCTGAATCTGACATGTTCTACCGTCTTGACTCTATGAATAAAGAAAAACAAGAGATGTGAAAATGATTGCTAAGCCATCTTCGCGCTACTATTTTTCGCAACTTCAACTGTCAAGACAACGTAGAAAAGATTGTGAGAGCCACTTTCAGATATGTGATCAGTCTGGGAAAATAGTGGAAAAATCCGAATTATCCGTTGTGATTGCCATAAAAGACTAACATGCGACAGTAATACCAGTAATCCAAGTGCTTCATTGTTTGTACAAGACATAAAAAAAATTCAACATATCTCTCTTCCAGTTCTTTCCAGGGGTGGCGTGGTCCGCCAGGGTACCAGAAAATATGTCCTCTAGAAATACCTGGAGATGTGGGCTTTAAAAAGTTAAATTTGGAGATCAAATTACTCTCTTTTTTGCATTTGGTTGCAATGATTATTATTGCAGAGCAAGAAACTGGTAAATCAAATTCTAAGAAAAGGAGATCGGATTAGAATGGGCAACTTTCCAAAAATCCTCGTTTGCTTAAATTTTGTCACACGAACCCTGGTGCTATTTATCCATCGAGAATTCTTTTTGAATAAAACACTCTTCCATCCTTAAAAAGCAATAAAATTAACTAACCAGATCGACTTTTCTGTCTTTGTCTCCAGCAATTTCCTCACACTTGCATTTTATTTGGTTAAAAAGGTAAATGTAATCAGCCTCAACTTTCGGGTTTGAATCCTATGAAGAAAACGTTACTATAAGAGGTAATAAACATTGTGTTGCTAAACCCTAGAGCTGTTGCTCACCAAGTTATTTCATTTTTTGAAATAAGAAAACCTTTTATTTCTTGCTTCTTCAATGGAACCATCTGAATCAAACCCTGCCTATGTATGCTCAGCCTACATGGCACCTTCCTCTAAATACAGACAATATGATCTATTTTTCTCCGTTCTAGAATATTGCATTCCTCCAAATCTGATACTCTCTGCCCTCTAGAAAAAGGGAGGTACTTATCACTTTTCTGGGATTTTATGACCCCCTGGATCTTATTGGGATCCCCTTTTTATTCAATCTAAAGATGGTTAGCGAATTTTTTTCTTTGTGGAAAGTAATTTTTTTTCTCCGAAATGAATGTTTTCTAGCATTTTCTTTCCAGTGAGAAAGTTGTCAGTGCAAACTCTGAGGATGTTGTTGCACAAATATTTCTTTCTCCTATCCCCCTGTTTGCTAGGAACCTGATAGTACAAAACAGTATGTAAAAGAAGGTGATCTTGTAAATTAAGCTGCCAAAACTCAAGTCAATCTTGTTCATAATCTATGTGGGAATTTGGAAATTTGTTCATAAATTCACTGTTATTTAAACCATGTAGCCATAATGGTTCCACTTTAATAAAAACATTCTGTTTGAGTTTTTCCCACATGCATAAGTAGTCGAAATTGCAACTCTCTCAAGGAGTAGAGTGACTTAAGCATGAAATACACTGTCCATCTAACTGGATTTCATTAGTTGGATCGTCCAATTAATTGGACTTAAACGCCTGTTTACATTGATTCAATAAATTGGACGGATTTATTGTAAAACTCTCTAATTTTATCATGAATTCTGAAGATGAATGCAACGTTGCGGCAGTTAAGTTTGCAATCATACAAAAAAAACGAAAAGGACGTGCCAGAAAAGGGAAGGATCGGTCTGGGTTAAGCCATGGTTAGCAACACTTCTTCTTGAATCTCGGTCGTGGTAGAGGGGAGAAGTTACGTCCCTAAGGCGGTTAGCTCAATGCGTTGGGTTTTAGCAGCCATATGTGTGAGCTCAAGAGGTAGATGAAAAAATTTATAATCTTCTTTTGACATCAAGAAAAACAACAGGGATTAAGAAGGATTAAAGTTTGAAAAAAGTTGGATGAAAGTTGAACACATCCAACTTTTGTTATCTTTTTTCCAATTTGTCGAAACAGCCAAATATCAAATATCAAGACGTTTGCACTATCCATTATTCGGCAATCCATTAAATTGAATCCAATATAATGGACAGTGTATTTCATGCTAAATGAATGTTATAGATAGTCAAATTGATAAGTGTAGCGATGATAGATTAACACCTTATCATTGTAAGGTTATGCTACTCTATGATATGTTTCACTCTATATGATATTATAATATGAAAGATGATATGATATGATTGATATGATATATGATATGATATGATATGATATGATATGATATGATATGATATGATATGATATGATATGATATGATATGATATGATATGATATGATATGATATGATATGATATGATATGATATGATATGATATGATATGATATGATATGATATGATATGATATGATATGATATGATATGATGTGATATGATATGCGGCAAAACTAAGATGGCAAGCCAATTATCTACATTGGCAGGGCCCCAGATGAGATTTCATAAGGGGGGGGGGCAAACTTTGATGGTAAAAATTTTGTATGGCACAACATAATGAGATACCTTTGAGAGCTGAAAAGTGGGGGGCCATACCCCCCTCCCATCATCAGAGGCCCTGAATGGGAATTATAAACCCCTACTGTTTAGGCGTCTGTGACGTAAACTCCTTTCTGTCTCAATAGGGATAATCAGTCATACTTTAACTTTTGAAAAGTGAATAGCATTGGACACACCATCCAATAGGTTTCTATCAGTTAGAGTAAAAGTGTCAATGAAGTTTTCTTCAAGAAGTGTCAGTCACTTAAATCATAAATAAAATCGCCACTGGCAGATAACGTTGGAATGTTTCAACATGGTTGGTTTTTATAAACAGCCAGGATTTTAAATTGTTGTTTAAAATGTATTTTGAAAGATTTTCTCAAACATGACGTTTCCATATTCCCCAAATTCTTTTTGCATGTTTTTGTGCCATTATCATTTATCCATCACATTTGTTTGCTGAGCTTCTGTTCTTCAACTTACAATTTGCCAGATTTTCAATCACTGAGTAATAACTGCTACTGAAGATGAAATCCATTTTTTATTGGTCTCGCCCCTATATCAAATTGCAAGGTTCTCTATGCTATCTATGATTTACAGAAAATCTCCCAGAGATTTATGTCTTGATCTTTAAGACAAATTTATCTGGTTGTTGAGTCAAGAAGATAAGTTTTGTTTGATATTAATAGCAAATTTTATACCCCTGGCATTTGAATAACAAGAATATTTTGGGAAGACTTCTTTTTGCATATCATCATAATTTGCTATTTGTATATTGCAGTATGTCTTAATGATGTTTTTTAATTCTTCTTTAAATCAATCATATTGTTAAGTTGTTGTTGTTAAATTGTAATTTTTATGTTGGTGATTGGCCATTTCAGCCTAGATGCCTTTATTTACAAAAAAAAGTAGTAGCAACCCAGAAAGTCTGCAAGCCCCTCAGCAAAAGACAATTGAGATAAGATTGGACTGTGGACTGAAATCAATGGTAATTGATGCAACTGCAGGAGCAACATATTGCTTGATATTTTCTGGCCCTAACTGGCCTAAAATGTTATTCTGAAGAGGAATTTGGGAATAAGCCCAGATTTTGGGACCAACTCATACTGAAAAACTTTACCAAAAAAACAAAAAGCCATTTTTACAGAGGATGGCAGAATTCAACGAGTTCTTGCGTGAGCAAGGAAAAATTTAGAGGGTGCATGGCATGCACACCTGATTCTTTTGGGTGTACCACACAGCTTTCCACATGATTCCTCACGGTGATTGTATTGAGTTTTAGATGGAAGATCATAGGTAGTGTGAGATTGAAGGTGAACCTATATTGAGCTTATACTCATAACAAGCGCTCAAGCAAGGCCGCACTTTTGGGGTGCACTTCAAGCTACTGCATATTTTCTTGCGCGTGCAGTTGCCATGCTTTGCAGACTGGACAAAAAGCCTGTTTTAAGCCGATATCCTGGGGCATATTTTGAAAAAGAACAGTAATTGCAGATGCAAATGCAGATGTTTTGGGACAGAGCTAGTACTGCTCCTGAATAAGATGAATAGCCAACATTTGGGACAATACAGAACCCATAATGGAGCAGGTCTGACTCAATCCTATAGAATTAAGCATCCACATAGGACTTTAAAGATGATCCTCCTGGCTGGAAAACTTGCATGTGCTCGCAGCTACACTTTCCTTTGCTGCCGATGTGTCGCACCGCCCCCTACTATTTGTCGCACCTTATTTTATTACATGAAGTAGAACAATATAGACGTTTCACGCCATTTCTAAAACGGCAAACAATTGGGGGGCTGGTTCAACTTGAATGAAGTACTAATAAGAAGGAAAAGGGGTAATAACACATGCAGCTCATTAAATATTGGCTTGATTTTGCTAGTAACTCCTTTGATTTTGTCGCATGTCGGCGCGAAATTGGCTTTGCTCGCACGTCGCAGCGGATAAGCTGCTTTTAGTCGCAACTACGCGTAGGCAAAAACAGGCCTATTTTCCAACCCGGACCTACAGATTCATATAATAGACAAAATTTATCATCTTACCCGGCATTTCTTGCAAAAATCATCTCTTAACATAGTTTCCTGCCAGAATCTGAAACCGTCAAAGACATTAACCTGGTAGCTGCATTTTGTGTCGTCGAAATGTGACTTTAACAAAACAGTCTTCCCGGAAGAAGACCAAACCGTTCGCCACTCACCTACTGCGTCCGCCATTACTGGAGTACTCATGGTAACCTAACGCAGCCTCCCTGTAACCCTCCACCAGGGTGAGGCACCTCTGGAAAATAATAAAACCTTTTCCTTTTGCGGGCAGCCAATGAAATGGGTATTCTTCAAAACGGTTACAAAAATGCCTATTCTAATAAGTATAGAAATCGTTTCAATATCTTGAAAATTTCCCTAACAAAAAATAGTTTTTGTTCTGCACATCTGGCACTATGTTTGCCCTGGGGCAAAACTGCAAAATGCGGCCCATTTGCAAGGGTGGCGCCCACGGAGGGGCTCAGGGGGGCAGGAGCCCCCTGCTACCCCTGCTAGCCCCTCCGTCGGCACTTCATTTTTGAATATTTTAAGCACTGTCGATACTTTGATATTTTGCACCTCCAAATTCATTGACTGTGCTGCAATAAGTCGATGAGTGCCTGGGATTTAGGTACAGCTAAAGACAATTTTAAAACTAAACTTTCGACACGTAAAATTTCGATCGTTTAACTCATATTTTTTTAATTACATTATAAGACTTGACATTTGCTTGTTTGATGTGTCACATTTTTAACCGAAATAAATGGGCGTGGTTGACAAAAATTTTCTGGGGGTCAACCCCCTGACTCCCCGATCAATTTACTCGCTGTCGGCAGGGGACAATAGGGAAGCCCCCCTCAGTTTCTTCTCTGGCGCCATCCCTGCCCCTTTGCGTCAGTGATCGAAGCAGAAGGGGCAGAAAGCAAGGGAATTTGGGGGAACTGAATCAGGAAGCACTCTTAGAACCTATTGCGTTGTTCCTTGAATACATCTAGAGAGGCTTTGCTTGATGAAGCCCCCTGGACCAAACTTCCCCCTCTGCCACTCCCTCTCAGCGGCCCTGCTATCATCCGTTCATCCTGGGAGACAACACATGGCCAATGACTTTAAGTAAGCATTGATTATTTCTTAGAAGGAGGGGTCTAATCCGTTCAATGCCCTTGCTAATAAAAATTTGTACAGATTCTTTGCTGCAGCATTATTAATTCTTGTACCCCCTTTCCAGTCTGACCATACGCATTTGATAGCACTTTACACCTATACAATCACTTGGGGTGAAACTGTTAAAGAGCAAAACAAAAAACTAAATCTAATTCTTTGTGACCAGGGAAAACAAACCCTTTTGGGCCCCGGCTATGCACTCCGGGATGCGCGTATGAGAATTAAATCTGATTTGTTGTCGAAACACTCTTGCCCTTATTTAAAGTTTTTTTTTAACTAGGTACCTTGAAGAATAAACCTCTCTGAGACCTTAAAATGTAAAAAAAACTTAATGGGATTGACGGTTCCAAATAAGATATTGTTTGCTGCTACAATTACTTGTTAATAATTACTTCAAACTTACATTTTAGATATCTCTTTCATCCACCGAGGGGAGATTAATTCCTGGAGATATCTGCTTCTAAATATTTATATTTGAAAGGATTCTTTGCTCCTTCGATATCTTGTACCCCTTTGAAATTCGAGGACAAGTTTTTTAATTATACTGTATAATCAACGGGGGTAAAAGGAAATTAGGCCTGGCGCCACGATGCCTCAAAATCATTTTACGTACTCACAAAGCTCACAAAAATTATGACCCCTCCCCCCCAGCAGAATGTTCTCCATCAAGGCAAGCAACTGCACAAGAGGAACGAAAAACACTAAGGATCACGCTAAATTTGTATTATAAACTTAAGATTTCACAAGTGTCTGTAACAAGAAGTTAGTCAGAACAAATTAGTAGAGCATTAATCATTAGCAACGTATTATTAGTGAAAATGCATCCTTACATTGGCAAGAATAAGCTAGTTGGCTAAGCAAAAACAGCAGAATTATTCAAAATCTATGTTAAAACTGCGTTGTGATGCTACATTATTGATTCAACTTTACATATAAAGACCATATATCCAAAACGTTCCTCAAATCGTTACTTTTTCGTTTACTTCATTTTTGCAATGAATTTTTTTAGTCCTTCTGTGCTCATACTCTTTGGTCTCTCAATCGGCAGTGCGAAGGCGCGATCCCAAACAAGCGAGGACAACACACCAAGAGCACGTGACACTCCAAAGAGAACGGTGTAGAAATTCATTTCAGTCATTCCATAGTGCTGTAAGTAAATAAATTGCGCCAATTAAATCCAAGTTGATTTGATAAAACTCAAGTTACCATAACAGTTTTTCAAGCAATTATGATGAGCAAATGAAGGTTGGAAGTAATTATCATTATAATGGATATAAGGAGCAGTTTCAGTTTCATATTTTAAAATTCCACTAAATAAAATTTATTCATCAAAATACTACAATACAACATACAATATAATGAACACGAAATAGAGTTACAGGATACTAACATATAAGTTGTACAAAGGGGAATTTCTAAGGAGGGACTCCCTCAGTAGCTAGGCTAATCGAGGAGGGAGCAACCTCAGAGTATTGTAGGAGCAACCCAATGTGAAGCAAATGCAACAGTAGTTGTTTATTTTCATATTTTGCAACTTATATCTTAATCTGCCATACAGGGCTTCTTCAGAGTATTGTATAAAAATTAATGTATACAAGAAAGTGTTTTTTTCAAAATAGTAACGAAGGCATATATACAAGGATCACTGGACATGTGCAGTTTGAGGATTCCGACAAGATGTTGTTGTGACACCATTGCTAGGGTTGTGTCCCAGACAAGCTCTGGGTTGCACTAATCAGCCCATAAAGGGCAAAAAAGCACTGTCTGCAGAGTGAGTAACATAAAACATGTAAGATTATACCCAAACTTTTAGCATGGCTCAATGCAGAAAGCATCATGCTACTGTCTCTTCATGCAACTTTCCATACTTGTGTAGATAAAACAAGAAACTATTCAATTACCTGAAGCAGAACACCGGAATGGGCATCAACATTAGGCCATGGGTTAGCGACTTTTCCAAGACCTTGAAGGATTGGTGGAACGACTTCATACAAATGACTGACGATTTGAAACATGGGGTCATCTGGTAGATGCTTCATGGCAAATTCTCTTTGGCAGGTGTAGCGTGGATCAGTCTTTCTCAAGACAGCGTGTCCGTAGCCGGGTATAACCTGGGCAAAAGACATCAGAACTTCAAATTTAAAATGCTTAATTCAGGTCTACACATGAAAAACTGTGATAGTCCCACTTGGATTTGAGAGATATGATAAAAGACTAGCTCTATGAACATGATTTACTTTAAGTAATAATGCGCGCAAATATCCAGTTTCATGCTTCACCTGAATGGAAACAAGAGCCGTTTTTGGTAGAATCCAAAGCAACTTGTGGATTATTTAGAGCCAAAAGTCTTTGTCTTCACGCAAAAACTGTTTCATTTCATAGGAGAAAGCCAAGCGCCTTACAGCGATCCTGGCAAAAAATATCTTGGCAAAATAATAAATGGAAAGAAAAAAGAATTTATCAGAGCCTTACCCCAGTCTTCAAAGTGTTGATGCAGTATTCTTTGATTTGTTCCTGTGTTGGATTACTTCCAATGTCTTGAACTAATTTGTTGATGAACAAGAGAACTTCCTAAAAATATTCAAAATAAAATTATTAGCTGGTTTTGTGCATGTATATAAGTGTGCTTTATGTGAAGTATCATTGAAAATAACTCCTCACGCTGCAGCAAGCCGCAAAACAAATTTGTTAGGAATGTGAAAACAGACAGTCTAAAACACCAATAGAAAGCAATCCTTGATCAGACCAGATTCCACTAATATTGTGGCAGCTGAAAAACAATGGCCTGAAATAATTATGCAAAACTCTTACAAATTTCAGTGGATACATTTCCAATACTAATCTATTTTCAGATCTTTGCAACGAGTTATCTAGTTCAGCTTTGAAATTATATATACTCTAAGAATATTTCATTCTATAGAATAAAGCACTGAAGATGATTTACAAACATCAAAGTATAATACACCAGATATAAAGGAGTAGAATAATATCAATTTTCACATTATATATAGGTACATTTAGCCTAGCATCTGAGAGGTTCCTCCCCCTAGAGGGTACTGTACAATGTTCTTATATTGCAGCCTAAGGAAAGGGAATGTTTGAATTTGAATGAATTTAATGTATCTGCCTCTGTATTGTTGGCAACTAGCAAAGGCAATTGAAGTTAAGCATCACCTGGTTTGCAAGTCCATGAAGAGGTCCTGCTAATCCGTTCATACCAGCAGCAAATGACAGGTATGGATCTGAAAGAGCACTTCCAACCAAATGAGTTGTGTGTGCACTTACATTCCCACCCTCATGGTCACTGTGGATGACTAAGTACAACCTGATTAATTCTGTAAATGTTGGGTTATCATATCCAAGCATGTTGGTGAGGTTTGCACCCCAATCACTGTTTGGATCTAGGCAGGCCACTTTACCATCTTTGTACAAATTGCGGTAGATGATGGCAGCAATAACTGGCAATTTTGCAATCAGGTCCATTGAATCTTCATATGTGTACTGGAATTGAATGATTAGAATTGTCATTAAAATTATTGAATACAAAATCATCCAATCAATAACAACTTCTGATATATCATGATATTCTATCATCTGAACAAATAACTGTGCTACACATCAGTGGTGTAACTGATGCAATTTATGCCTGCTGTAAATGATCAAATAAGTGCCCACTGTTGTGTTGCCACTCCCACTGAATAAGTTCCCTGGGATGAGTTTAATTTTTGCAATAAGGGCCCCTGTCCGATAAGCCCCCTTTAATGTAGATGTTTTCATATTAAATTATGTTGTTAAAAAACTAGTTAAAAAATCACACCATTTTAGTTCTTTACTTCGTTGAATTAGGAGTAATAATTTTTCACCACCCCTGTCAAATAAGCACTCTGCCGTCTAGGTTGACTTTTTGTATGAGCGCCCCAGGCGGTTGATCAGTCATTTATTGTATTTTCTTTTATTTTCTTTTGGGTACAACAATTTGTTTGTGGCTCAAAGCTACAAGTGAACAGATGATTTGTTTATGTTACACATCATCCAAACAAATCAACAATAAAATGCATTATAATATTATACAATCTAACCTCCCAATAATCTTTCTTTGACACTCCATCATGGTATGCTTTTGCAAATTTGCTTTGGTTATTCAAGGCTGTTACAGCAGCACCAAATTGGCTCATGGGATGAAGATCATCTGGAAAATTGTTGAGCATCATGACAACATGTTGTGGAAGTTCTGCTCTTGCGGCCCATTCTCTGGAAACCTCATCTACTTGTGCCTTTGTTGGGATTTCTCCAGTAAGCAACAGCCAGAAGATACCTTCTGGAAGTGGTTCGTTGCCACCCTCTGCTCTTGGAAGCAACTGGAAAACAGCAAGGTAGGGGTGTGTTATAGAACTCTTTATTTATATTGGCTACTTATTAGTCATTCAGAAATCTAGAGGATTGAACAGAGTGATCAACTGAGCATTGCATTCATGCCATTTTTGGCATAGATCTAATACCAGTTGCCAGGCATAGGCTTCATCTTGCATAGATTTCATGTCAGTTGCATGGCATAGCCTATCACAATCTCGTCTCACTCCCCCGAAATTGCTTTCCAAAGCTAATGCTTAACCCTTTCACTCCCTGTGATAATACCATTCTAAAATAGCAACTAATGTGTTTGGTTAGATTACAAAGAGGTACTATAATTAATGATGATGAAACCTTACAAATATTGAACTACATATGAATCAAACTATTGAAACATTAGTTCCTCTGCTTTAGAAGTAATGAATTCTCACTAAAGATGATTGGGCCATATAGTCCCTTCAGGGATTAAAGAGTTAATCAGACTTTTGTGGGAAAACATAGCAGGTGTGCCAACAACAACAACAACAACAACAACCAACAACAACAACCAGTAGTCAGCCAGGCATGCAGTGGTGTGTGACTATTTCTTTGCAAAAATATTTTTTCCATCCAATTCATCAACAGAAGGTATGGCAACATCATTTTTCTCGCATCTTAGATAGGTTGCAAGCTTTTTCAATATGTCTTTCTTCGTTTTAGGGACAGTTGCCATAATGCAAAACACAAACTTGCTATTTTTCAGAGACCATGCCTGTTCAAAGTTTGAGTTCAAATTCGAAATACTCACATGGGCAAGTGCTGTTTTGACAAATCATATTAAAAGTCGACAATGATTTAGTCGTAGATCATTCTGGTATTTGAAATTTCATACTTAATACAAATTAGGTGTTGAGCATTTTTGAATTGCCCTGAGTAATAGTACAAAAGTGGGTAAATGTTATTTTGCATGGCTGGAGAGCAGCAGGCATACCCCTAGACATGCGTGTGACATCGCACGCCTGTCCCACAAAAGCCTGGGTGTTAGATGCTATAGAGTGTTGGAAAATAAACTTAAGTACCACAATCAAGGCACGTCACATAAAACATGGAACAATGTGCTGCAAATTATATCTCACATGATCTAGTGAATCACATATGTAGAATTTTTACAACCACAAAAGCAAGAATGACTAAAATCAAATACTAACCTCTTGACAATCTGGGATGGTATATCCTCTGAATCTGATTCCCTATTTGATGATAAAAATGCACACATAAAATAATTATAAAAAAATGGATATCAAAAAATATTTGAATTGCATATCAAGGTTAATTGACATAGTGGCTGACGAAAAGAGTCTATCATATAACTAATGTTAATTCAGGATCAGAAAACAGCAGTGGCAGGACTGTGCTAATGACCTTCAAACATTATATATCTTACCTTCTTCATAAATTGAAACATCTCTGGCAAAAGTGTTTTTATCAGAGAATATATATCAATAAAGATTGCACAAAGTAAAAAACCTTTTTTCTTTTTGAGCTAATACTTACCTCCATTGGATCCAAGACAGATGTTTCACAGATCATGCCTTTGATGCCTCTCATTCCTCCATACGCCTGCAAAAAAATGCCAAATTGTCACTATATATACCCTAGAAGCACTCTGACTTGGATATGTGCAACATCTTTAAAGCAGTTATGCTATTATGCTACACAAATATTTCTCCTCTCTCTTCAAACAAGTACTTCATGAGAAAAAGCATAAAAAGCGCAGAAAAATATTCATTCACTGTTCACTATTCTTAAATTGTGGCTTTTAGAGACAGTCTAATGTTTGTAGTGAATTGGAGCCAGTAGAGAGCATGGTTAGTTTGTACATGATTTTGATGAACTTATTTTTCTCTGGCTCTGTGTTCTCTACACAAAAAATCAGATTCATTGACAGCTCTGTGAACAGAATTTTCTACCAACATTTGCTTAGATGAATCACAAAGCAACGAGAAGCTTTTGCAAAAGTCAAATTCAAAAACAAGTAAAGTTAAGCAGTTTCTGGCAATTGAATGTTCAAGCAAGATCACACCCAATCCTTTTCTCCAAACTCTGGCTAACTTTCCACAATTGCTTATATGCTGTACATACCATTCCCACAGTTACATCCCCAATCTTTGTATCTCCATGTTGCTTCCTGAATTCTTGTACCTCACTCCTTTTTTCTGGAACAAGCCGAGCTAATGTCTCCTTGAGGCTCTGTAAAGAGAATTTCAAAGAAATGTTAGCAATAACTTTTTTAATAAAAATGACAACAGCTAAGGCAAGATGCTCCACATACATTTAATCCACACTTTTTGTTTAAATGAGTAGAGTTTTTCAAATCACATCCATTTCTCACTCTCATATGTCTTTCTCCTCTCATTACATATACCACAGTTCATCCCAAGCATCTTAAACAAAAACAATTTAGGAAGCCTAATGTTTGTTTACTTCCATGTGCTTCATTGCAGCTCTTTTTCCAGTCCTTTGATACAATGCCCCATAACTTCCAATAATCAAATAATGAAGTTAAGCAAATAAAAACAAGGCCCCATCACGTAACTTTGATTTAAAAAAAACTCTGAACTTATGCAACCACTTTCAGAATAAAATTAAGCTATGTTGCTGCAAACATTTTCAAAATTTTCCAAACTTCCTCCTAAATTTATCACCTGCTTTTGCCTGAAGAAATTGTACAAGATACTATGTTGGTTAAACAATGTGAAAGCTAGAGGATGTTTAGATGATGAAATTCTATTTTCACATGTTTTTTATTAGTTATAAACACCCTTACTCTCCTTGTGCCCTTTGCACATCAACACAAATAGTTCTGAATGAAGGTTTTTGAAGGTTTTTGTAATCTACTCAAATTACCCAAATCAAGCATCTGAAAGTTGAATTTACAAAGTCCTGTAAATATTTTCAGCTACTAGTTAGGCAAGACAAAAGCCTTTCTATAGAATCTAGAGATAATTCACCCATGCTAAAATAGAGCTTCTCAATTAGTATTGATCATTAAAAGGAAAACAATGCCACTGATGTGTAATGTATCACACAACTTCCTTGTTTGATAACTGCTGGTGCTATTAGGTTCAAGATTTATATAGTTTTGGTTTGTTGTCTACACAAGCCAGTCAAAGCCTGTCAAAGCCATATTATGATAGACTGCAAAGTTTGTCCATAGCATTTTCCTCTATCCAAATTTGGACCTGATTTTTAACTTATTTCCTTTATTTTTCATCTCTTTCAACATCTATTTAGATTACTAAACTTATGTAAGCATGTGTATTTTGGGCGATTATAGTTTCTTGGTTATGTGAATTTGGCATAAATTTGCGAAGATTGACAGATATTCAGCAAATTAAAGTGCAGAACAAAAACTGGATCATTGCCAAATAATTTGCACGGTTAAAAAACATTTGAGCAAAGAAGCCATAGTTATGCACATGTCAGACCCCCTATAATGGACCCACATGTATGTTTCCTAGATGACATAATCATATTGAAATAAGATAATCAACTAATCCATCACTGCAAATAACTGCTCCCCAGATTGGAAAGTTTGAAAATGTGCAGGGGATTTTTAAAGGGGGTAAAAATGGCACAGATAGTATGCAAATTCGAATCAAAAATGCGCATATCAGAACAGTAGAAGTTATATAGGTACAATACAAAATACAATTGCGTTAAAATTGTGATAGCGCATTTTTTAAAAATCGTTTTAAACGTGTTTCATGTGAGTTATCGCTTCCAAGTCAATTCAACATTTTTAAATTCCATCAAAATGATGTCAAAGGCGTCAACAAAATCTCAAAATGTAGAAAAAAAGGTTTTCACGCTGTTGATTACGCGTACAGGCATGCAGATAACATAAGATCGTGTGGGGGAATAATCCCCCGCGCACGTCAAACTTTCCAATCTGGCCTGCTCCTGATGGACCCTCAGCCATGCCAAAAGCCACTGGAACCCCATGAAAAGTCATGCTTTACTGCTGGTACTTTCCCCATTTCCCAATTAAACAATGCTGATTGTAGAATGTAATTCCTTAACTTTTGTTTACAACTGATTTCAGTCAAAGGGTAGCTATGAAATTCAGTTTAAGCATTTGTTTTGAGTGGAAGAATTGTCAGCCACACTAAATTACTTTTCTAATTGCATAAAATAAATTGTGGGTATCTTACCATGCATTTTGTTGAGAAACAGCATATAGGAAACAGTTGCTCAATTTTTTGAAAGCTAAGAAACTATCTGACATGGGTTGAAAGAGTTAAAAAACTTTTGAACTTTGCTATTTTAATTGACCCATTCGCCAAAACAATTGTGACATTTTTTATCAAGGTATACTGCAACACTACACTTAATATGAAAACTCCTTTCATTCTCAGAAAATCTAAAAAGGAAACTTTATGGTAGGGAAATTGTCCGAAAATTAAAGAATTGCCTACCAACCTCCCAGTTTGCAGAGTATGGCTGATCTTGACAAGATCTTGGATGCACCAACAGTCCCGCCCCTCAGGTGGGGGATCGCTGAAACCGTACAAAAAACGTTAGGTGTGCCATTATGCAATGATACGACTGTCTGTGGGGCACCCAGGTGCGCTATCTTAGGCATTTAGGAATTATCTTGGGTGCACCATTGCCATACTATGCATTCTCTTGCCAACCTCAGGCCTTAGTTTCTTGTATGAAAAAAATTGAGCATTAGATTTTCTTGCATGGAACTAACAGGCAACTCAAAAAACTGAAAAGAACAATGCACTTGAAAAATTTCTAAAAGATGCACATTTATTTATAGCTATCTTTGACCACCTGAATGGTAACATTCATTCAGTCTATTCAGTATTTAAACGTTTTGTTTAAATACCTGCACACACAATATCTTGGGAAAAGCTTCTCACTCGTTTGAAGCCATGGTATATACTTCCCATTTTTCACCTTCTATCAAAAGAAAAAATGATAATCCTAGCATTTTAAAAAACTAAGCAAAAGAACTTACAAGATTGGAATCTGTCGAAGTGGAGAGACACTTGACACCAGTCAACTTGCAAATGTCCGCTCTGGACAACTAAAATAAAAGAATTAAAAATAACAAATAACGTGGTTACATTTATTGACGTTTAGTCTAATAACAGGCAAAACCTACAATGCTTTTGGATTGCACAGATTGCACCGAGCGGCCATCTAAGGTATTTGGTAGTCAGATGTCAGCATGGCATCGGCCTAAATTTTCCAAGCAAGATGTTCTTGGTAGCAGAAAAAATGCTCTCTCGTCTACGGCTTCAACACCGTGTGCATATATTCAAAAAAGCAATAAAACTATAAGAATGCTATACCTTTGCAGTGCTTTTAATTAATTCACTTAAACTTCTTCTAGTAAGCATTTTTTCAAGATGTTTCCACTCGTGGTCTTCACGGCAAATCTAACTCCTTTGATCACCAATGAGAACTGGGGACGCGGAGGCGTAGCCGCTGAACTTATGTTTCTTGCGCAATCAATTGAGCATGCGTAGTAATTGAAACAGGATGCTATGGGAGGCAGCACGTCTTCAAACGTCATAACCTGCATCAAAATATGAATGCAAAAATCGCACAAAATGATAAATACCGAGTTACTTATTCATAATCATTCATTTTTCGTAGTCATAACAATATCACATGACTTTCTATGAATGGTAAACTGCGCTATATGCATGCAGGAAATATGCCAGAAACAGGACTTTTCCATACCTAACGTGCAGTCATGAGGCTACGAATATTTCATTCGCAAGATGCAAATACTTATCCTCAATTTCATATATGTATATTTAATTCTAAAAATTATGAGTTGCATTTTTTATGAAACTTCCGAAATTTGATAACTTGCTTTCTAAAATATATTTTTGATAGAGTAATCTTGCATTAAAGTCCTGAAGAAATACATTGTTGATCATGTGACAATGATATCATTTTGATATGATGAAGATGTAATTTTCACTCTACCAGTCGTGTTTGTTTTAACAAATCGCCACGACAGGGTCCATTGCAAGAGATTGCACCATAGTCACTGAAGTGCATATCATTTATATACATGAATATGTCACGTATAGAGATTAGAACCAGGCTTGGGAAAATCGCTAACGAAAAGCCAGGAATCTGAGAGGGAAATATTGCAGGAATCTGTAACTCTGAATGCTGAAAAAACTAAAAAATCAACTTGATGCTGAATCAAATGTACTAAAATATGATAAAAATTCATTTAATATAACCATTTATTTTCAGCTGGCGTTATAATAGCTGAAAAGCAAGTTAATTATCCAAAAAGAAACGATTGGGAAATGGAAGAATTGAAAAAGTGTCTTGCTTGATCTATTGAGAAAGATTGCAACAGTTATCCCATCTCCAACATAATTTAGCGTTTGAAAAAACATTGTTTCCTTGCCAGATTTGAGATATAGCCAGCAGATACTGTAATTCACTTGCACCTTATAATTCGCTTCCCATTCCATCCTTCTACATACAAGCCCTTAGAAACTTTGGAATTTTCATATGAAAACGCAAAATCCTGGTTCCTTTTGAGAGAAAGGGTTACATTTTCAAATGGCTTGCTTGACAAAGCAAGGGGTGTGTGGTTGCTGATTGGTCAACACAAACAGCCAATCAGATGCAAAAGTCCTCATCTCGCATGATTTCCGATCTGCGCAGAAAAGAATTTATCAAAAATTTATTGTTTTGAATACCTACTTTCCTTTAGCTCTCGTGCAGAAACCATCTTTAGTTAGATTATTTCATTTGGAATAAATCCATATTCTACTTAATATCCACATATTCCCTTGCTGTATGCTCAATACATAGTATATATCTACATTTAATTTTTTTGCTCTTTACGTGAATTAGCTACTGAATTAGCTCATACTAGCATCTATTTCATTATAATTGAACTCATTATTTGAACAAAATTCCATCTTGTCCTTATAATTTGCCAAAAAGCAGCTTCAATTTGCGTAAAACAACTCATTCGCTTCAATTTACGTAAACAACCGAAAAGATCTTCCAATCTTGTGCGTAATAGCCATGAACTTGGCTTCTGTGCATAAATAGTATAGATAGATACATATTATGTCTCCCGAAACTGATACATTTTTTATCTGCTATATCACAGTCTCCTCTACACACCGTGACAGGTTGTAAATTTTACTGCAGACAATTGGAGTCCAGTACCGCAAAACCCCCGGAGCTTTTCTTATTTTTGAGATCCTAGGGGAGGGGTGCTTGTTATCAGAAATTCGCAACTATGGTTACAATTTTTTGGTTTTACTGAAGTCAGTTGGGCTAAACATTTTGGCTCTTTTCATTCTGGCTTAAGTAGCGCTCCTTTATTCCAAGTTGTGTATCACTGTACATGTTAACTTAGTCCGTGCGAAGAATGTTTCGTATTGCAAATTTTATACTCAATCCAAAATAAGCAATTATCGCGATATACTCTGGGGGCAGGGGGACAGGGACAAATTTTTGCGATGAGGTCCACCTCAATGCATTTCGAAACTGTCCTGTCCCAACTAATCTTTACATGAAGTACTTCGGAGGGTAAGCGCATGCGTAATACATTTATCAGGCTTTGGTCTTGGCACGCGGCTCCTCTCCCTCTCTTGCACTTTGGCTTTGAGCTTGGTAGTGAAGGCAGAAGTCCCTCGCAGTTTTTTGCATTAATAGACATCTTAACTTAAAAATAATCAACCATGTATTCCGCATCACGTCTTGGTTTACCTCTTGTAAGAGCTGCGGTGAGTAAATGTTTATGTCTATTGGCGATATCTGCAAATTTAAAGACCATATGCACCTGAAGCCACCATGACACGGCCTACTTAACCGACTCGAGTAGGCCGCCTGCACGAGTTTTTAGATGTTGTTCATTTCAACAATGAAACGGGTTTAATGAAGAAATCCTGAAGGATTTACCACTAACTGAATTTTTATAAACAGATGAATTTTTGGGCAAAGACCTTTTACTGCTGGACCTTGTGAAACGAGAAACCAAGTTCTTAGGAGTTGAAAACTCTTGGGGCGAATTATGAAAGATAGGCCAGATGCATCGCAGTGGTTCAATCTCTGACTTTTTAATTTATAGTGGTGCTAGGTGCCAAAGACGATGCGCAAAAGAGAATCGTTTTTAAAAGTCCATTTGTTATTAACCTTTTTTTTGGGAAATTTTTAGCACAATGAAAATAATAGTATATTAATACTGTGACAAACAGTTGTTGATAAATATTAATGAAAGTCTAAAATTCATTGATTCCCCTTTTCAATTTCAGACCTCCACTGGAAGAGTTGCTGCCAGGTATATTTTGTTTAATTTCATAGTATTTTGCAACATTTCAACTAAAATATTAAATACTGTTAATCAAACCACAGTTGGCAAGCACTGTTCAACAAAAAAGATACCCGAGCTTGTTCATGAATGGTTGTGCATTATTTTCACAAGCAAATTATGGGCTTCAAAATGTTAAAGTAAATTTGAGAGTGATATGGTTGCTAAATTAATGCTGGCAAATTGCTTCCTTGGCGAGTTTCCTATTCCATTTTCTCCTGATCCTCAAGAAGTTTGGGTATATAAAGGCTATTAACAATTTCAAACCAACAAATATGCACTGTGCATTCTATTCAAGATCTTTGTGCAGCCATTTGCACTCATATAACCTTGTTCAAAAAGGCCTAACCATCCATATGTGTTCATTATGCAGCTATTGGGTCTAGTGCAATCAATGTGGCAAAAGATGTCATATACATTCTGTCATTTGGAAAATAGTAATTGAACATGCAGAATCATCATTTTAAAAGGCAATTCTGTGGAAGTATTTTATTACCATCACAATGACCTTCCTGTCAACCCTATCTTCATCAAGGATAGTATCAGAACGTTTCAGTAAAATTCCAGAGTCATCTCACTCTTGCAGTTACATGTAATCAAATAGAATTTTTAATTATCAGATAAATAATGATATCTTATATCTAGTGATTCATCTAAATTTGCTTTTGCTAGACCAATCCAAAGTCAAACATTCATGACACTGTCAAAGGCTGCAACTGCAGGTAAAAAGATTGAAATCTTACCATTTGTGATAAATGTCTTTGGGACATGAATCTCAAAGAGCCTATGTCACAGGACATCCATGCTACAAACTTTCCTCACTCAGTTAAGGTTTTTTGGGTAATATGCCTACCTAAGACCATCTTACTTGTGCTTCAGTCTTGAAACTTACTGTCTGTTTGCCTTGGGAGGGAGCACCACTCAAAATGGCCTTAAATGTGAATCCTGGGACCCAAATCAGCTGAAAAGCTGCCAGAATCTCAGCCTTGGTTAACAAATACCATTGCCTGTTTGCTTCCCTGTTGGCTTACTTACTTGCTCAAAAGTATGATTATAATTTTAAGGTCTTCAAATTTTTTTACATGCAATACAGAGCTTAATACTCCATATACAATGTTTTTATTCCAGGTACAATGTCAGCTAAAGTTGAGCCAGTAAAGGTACTTGAAATGTATTATTTTTTCTTAGCAATTGTGGCTTCTGCTTCTTTTAATCAAAAAAATAAATATAATTTTTTGAGGGTGATGTTGTTGCATCAGACTAAAATTTCTTTGTCATTTTTTAAGGCTGAAGGTATGCAGCTTGTTCCTGTCACCAACCCATTTTTAGCAAGAGAATTTGGCACAAGTATTGCTACTCGTGATATTGAATCAGCTGCAAAATTCATTGGTGCTGGTGCTGCCACTGTTGGTGCTGCAGGTATTGTAATATGTATACAGTTTCAGGCAATTCATAGCCTGTTGCCTTCATTTGTGTGTCTGTAGCCCCTTTTGGGAAGGCGTTGTCAGGTCTAAGGCATCAAATTCTTGAATTAAATCAACATCTTGATATCATATTAATAAGAATAGGGCCATCAGCCTAATCACCTTGATAACCAACCAATCACTACATCTAACATTGTGATAAAGTACTGGATTGGGCTTTGAAGATAAAAACATGTGACTTCATATAAATTACAGTCCTTAAGGTCTATAATGCTTATTTTAGGTATTTAAAGTGTCTGGTTTTCTTTTAAAAACTGTTTTAATCATCTTCATTTTCTTTTGTGTAGGAAGTGGTGCTGGTATTGGAACAGTCTTTGGATCATTGATCATTGGTTATGCAAGAAACCCATCACTCAAGCAGCAGCTCTTCTCATACGCCATTTTGGGATTTGCCCTTTCAGAGGCTATGGGACTTTTCTGTCTTATGATGGCATTTTTGATCCTCTTTGCTCTATAGACTGTGTCTAGATGTTGGAAATTTATTGTGTGTTTGAAAATTCAATGTAGAAATTCAGTCTTTGTTAAAATTGTCCTACACATTCTATTCATGTCATGTGGATGATCTCGACCTAAACTGTTTGATGCCATAAAAGATATTGTAATTTTATGTTCTAAATTACAGCAGATTTTAGTATAAAATCTAAAATGCTTGACTTTCTGTTTCCATGCTCAAATTCTGCAGGTGTCAAGCAAAGCATTCCGGATTAAAAGTAAGACCCAGGTCGTCTGAACTGCTCACTTGAAAGTTTGAGTTCAGTTAAGCCACTTGGTAGTTTTTCACAAGTGTAGTAGTTCTTGCTAATGTAGAAAATTTGCAACCATATGAAGTTTGTAATCTAAAGATAATGTATAGTCAAATTTGAATGATTACATTTTAAGGAGGATGAAGGCACTAGTTATAAAGGTTTTTGCCACTTTCCTCAACCAGGAGATACAACTGAACTAGCTAAAAGCACAGTTTTTGTACAAATTTGAGTCTTTCAGTCCAAATTACTTACAAGCTAATTTTCCATTGCATAGATTTTATGCAGGATGAAACAATAGTAACATTTACGATCAAAAAATTTAATATTTTAAAGCAGGTTTTGGTAAGAAGTTTAAAATGGCCTTAATACTCCAACTAAGGACTTTGCAATTTGAGGAAACAATTTTCAAAGACTCAAAATTAATTTTAACCTCTATTTCCTTAGCTTGGATTTATAGATGCTTCAGTACAAAAAAATTAAAAAATAATCAATTCATTTTGTGCAATATTCATTGGAGTTTTATGGCCCAAATGAAAACAGATGTTTGTGAAGTGTCTAGGCTGTATTTGACTCACTGATAGTTTAAAATTGTTTAACATTGCATGACTCTAAACCAGTGGCGTTTCAAGACGAGATAAACTGGGGTGGACAAGTATGTAAGAGGGTTAGGGGCCTTCAGAAGAAATTTTAATGACCACGCCCTTTAGAAGCTAAAATGGCGACATAATGACTGCCACATTGCCATGTGACGTCATACAATGATTCATTTTTTGTCGTTGTCGGCATGACTCAGCATACCTTATTGGAAAAGGTGACATTTTTATCAAAAATGAGAAGACACTGATTTGAGAAAGCCCTTTTTGTAACTCAGAATATTATCTGATCATTTAAACAAAAATCACGCAAATTCCTATTAGACGCGCAAGAGCTGAACATTCAAGAGATAAACAATCACTACAAAATCTAGGATCTTAAGTCAAAATCGAGAAAGAATAGCCCCAACATCCGTTCCCATAAACCGATACAGTGACAGTTCCTAAAATACCGTGTGATCTAGCACGCCAATCATGCATAATCATTGTTATTTTTACGTCACAAATCATACCGTAAATCCTTGAATAAGCCCCTTCCCGAATAAGCCTCCCCTCGAATAAGCCCCACCTAAAAATTATTTTTGCAAATATTCATACTAGAAGATCGTAAAATCTCTCGAATCAGGATGCATATGCGTCGCTTTATTCGTCGCTGCGAAATGGAATCATATAACACTAAAAGATTTATCGGCAGTTATCCAATCAGACCATGGAAAACCTTACGACCACATCGTCACTTGCTGGTGGAAGCCCGCGAAATCTAAAAAGTCTTATACCATATCTTGGCCTTGCACATTTTCCACTATTTTGTAGGGTGACTTTTGTCTGTGGAAGGTATGCGACTTTTCCGAACCGTAGTGAAGAAAGTCACAGCCTAATAACTCTTCTGGCGTTATCTAGTTAATTAACTAGCAGTAAATAATCATTATTACACTGTGCGCAGATATATGACAACATATCAAGAGTCGGGAAATGTTGAATATTGTGCTAAAGATTTTCTGTTAAGGTATAGCCAATATTCTGGTGCTAAATGTATCACTCTTCGCGGTCAGCAGCATTTGCGTTTGACGTGGTACCCAAGCAGTCTGTTTCTTGGGGAAAATGCCATGTGTGCCACAATTGAATGAAATAGATTGCCCAAGCTATGACGTACCGCTGTTGGCGATTCACACTAGAAAACTTGCCTCTGTGTCGAACGCAATTATCAATATAAGAATAAAGATAAAACCATTTGCGAAAATGCCTGCGTATTTAACCCGGGTCTTCTGATAACAAATTGAACATTAAAGAATAAAAATGCCATTTTTTCTCAATGAATTCCATGGATTCATTAACAAATATAACTTAATACCCTGCCATTTTCTCGCTCAGAATGTTACTTCAAAAGGTGCTCCTTTTCACCTGCTGCAACCAAATCCTGGTGTTCGATGATACAAAATGATGCACTTTTAAAAGATCATCCAGCAAATCCAGTTTATAATTTTTTTTTCTATTTTTGCTTTTAATATTTCATTCATCTCAACAGTTTTTTCTTCAAAATTTCGTAAACCATTCGCTCCCGAAAGTAAGGCATGTCAGTCTGAAAATGAAAACAGTGAATGTCACGAAGAAGGGTCAACAGTATCACGAGCGTGGAATATTTACTTAAAGAAACCAGATGATAACTTGGGGAATGGATAAAATTGTTAAAATCGCATTTCTTTTATTTGGGGAATCTTTTCTTATACTAACTTCCTTATGCTGAAACAATCAATGATTATTTTCTCTTCAGAATGGTACAACTCATGAATTCGATGCGAATTGCAATAAAAACAACCCTCCTGTCTGCTTCTTGAATTATCTTATCAACGACCATTTTTAAGCGCCTTGCCTTGCGAGAAAAACAAAGTCAAACCAGAACAAACCGAGGCTTTTTCATTTGAACCATTTAAACTTAAACTAACTCAAAACTGGCAGTGTACCACCTAGAACCAAAAAAACCCCCATAGAAACCGAGTTCTGGCTATGAATTGGGCTTTTGATAAACACCCCTTAATTACATGTTATAACGAAAAAACTATTTCTAGAATGAAGCTGAAGTGTACCAAGATGTATCTCAAGACAGATGTCAGAAGGGCCCACGACAAGAGAATTTGATACTCGAATTTAAAATTAATTGAGGCTGTTTCAAACTATTAATATGGAACGTCAATCTTTTTTGCTGATGCCAAGTGAGATGCAACACAGGTGCCTAGGCCAGAATTGACTTCCTGACAGTCAAAAATCTCCATATGTAGAGCAATATATGCTGGTTATCAACCGGTCTTGTGATATAAACGTGCTAGGAAGCTTTATGTGACTCCCAATATCATTCAGTCATTAACTAAGCTCCTGGTCCTTCTTTTTAAAAAAGTAGTCGAGCCAGTAAAAGTGGGGTTTACCCGTGGGTTTATCCAATTGATATGTGTCAAATAACTACCTAAGGCGCTTATAATTTTCACATCAATATATGTAGCATATTAAATGAAGATAACTGTTAACCGATCTGCTAAAAACATTGCTCGTTGAGGTTGAAGCAAAGCTATACTTAACTTAGTGACAGAACGCGACGCTTTAATTTTTAACTTTAAGTTTAAATTGAACATGTCGCTATGTTTATGTAGCATATCTATATTTGCTTGGAAGAGTTTTGACAAATTTTAATAGGGCACCAAATACTAAGCAGAAAATGTAAAATCTTTATTAGCATGCATGTAAAAAGGCAAGAAAAGTTTCAAGTAAATAAACAATTGTTGAAAGATGTCTTAATTCTACGAGCTTAATTGCTGAGCTTACTTGAGGGGCATATTTGAGGTGACTTATTTTGGGAAGGGGCTGAGATATATTAAAGAAATATGCCATACCTGTGTGAAGTTGAAGGTGGAATCTCTTGTGAGACATTCTGCGTACTAAGAAGGAAATTATACCCAAATTAACGATGATTTATTTACAAAGCGAACATCGTTTTCATTGGCAGAAAATTATTATAAAATCAATATTCCAAACGCGGAGGGCTTAATTGTGCAAGTACCTAAAAAGGGGCCGCTTTTTCACCCGACAATTATATAAACCATGAGATCCCTTGAAAACTACAAATGCACGGTTTATGAATCGGTTAATGGCCATGTCCCACGGTGTCTTTCCAATGTGTCCCACAGTATCTTCCAATACCCATGGATCAAAGGATTTATAAACTGATGTAAAATCAAACTTTATCAAACCTTGCACGTAAAGACACCACAGTCACATCCATTCTGCTGTTCTGGAATATTCTAGAATATTAAATTACTTAAAATTATTAAGGCGATCAATTTTCGTAATAAAGCAAGTAATGATAACACTAGCAAGAAAAGTAAACACAATTCATGTAACATTTAAGAAGTAGGTTCAAGCAAAGAATAGTTTGAACTAATTTGAACTGTGAACTAACAAAGACCAACTACTTAGTATTTTAGCTTCTCATGAAATTTATCCCTTGACTGAATCTCGTGAGAAAGTTTTAAAATATCATTGAGAGACGCAAGATTAATCAATTCACCTATTCATATATATTCAATCACTCATTCTCCCAAACAGCCATTCGTTTATTCTTTAATTTATTCAATCCACTTTATATTCTTTATAGTTTTTCAACAGTTCTGCCGACAATTCAGGCCACCGACATGATAGATTAGGTGGATGGCTTGCTGATTGAGACAGCAAATGGTTTTGAAGATGCTCAAAAATGTTTAAAGAATCTAGATATGCTCATGATCTATAAGAACTCAGGCATCTCGTAAGAACAGTCAATTTTGGAGGAATAAATATAGTTGTAACTTGAAACTTAAAAAATAACTAGCTTTTTGTCTCACCTTTGGTGATATTTGTGACCATTCGTCCATATTCAGAGCCGTCTTCTTTTTGTCTTTGTGTTCCTCTGCAATGTAATTTCTGCAAGAATGAAGATATAGGTGATTAGAATAGATAGGCCTTTGTTTTTAGTAAGAAACACTTCGCTAGCCAGTCTGATTGGCAACGCTGTAAAAACTACGACTGCTGCACTTTAGAAATGTCAGCAAAACAAATACCAAATCGGTAAAGGTTTAAAAACAAAGCAAGATATGATAAACCAGTTTCTATGAAATATCGTAGTAAGTATTGGTTAAGCCTGATTAATCTATCTGGGTTAGGCATGAAATATTAAGCTTTTTCCTCCGACGCTCTTCAAAGAACGGAGAACAGACATTGATAAATAAGAAAATAAAGCGAAGAATACTGACCTCAGAACAGTCACACATTGTATGTTATTGCCTTTCAATGAATCATAGTATGCAATCTGTTTCTTTCTCATATCAATGGCCTACAAATTTTAAACAAATCTTTTTTGATTTCGTATAGATTTTCTAAAGCAATGGTTTCAATATGTTATCATATGCTCAAATTCTACTATTCACAGCTAAAACTCGTTTAAATCTCTTAACTTTGACTCAAACATGCTCCTTCACAGTGACCTGTGACGTCACCATTCCATGATTCTTTTCGACACCTTTCTCATCGAAAATCCGGAATCTTGGACGTATAAATCCGATACAATATTAGCCCTGAGAAAGTTTCTTTGTTTTCTCAAGGAATTCGATCTTACTCATTTTCCCTATTCTTACGTGAATTACGTGAACCAGTCTTAATGTGATGCCTTTCACATTCTGGAAAGATGGATCAGGCAACAGTTTTCAATACAATCTTCAAATTACAATTTTCCAAATTTGGCAAGTGCCAAGAAGATATTATTTAAGAACCGACAAGGTGCCATTTGGATTTTCTGGCGGCTGCCGCCATGATGTAATAGGATTTTCTATCATTGTAATGATAGCCACATTTCCATATGCAAATGACTTTTGTTTGCCCTGTTTATTAAGCCTCCTTTTTGAATCTAATCGATCGGTGTGACCTTAAAAAGAGGAGAATGATCTCTGCCTCACCTCTCTAAAGTAACAGGCAAATTGGGGTAGTTCAACCCCTGTAACAATGACATACCACAGCGTCGTGCTGCAAAATTTTGAGTAATATGCCACTAACATTTGGAATAGATGAAAATGATATACTTACCGCGAGGCACCAATGCATTCCGAGGTGAACGGGTAATACTACAATATCAACTGAGAATATGTCGACCTATTGGGGAAAGATTTTACAATTATATTTTTGATCGACAAATCAGAATTGTCAATGTAACATATTAACAGTAACTCTTCTCTTCCCAACAATTTCATTAACAAACATTTTAAATGAGAGTATGGCGGAGCTTTCGATGTTTATCATAGTATGAAACATTGGCTAATAAGTGAAAAAGTTAACGGAAATGTATAAATCAATATGGATGAAGAATTAAGCAAGATAACCAAGACACCGTCTAAATGCATTAAAGTGGCATTCTAGGTGCTAAAGCGAAAAGACGAACTCTTTCTATCAGCATAAATTATCTTAAGGTTTTTTTACTGGACAGGGCAGTTTGTAACGCAATTTAAATACTGGAAATCGATAACTTTAACCTTAATAAATAATGAAATGAAAACATGAAACTCGACGTGACTGGTTTATAGCTGAGCAAGTGTGATTACCGCGAAATATAGCATTTACAATTATATCCTTTCGGTTGGAAAACGGGATACATCTAAACCTTACTATGTTAGGGAGGGGGTATAAATAGGAAAACTATAAAGGAAGAACAGGAAAACAAATGTATGTTGAGAAGAAGGAGTGGAGAAGGAAAGGAGGGTGAAGGAAGAAAAACGGTGGGGAGAAGGGCAACAAGAAAATAACAACCAAGATGGAAAATACGTGCAAAAAGCAGTCGGGAGAAAGTGAACTTTGTCCTAATGTACATGAGCTGTTTCACAGTGAAGGAAAACTAAAAACCAAAAGCCACTTTTCGGCGAAATGGTGGTATCAAGGGTACAGTGCAAAAGTTCGTCAGGTTTAGTCAATCATTCGTGAAAGTTAATGAGAATGTACAGTGATTAAAATAATATATATGTGTTGTTACTAGGCAGTACAATGCGTTATATAGTGCCATTTATAATATACATATCAAAAAAGAATGTGAGAACCATTAGGTAAATAAAACTGTATGATGTTCAAAATGATTAGTCTGTCGGCGTTGAAGACTTAAAAACCATAGCTTAAGAAGGTTTAAGATAAGATCTCCAAGAATTGTCTTTCTATTAATTTGAAATTTGCAATCAAAAGCGAAGCTATGCCACTTACCTTTTTGGTCCACCTTCTAACACCAGAATATCCAGTTTTCAGTAGTTTTGGGTAAAAAAATGAATTGAAGAAGTGCATTTTTAAGTAACCCTGAAAGAAATTGGAAGATTCGATTTCATAATTAGATTGAAAATATGCAAATATTCATAAATGATTAGAAAATGATACGTAATGAACTACCTTTGAAGCCGTTGAACCTTTGAGTGTTAAAAATCTAATTGATCTTCAAAAAATATGTAGTCTAGGCCTTCCTCTGTTTAATGCCAAGTAATATTAATGAAAAACAACTGAAAAGTATTCTAAACAAATAAGGAAACTAGGGATCTTTTCATCAAAACTATATATCTTACAGCAAGCATTAGATATCTCTAACTATTAGTCGGTAGTTATAGCAGCTGACGCTTTCACCCCCGCACGGGCCATATGGCCTAATGACAAACACCGAAAAGATTATTTTTCAGGGGTAAAGTACGAAATACAGTAGATGTTCTGACGGCAGTTTTCTATAATAGTTTACTTTTCAACTAACTTATTTGACTATGCTACTCCCTGAAAAGAGTAGATTTATATGAGTTTTAACAGTTAAATGAAAATAAATCAAGGTGCGAAAGGGCTAACATCAAGCTACTTCGGGACAACTATTTGCAGAATAAATGCTATAAATAAAAAGGAATATACAATGACTAGAAAACTCTAACCCATAATAAAGTTTTGCAAATCCTACGATTAAAATGCTTACATTTTGTTGACTTTATATGGTGTTAAAAACTTTTAAATGGCTTTCAGTAATTAAATTGTGTTGGTAATATTCCCCATGCTCTCCTTGACCAATGAATCTTACTACATCTTTCGATAGTATGTGGTTCTCACTTTTGGTAGAGTTAGATTGCTTAAGTAACTTAGCTCGCATGGCAGTGCATTTTCTTTACAAATTTCCATCATTAACAGAGGAATCAATCATGTTTTGTTAAATCACAACTCAGCATGGTTGGGTATACTCTTTCTTAAAAATGAAATACCTGTTCAACGTGTCAACAGTTCAACTCCAAAGACGGTCGCTCAGGGGTCCTTATTATGTGAATCAAATATAATCATAATATTTTAAAAAATCAAAGATCATTATTCTCAAAATAACATTTACCTGTTCTTTACTTCTTTCTTGTAGAAGGTGGAAATAAAAGTTAACAACCTGAAATGAAATTTCCAATTATGAATCTTCTTTTCATCAATTTGGTTTAAATAAATAAACCTCTAATAAACAGTAAGAAGAAAAGCAGGTCATTCCTTGGGCTTGAAAATTAAAAGTATTTTTTCTGATGAATCAAAAAAACATTGGTTCAGCAGATTATTTGTTTACAGAAGAGCGAGTTTTGTGGCCATCATGGATAGGGTGTTGGAATACTTCTGTCCATAGGACTGTAGCAATTTCAATGTAGATAGCAGAACTCTAAAATTCAGCACTAAATAATTCACAAATTAACGGATATAGCATCTTTTCCAGAGGAAGGATGGGGGTAATGGCTTTATCCTATGGGTGGTTCTAGAGGCCATTACCGGTACAACCTCTGCCACAAGTCTTAGAACAAAAATGATAATTTTTGTATTCTATCTGAAGCTCACCCTCTCCCCCTTAAACCATGTTGTTTTAAACGAGTTTCATGCAAAGCTTTTCATCAGAATCAGTTGCAGACAATGAGGTATTACCTTTTCAACAAACATAGTTTATAGGGAGGGGCTGGCGCTAAGATTAACCATGATTTTTTACTAGCTGTTCCAACAACTTTTGGCAGTGGCTATGCATTGACATAGAATATCATATTTGCTTCGTATTCCTTCCTGCCACATTGCGTTGTTCCTTTTATCCGTTAATTAGAAAGGGGTCAAATGATACGAAATAGGCCAACCTCATCATTAAGCCAGTTAAGATCAGCCAAAGTAGCTAGATCATGTCTTGTTATAGCCACATTAAATGCTTCTACCAGACATTCTTGTGGGTTACCGGGCCTCCATGCATTAGATATCTACAACAGAAGTATCGAGTTATTGGGTAGGTGCAAGCAACTCATCAAATAAAAATATAACAAACTTTAGGCAACATTTGAGAATTATTTCATCACACATTAAATGAAAACAACAATAAAGATTTGCTAGTCATAGGGGTCATAGATTTCACAACTGAAACATTTAATGAATTTACAAAATTATTTGGAATATAGATATAAACAGAGAGTAAATGAAATAAGACTGAATAAGAAACGTGTTTGCTGCAGAGTTTCAGCTATTTTACATATATTATGTTCTTTTTTGTTCGCTCTTAAAACGGTACTTTGTCCTCTGTATTCTTTCTACTCAGACTAACATCAACATCGGGGATACCCAAATGAAGAGGAGAACCAAATATTTTGGCGTTTGAAAATTACAGTGCATATGACTGATTTATTGAATCTTTTTTATCTCAAAGCAATAAATGTATTTCAACCTCTTCCAATAAATGCCGAACACTATGGCGACGAATTATTTACTAAAAAGAGCTCTTAAACAACTATTATTGTAATAGTCTAAAGTGAATGTAAGTGTCATACATAAAGAGAACTAGCTGAAAATGCGACATTTCCTACTATGCAAGTAGTTAGTTTGCTTATGTCACTGTCTTGGATAGTTCGTGTGCAATGAATAAAGAAAAAAACATCCTTGTCTCTTTGAATGCTGATTTTGTTCATCTTGTAAAAATTCAAGTTCTTACTAAAATTTCACTATCCATCTTCTCCATCATATGCTATAATTGTTTACTAAAATCCGGCTACTGTGACAACCAAAAGCATAAAAAACTTCTTACCAATCTACGCATTTCATCAGTTAAAGGAGTATGCTTTGGTTCTGCCTAAAATGAATCAACGGTGCTTTATTAATAATAAAATAAGAGAAAATTATGGAGCGATTTTCAAGATTTATGCCAAGGCAAATTATGGCTGTTAGCTATGAGACATTCACCTTCTTATGCTACTTTTAAGATACGGTGAAATATGGGACAATCACATTTCATAGATGTTGCAGACAAAGCCTGTGCTAAAATATTCCACAAGGCACAAACATGTTTATTACAGTTTCACTATCGTTCCACGGGAAAAGACGGATTGAAATTTCGTAAGATTAATGTTTGACAATTGTCAGGTATTGCTTGAATCTCAGTTTTATCTAGTTGAGTAACTGCTAAGTTATTGATTGATCTTAACCGTATAATACCGTTAATACTTAGAATCAAATACTAACACGCCAATGACTCGAAAACCCCATTCTTAAAGGCACTGAGTTAAGGGGAGCTAGACGTCGATTGTAAACAACATTTATCAGCATTGTTATCAGCACGTTTAGACTTAAAATTAAGAAACGTTCTGCTTTGTTTTTGTAACAGTCATGTGTTACATTTTACGTTATACTATAACTTATGTTAGTAAATACTAATGATGGCAATGAGTTTAACTGCCAGTAGGTATCATGACGTATAGCAATGCTTGTTTCCTGTAACAATTGCGTGTCTCATCTTGCGTTTTGCTCAAAGAGTTTCAACTATGTATAACATCTTCAAAAATGGATCCATATTACCACACTTAGATTGTCAGCCGTCGTTATTAGAAACACCCTAACACCTTTTTCTAAGAATCTGAAAAGCCAATTCTTACCTTTTTCCTGTCTAGGTCTTTCCTGGCTTCAATCTAAAATATGAAATATCTTTGTAAAAATATTGATATGTTAGTGATACAGAACAACAAGTATTGATACGCTGTTGTTGAAATCAGTTTCTCGAACAAGCTAATAACAACTACTAATAAGTAACACTAATAAGTAATAACTAATAAGTAAAAGATTAAAAAATATCATCTTTTGAAGATATTATTGATGATCAATTACTTTTCAAGATAAATAACCACAAATCCTTCCAACTTCCTATCTTAGAATTATTCTCCGAATTTAAAATTTAAATCAAAGCCAGCTGAACACATTTTTTCTTATTCACCCTAACAATATAACTTGAGTTATCAACTTGAGCTATGATGTATCAGAGTTTGCGAGTCACATTAGTATGCTTGCTCCTTCGTCGCGCGCAAAAATTAGAAATGAAAAAAAAACCCATATATTTGACAGGGCCTAACCTTGGCCATGACAAAAACTCCATCATCTGACCTCAGAGATTAAACAATGCAGGAATAATGCAATGCTCAAGAAGCAAATCATAATCATAAGTGTGTTCTTACGTTAATCAATGTGCGAGATGACATAGGTCTTGTTTGTCACTACTATAGGGAAAGCCAATTAGTAAAACCTAGAAATGAAGCTTCGACCATTGGGAAGGCAGTATACTGGAATTATCTGCAGCGCAAATGGGAAGAAATGTCATTGAGGAAAGGCGGTATATGGAAAAGATAAGATGTTTTATAATTAAGTCAAATTAAGAGCATAAATAATGGATAATTAGGAAGAAAAACCAAAAGGTTGTGTTTAAATTTCCATAAATTCCATTACCTTTTTCAACAATTCGGCTTCTCTTTCCTTCCGCTAAAGTAAAATTATGAGAATAAGAGAATCGTGAATACATTAAATTAAACTATCAAAGTCAGTCACTTCAAGAAAACGTTTTGGAAAAAGCGTAGTTATAAAAATGTTTCTCTAGAAAGAAGATCATAGGGATATATTTGAACTATAAAATTTTCAAAGATTTTAACAATTTTCCTATCAAAGCGTCTTCCTATTAATGCTGTTAAATGACAGAATTGAAACAGAAAAATCGTGAAGATCTACCACCTAGGTAGTTCAAACATTTCAAATTATCCTAACTTACTTTCTAGTGACATAAATTTTGCAAGGATATAGTTTAGAAAACAACTAAGACTTCAGGAATAGTTTACAAAGGCATCTAAATGGCGGTGAAAGAAAATGACAAAATCGCCTGTGTACCTTATTTTCGTAACCTTTCAGTTTCAATTCTTCTTTCTTTATCTGCTTCTGGCGATCCAGCTCACCGTCTTGAAGTATTTTTCTCCTTTAGAGAGAAAAGACGTTGAGATGTCATTAAAAAAATTAAGATTTCATATAAAAAAAGCACAGGCGTCACGTTACAAACAAAAATCTTTTTTCTCCTTTTTGACATTTCTCAGATAGTAAAACGTTAGATACAATACCAGACGGTGAAGATACTGCAAATGACTAGCGGCTGCCCAAAAAAGATCTTCTACTGGTCAGAATCACAAACTAAGCGCAAAATCATAGAAAAGCCTCACGATCGAGTGCTAGCAGGCCATAAAATCAGAAAATTTAAAATCTTGCATCTAAACTTTTAATGTACATTTTTGCATACAAACTCTTTAAATTATGCTTTTATAATCATTGTAATAAATTTCATTTTTATTTCTTTATATTAATATATTAATATATAATTTGTAAGTTTTAAAGCGGAGGGCTCCTTGAAAATCAGGAACGCTGAAGGGTGAACTTTTTTAAATATGTTAACATATGAAACTGCAACTGTAAAATGGTCCTTTTCGCGCTGACAAAGTTGAAATTAATTTTCCCGGTTTTTGCAGCCAAACGTTCCAAAGTCTTATGTAAAACACAAACAAACACAGAAGAAATCCTTACGCTAATATTTCTAGAAAGCAGTTGAGAATTAAAGAAATGTTGTAGGAAATGACGGAGGTGGCATAATTACAGAAAATATAAGCTACTCATACCATTTTAGTGTCCACATATCCCCAAGTGGATCTTTATCTTGCATCCCAATTGCTCTCTCATTTCTTAACAAATATAAGCATCAAATAAGATTAAAAAAGAAAACGTTAGAAAAAAAAACACTCTTTCAATGAAAATACGTTAACAAAACATTCTCCAAAAAATGGGTCCAAAGCATTCTTCTTCGGCTTAATACTCACAACATTTTAAAAATTAACAAAAATATTTGATCATATTGATGTTGTAAATTGATTCAATGACTCAAATTGATTCATCCATTTACACTGTTGTACCAAGATGATGATGATGATGATGATGATGATGATGATGATGATGATGATGATGATGATGATGATGATGATGATGATGATGATGATGATGATGATGATGATGATGATGATGCGAGACCCAATGCGTGTAGCAACGCAAATTATGACTTCATCTCATCAAGATGGATGCGTTGTGGAGATCATATTGGTGTTGTTAAATAGTGCTAGTAGATGCAAATAGCTGATACGATTATGCTACAGAACAATGGTTTATTACCTTGCGATGTTACTTGTATCTGCGCCAGAAAACAATCTCTCGCGCTCTAAAACAAAGGCAGCCAATCGACGTTAGGTAACAAAATGAAGGGTGGTAGAGCTGGCAGGGTGTGCATTTGTCTTGATAGAAAACTGCAAAAAGCTTAACTCTAACCATGAGTTTCAACTATCATAAGCGATGATGGAAAATTAGCTGCATTTTCCATACATAAAAGTGAAACTTCTGCCATAATTTACAACTCGTTGGCTCTTAGTCTTGGCCCGAGAATCTTTCAAACATGTTTCGAAAAACTCTTCTAAAATTGTCAACAAACTCAAAAATAGCAAAACATGTCTTCATTGCATCATCAACCTTTACAGCTCGCTGTTGTACAAGAACATCCTCTCTATGTGACTGTTGAATAATCTCATCTTAGTGGGTATATGGACACTTCTACTCTCAAACGTTTGATTCAATTGTTTGTAGGCTAAAGTAGCTAAGATTTTTTCGGACTTGCCATGCTCTAGAAAAGCGCGATCTAAAACTATTATAATAGCCTTCCCTAACATAACTTTAATAATGAATCTACATTGCCATATTTTCAGAGACGTGTGGAGAAAATCCCCCCAAACGTCCACGTGGCACCGCAACAGCGTAGGATGCATCTTAAAAGTGGAGAAGACCCAGGAAAATGACCACTCCCATTAGCGGTCAAAACTTTACAAGGTTTGAAACTATACCAAATCAGATACACACTATATGTGGAAGGTAATTAAAATTTGTCTGCCTTTGAGTGCACTTCCAAAGCAAGTACCTTTAGTATTCAGCTCCGAAGTTGCACGGGCATTACTTCGGTGATCCACCGATGATGCAGCTTCTTTAAACAATCTAACATCAGATGAGACAGCTGTAGATGACAATGATGGATTGAATGAAGCTACTTCTGCGAGGGTTGAACTAAACTTTTTGAGTATCGAATCAGCATGCTGATGCCTAAATCAAATAGAAATAAAATTATAAATGGGAAAATATTTGCTGCTTAATTTATAGTTCATGAAGAAATAAGTATCCTTGACAAAAGCATAAATGAGCAAATCTAGAAATAGAACTATTAGAAATTGCGAAAGCTCTTTTCCCAAAGCAAAACGATCAACCATACCCAAAGAGTTAGCAGTATTAACTCTTTCACCCCTGGTGATAATACAGTTGTACAGTAGCAAATAATGCGTTTGATCAAATTGCAAGGGGATTCTATAATTGATGATATCGTAGCAAAGAAGCCTTACAAATGTTGAATTATAAATAAACTGACAGCATAAAGCCCTGTTCAAACGCTCACAACATTTCACTGAACAACCCTGAACATTTGTTGAGGTTGTTCAGTGAAGTTCCGGGATGTTGAGAGGCTGGTGTTCAAACGCTCTCAACATTTCACTGAACAACACTGA
Organism: Catostylus mosaicus; assembly: GCA_964019065.1. NCBI lineage: Eukaryota > Metazoa > Cnidaria > Scyphozoa > Rhizostomeae > Catostylidae > Catostylus > Catostylus mosaicus. The sequence continues at coordinate 4,217,668 of OZ025184.1, read as the reverse complement.
ACATTTTAAATGGGCTGTGTAAAATGGAGGCAAGCCTCGATTGTTTTCCTATCGATTTCATAACCAACTGCCTAATTACTATTCTTGATCCTTCGTCAATTTCTGAATCGTCCGCATCATTACTACTTATTTCCAATTCAGAATCACCCATTACCACGTTCATTTCTCCCTCGATGTTACAAGTATTTGCCATGTTAACATTCTTGCCGTATGATTCAGTGAACAACAGCTTGAACAAAAGAAATGTTGAGCGGATCTGCTCAACATTTTTATCCGCTTTTAATTTTGTCTCAACAAGACAGAATACTGCTCAACAACACTTAACACCACTGAACAAGGTGTTCAAACGCTCTTAACATTCCACTGCACATCAATGTCGAGCGCTGTTCGGTGATGTGTTGAGAGCGTTTGAACAGGGCTTAAGTCCCCATATTTTAGAAATTAACTCATAGGCAGTGGTACATGTGTTCCAATGAGCGCCACTGAAGTCAGGGGCCCAAGATTATTCCTCGCCTTTCTAAGCCACAGCAGATCAAAGATTTAGTATACCTGGGAAAATTTCGATAATTTGTCGATGATAAAACATCTTGATTTTGCAGCCTTTCAATGTAGGTACCATTAGGATCGTTGTTTGGGTGCAGAGAACGGCTACTTCGGACGTCATCAGTAGCGAAAATTGAGCTGTTTAGTACAGTACCTTCAAGATATGAAGGGGTACTTGTGAACTGGGCGAGCAGTTTTCTGTATCTGTCACGTTCTTCTAATCGGATGACCTGAAATCGAGAAAACAAATTATCACTAAAATGCCGTGATTAAAAAGCCTCTAAGAAACAAAGCATACACACCGATGGTAAAAGGTAGGCTGGTGTGAATAATGAGTAGCTACAATGGACATAGAAAGGGGCTGCCAAAGTGCAACACTAATGAATCTAATATTTTGATTCCAGTATTCCAGTGTGATTACATTTGGGTAGGTGGGTGCCTTACGGGATGTGATCGATGTCATAAAAGTTTAACATGTACGTTGAATAACGTTTTGGTGCTACTGTTTTCATGGAGGTTTAATGGCTACAAGTAAGAACGCTTGAGTACCTTAGAAGCGTAGTAAGACATGCCAGGCGAAGGGCCCAAATAAGCGGATTTAGCTTTGTATTTACTTTGTAAAAAAGTAAATAAAATTTTGGTCTCCAGGGTCACTCCTGCTTTAGGCTTGCATTGAACAGTTTCCGACATTTGAGTCCCGCGCAGAATGAACCACATGGATAGAAAAAGGGATGACAATAAGCTGGATGTAATCAGTTTATTGTCGAATGCATAATGCAAAAAAAAGGGATACTGAATGGCATGGCAAACAAAATGCAATGCTGTTCCTTTTAATACACAAATTCAAGCGGTATTTTCAGCTTACCAATCCAATCGGATAGAGACTGAATCTTGTCTCGAATCCTGGGGCAATCTTGTCAAATTTTATCCTCGATTAAAAGATTGGGATTGTCCAGGTTAAGGTGTCATGTTATGATGGGGTCAAGATGATGCATAATGCACAAGGTCCTTTACTCAAGATCACAGGAGCCTTTTCTTACAAGCTCGACATTGTTAAATGTGAACATGGGAAAAGAATTGAGGCCACAGGCTTTAACGCCCTAAGCATAGCTGTCAGAAACACAAGCCCACCCAGCCTGGCTCAACGAATTAAATAGACAAACAAACAAAAAAACGAAAAAAAAATGTAAAAACGATTCTCGTAAATCAAGATCAATTCTAACATAAGTTGAAACTTTTCAGACGACTTACTGTATCGGCTGTTGTGACTCGTCTCACGGGTTTCCAAGAAGGAAGTGTCGGGTTTTCATTTCCGCAAACTTCTAAAACGCAGCGTTTAACAGATGTTTCTCTAGTGCCATGTGGCACTGAGGTGATCTTTGATGATTGTCTATCAGTTTCCACTGACGGGACGCGGGGTTTCGAACTTGCAGATTGCACATTGTGTGAAACGTGGGAATGCAAAGCTGTTCAGAGAAGAAGAGACATCCATAAAGAGAAATCCATAAAAAGATATCTATAAAGATAGATCCATCAAGAAAAATCTGAAAGTTAATGTTATCTAGACAAGTCTATTAGATAAATCCAGAAGAGAAGTATATAAAATACTATAGGAAAAGAAATGCAATGAAAAGATATCTATGAAGAGAAATCTATTAAAGGATATCTGGAAAGATAGATTCACACAGAAAAATCAGAAAGAGGAAGCCATCTGGACGAATCCATTATGAGAAATCAGAAAAGAAAAACATAAATTGAAATAAAGAAAAAAGCAATGAAAAGAAATCTGTGAAGAAAAACACCAAAAAGATATCCAGTAATCTAGATCCATAAAGAAAAGTCTAAAAGAGAAATCCATATAGACAAATCTATTACAAAAAAGCCAAAAAGGAAAGAACTTTAGGTGAAATACGGAAAAAAATAAAAATTGCGAAGAAAATTATCTTACGTTTGCGTTTAGTAACAGCATCAACTGGGTTCTGGTAAAACTTCAATTTTGGCTCCTCTGCTTTTTTAAAGGAAAATGTTGATGAGGTCAATAACTCAGTATCCACCTGTAAAAATTAATATCAAGTGTAAAATCTTGATGACATTGATAAGTTGCATGAGCTGCAGCCCTGTATTTATGATCCTTTTTCCAAATAGAAAAAAAACTATTCCAAAACCTCATCTGGTTGGAAACAAAAATTTTTTGAAAGGAACTACTACTTGCCCACACCTGCAGATTGTGCAAAGCTTTTATTAATGATATCAGATATTTGCAGCTTATGTTGCAGTAATTCAGGAAATAGGTTCAATTAATTTTGTTGGTGGTAATTTTGATTGTATGTTAATCACAGCACACATCCATAATAGCATTTATTTTTTGTCAAATTTAATATTGGCTACAAGATCCATAGATTTTGAGGGGAGATTTTTTAAACCTCTATAAGTAATACCAAAAATTCTTGCACAGGCATCTGATCTGAGTATTTGTTACACTACTAATCTTATCATATGCACCACACAGTACATATTTTGCAAGAAAAATAAACCACAGTCTGACTCTGAGCTCCTTACTTCTGGATAGGACAGAAGATCTGTTCAATACAAATCATCATTCATTGTTATTATTTTTTCACTCTTTTCAAAGTCCCCTCCTTTACCTACTACCATAATATTTTCATTCCCAGGCTCTAAACATTAAAATACAAATATTTACCTTAGTCTTATCACTGTCCTTCTTAAAACCATCCATACCACCTGCCAGGCCTCTTTTCTTATCTAAATTAGAATTTGCTTCACCTTCTACCACATATCGCCAGAAAAATTGGTTTGTTGCATTCTTGCTAGCAGCTATAAAATCTTTAAAAGATGAAACTTCCCTGCCAGTCTCTATGATTTGAAAAAGACACCTTATCATTGTTATTATCATTGTAGTAGCCTTGAAAGCTCTATCAAGCCAATAACAGGGGGAGAAGGGAGTTTATCAAAGTTCTGGAGTTCTAGAGTGTGGAATTAAAAGAGAAGGGGGCTGATATGAGAGAGGGCATATAAAAATTCAGAATAAAACAGATTAAATTTTTCTCTTCTTTCTATTCTTTTATGCATCTACCAAGCATAACCAACACTTGCACCTCGGAATTCCTAACTTTAAATTTCTAATTTCTAACAATTGTTGTTATGGCCAGTTCTAGGTAGTTTTGGCCAGTTCAAGATAGTTGTGTCTGCTGTTGGATAGTTGTAGCAGGTTCTATATGGCTCTTCATGGTTTTGTACAGTGTTGGATGCTTCTGGCCTGTTCGAGACGGTAGTGGTAGGTTCTGGCATGACCTGTTAATTGATTTTTCGAGTTCTTCCTTGAATTAGATGCAGCTTGATGGTTGTGGCCAGTTCTAGATTGTTCTTGCCATTTCAGGATAGTTGTGTCCGTATTGGATAGTTGTGGCATGTTCTATATGGCTCTTGAAGGTTCTGTACGGTGCTGCATGGTTCTGGCCTGTTATTTACTAATTTAAAACTAATTTTACAATTTCTAATTTTTCAAATTTCTAAATTGTTTATACATACAAAACAATAAATCCTTCAGCTAATAACTTATAAATTTAACTAACTTTTATTTAAGAGAAAGATGTATTTGATTATGATTGTTATTAAAAAGAATTAATCTAAAGGTACTGCTGTTCTTCCACGCAGTAATGTTTGTCTTGATTTTTTCAGCTCATCAAATGCTTTTTTAACTGTTTCTTATATTGATTAATAAGGTAGGAAGCTCTCTAACATTCATAGGAATCTCATATCAAGCCCTCAGGACTATGAAAGACAATTTATTTCTAGAATTTTCTAACTTTAACTTTTGAATTTGAAGATTTTCACAAAACCCTGTATTATATTTAGAACAATGAAACCTCCATTGAAATTTATTCCAAAGATTCTCTGGAGATAACCTATTATGAACTTAAACCTCAAGGAATTAAAAATTCATTCATTTAAAAACCAATAAAATTGAAATCAGTTAGAATAAAAAAAACAAACCTTCATGAACCTTCTTTAGTCTTTTTTCTGGAGGTGTCTATAATTAAAATGGCAAAAAATAAAGCATTTAAAAGATAATCACAAAAATGCTTCCTGTCTGTATGATTTTGAAAAAAAAGGAAAAATATATTACTAAAAATTAAAAAGATGGCCCACTGCAGATTCTTACTAAAATCATTGTCAAACCACAAACAGGAAGGTTCAGCATACAATTTTCTTGTAAATTAGATACCATTTAGATGAATGTCACTGGACAATCAAATACAAGAGAAAATAGCATTAAAGTACATTAGAATGTCCATTTTTGTAGTTCTAAATTTGTTCCAAGTTTCATGTTGACCCATTCTTGAAGTATAATATCATGCCTGTCTCAAGTCTTTAGAATCAATAAGGCCCTTAGCAATTTACACAAAATATTCAGAAAACTTTTACCTACCACAAGCATGTCTGGCCTCAATGCCTCATTCAACGACACATGACTAGAAAAGAATACAAACATTTATGTGAAGAAAGATCATAAAAAGTCACCTGAAACATTTAAAATTTCCTGTTTAAAATACCTAGCATTCATCACAGTTAGTAAAACATGATTTCTCAGTTTCTGGCGAAAAACACAGAAAAAATACATTGCATCCTAATATAGCGGTTTTCCAAATTTATCATCCCTAACAGAGTCTAGGGTCTTATATTCTTATATAAACTGACTTCATATTATTCCCATTTTTTGCTATGCTGAATATCATATCACAGGGTTAAGCCAAAGACACCCGGGTTGGAAAATATGCCTGTTTTTGCCTACGCGTAGTTGCGACCAATAACAGTTTTTCCGCTGCGACGTGCGAGCAAAGCCTATTTCGTGCCGACATGCGACAAAATTAAAGGAGTTGCTAGCAAAACCAAGCAAATGTTTAATGAGCTGCATGTGTTATTACCCCTTTCCCTTCTTATTAGTTCTTCATTCAAGTTGAACCAGCCCCCCATTGTTTGCCATCACAATGTTTGTTTTAAAAAAGGTGTGAAACGCCTATATTGTATTACTTTATGTAACAAAATAAGGTGCGACAAATGGTAGGGGGCGGTGCGACAAATCGACTCAAAGGAAAGTGAAGCTGCGAGCCCATGCAAGTTTTCCAGCCAGGAAAGACACTGCTCAAAACTACAGATTAAGCAGTTTGCATATTCCATAGCAAAAAGAGGTACGATTTGTGGTAGACATCTAGCCCCTGTTCCACATGGTGACAAAATAAACTGCATTATCAAAAAAATTGAAGACTTGGTGTTCTCTTTTTCATATGTTTTCCTTTCTTTAACATCCCTATTTTGTGCATTTATTGCCCATTAATGCTGGAAAATTCTACAAAAGGTTGTGCAAACTATATTCATACTCTTTCTCAAAGCTATTGTTTATGATACAATATTGTCATAGGTGGCCTAAATAAAACAGATCACACCTGACTCTATCTCTTTTCAAACTTTTTCGACTGCTCTGATCATCTTCTTTATTATTTTGTCGGTTCAATGATGGACTCAGCTTTTCTACTATATTGTGAACTGTCTTTGAGATAGTTTCTTTCAATGAATGTAGCATTATTACATTTTGAACGCAAACCTTTCTCTCCCGCCAACTTTTTGCAAAATCCCCATCTTCATAGTGCCTCAATTTGACATTGCAAGATATTTACGCATGCGTATTGTCATTGAAATAAATGGCTCAAAGATCCAATTTTCAGTGCGTTGCAAAAGCAAAGTTTTCTAAAAGGTATAAGCATGGTGACTATGGTATAAGTGATACATGTTTAGATCAGAGTTGTAGAAGTTTTAATTTTCAACAGGCTTTGGATCAGGGGTGGCTGGCGCCAGGATTTGCTCGACGGGGGGTTAGGTTCCCGACAGGAGGGCTATATAACAGAATAGAGGGTATCTTTCTGTGCATTAGAACACAATTTTCCGTTAAAATTTCCCCGACAATCATAAAATCCCCCCCCCCCCCAACGGGAGGCTGCAGCCCCCTCTGTCCTCCTTTTGCGCCAACCTTCTGCTTTGGATGATATACATAAAGCTACAAAGACGACTTTTATGCGAAATTCACTCTGACCACTCTGCACAAAAATTACGTCAGTAATGGAGCTATGGAATGACGTCAGTAATGGAACATCAACCAAAAATTACAAAACTTTGGTTCATTTTCGGATGTCTTTGGACACTTTGACGTCATTCGGCTTTAATAAAGAGTGCATTTTACCCAATCATTGAACAGAAACTTCAACTATTGCGTAATTGTAACAACGGCAACAACAATTTTTAAGGAAGTTTCAAGTTCCAAAGAGAAGGTGCAAAAAATGGCTATGGAGAAAGGCGAGGAACGTGAAAACGTGGCCAGATGGACGCCAAATGATGAACCAACAGAATCATCCACGGAAAAATTGATTAGAAAAAGCAAAAAAGAACCATTTATACCAATAGGTAAGCATGAAATTATAGTTTTTTTGATCTTGTGCTTAGAAGAAGTTAACTAGGTAACTAGGCCAATTTGAAATTTTTTTGTTTACTTCGCTCATCGATGCCTTACGTATGGTCACTGGAAAACGCACTTTAGCTGATTACTGAGCCTTTCAATGCGTACTTTATACTCCATCGAAGCTATGACTATGACAGCCTTTCAGGCAGAGGTACCGCTGATTAGATATGTATCTGATATTGACCCTAACCCTAACTTATGTAACTTAACCAAACAAATGATGACTCAGATGGCAGACAGTTTTTCTAAAACCGTCACCAATGTTATGCAATTTCACAGAATTTCGCTTCTACACAGAATTTCACATCTGATTCTGTGTTCATCCTTCACTCAAATCTCAACAGCCTTCCATTCCTCTGGTCTTGTTTTGATCATTATACCTTTGGGCTTGTCCTTTCACTTCTTTACATGTAGAAACTATAAACGTTCACTTTTAGTGGTGTATTGTTGTTATTATTATAAATATAGCCCTGCGCTTTTGATACAATGAATTCTGATGATGAAGCAAGGAGATTTGCTTCGAAACATTAATTGTTAATGATATGGCCTAGTCTTGTAATTAAACTAACTTGGAAATGCCTTAACTTAACTTGGAATTTCTAACACTAACTTTGAATTGGGAATACATAAATGGTTGTAATTCTTGTACTTGGTTCCTTCACAAACATTACCACATTCCTTTTACCTTTGTAAGTTCTATCCTCTTGTTTTTTTTCACACAGTAGAAAAGCAAAAAACATATAAATATAAGGTTAGTTGGAATAAGACTGATTTGTTTACAACATTGATTAAAAGAATTTAGCTCTTCTATCTGTAACTGCCTAATCATAGCAGACAAAAAATTGACAGGACAGTAAAAAGGCAATCAACAAGTTTATGAAACAAGAAGAGAGAATTGTTTAACTCAAAACTTAAAACTTGTTTGTTTTTCTGTACAGGATTTGCTGGCCTCATTGGAGCAGTTGCATATGGAATATATGGTTATAGAAATAGAGGACCTATGAGTACTAGCAGGTATTTAATGAGACTAAGAGTCATTGCACAGAGCTGTGTTGTTGGTGCAATAATTATTGGAGTTGGTTTTGCAGCCGTTAAAGATAACAGCGCAGAAAGTAGAAAAAGATGAATAATGACTGAGACGTCATTATTTTGTCAGTCAGTGAGGTGTTAAGAAAATTATAATTTTTCAAAGTACAGAAATCATGGGCTGGCCTCAATTATGTGATTAGCAATTGTATTGAATATGCAAAACAGGATAGTTATGTAACATAGTACAGATGACATAACTGTATCTTAAGTGTGTTTTTAGTATATAAACTGAGGCAAACACATAGACAAGTGTATTTTTTAAATCAGTTTAACAATTAGAAATAGAAAACTGTCAAAGACATTCGTTCTTTGTGTTGTGAAATTATTATATATTTAATAGTCTTTTAGCATATCAATAATTTTTGAAGGAGTATTATGAAATATATCCTTTTTTCCATAGATATTACAAAATAAAAGAACATCTCTTTTTTATGACTCTTACATTCTCATAATGATCATTAGATGAATTCATTTCTACAAAATTTCTAATTTTCACACAATGTGGAAATATAATTTAGCATGTCAAAAGTCAACTTACAACATAGATGGCAAGAGTATCAGAACAATGACTGTGGAAACTTTCATGTCATTTCATGTTATCGCAACATACCCAATACTTGGGTTTTATAGTAAATGTGTAGAACTTTCATGGACTGACAGAAGGGTACCTTCATCAAGCTTAGTTATGATTCTAATTTTAATATTCAATCCTGCTCACTGTTAAAAAAATTAACAACATATAAATCATGTTTTTTCTTATTCATGGAAAACTATCCCCTTTCTTTACAGTATTTATATTGTATCCATCCCATCCCCTTCAATACTGATTGTTTTATCAGCATATAACTTGACTCTTTTTGATTTGCTAGATGTTAAATTGCATTGGATGTTTGATCTATAAATCGCCATATCATTTTGGTGGAAAGATCAATGCCTTTGTCAATATGGGAAAATTTCACCGCTTTTGTTACCTTGAATCATACAAAATAGAACAGCTCTACATCAACTTCTGTAGGAAAGTATCTTGCAGATTTAGGTTCAAATTCAAACTATCTGATGTCTTTCACCACCATTGTTCATAGTGAATATCTGGCTTATCTACACCACCTTCTGCAAGATATGTTAGCATATTTTTAATCATAGGGGGAGGTCCACACACAAAACATTGAACACCTTTATCACTTGCCAATTCCTGCAGAGCTTGTGTTATGTCATCCTTTTCAATTCGTTTGCCTGACATAGAAAAGAAAAACATGACAAGATGCTTATAATTTTGAGGTTTAAAAATTGAGAACAAAGCAGGAAGGTATCCTGATAAAAGAATCTAATATAACTAAATATACTATTTCAAAGAACTCTTATGTTGTGGAATGAAAATTTAATGAAACTGAAATTGAGTGGGAAATCTGTACTGAAATTTAAACTAAAAATATAAAGCACTGTGTGCATTTGGGATAAAATTGCTGATTGGGATACAAAGTACAACCCTACTCAGTCACATTTTAAAATATTGCATTTTGTATATTTGTTAGCAAAGGTTTAAGAAAATAACCCCTACCATGTAATAGTACAGAGGAGAACAAAATAGCAGGTGCCCCCTCCCAAAAAAATTCTAAAATGTCAGCTAAACAATTCTAAAAGGCTTTGACTCAAAAAGTTCCACTAACTTCATTTCCTTACTTATGAAAGGTTTTGAACTACAAGTCAAGAAGATTATCTAATAATCTAGAGAAACTGACCTGTTATACTTGGAGAATCATGTGAACCATCTTTAGTTATGAAGTATTTGCATCTTAAATGTTCTGTTTCACTGGTCAAAGAGTCTAGCTTATCCTGTAAGTAAATCCATCATAATTTTAATTGAAAAAGGCATTTTTGAAATAGCATTTTTGTCTGACACACATTAGGGTATGAAAACAATGGATGATATGGAAAAATTGAATATAATAAATGATCTTCATTTCAATTAGCTGTTAATTTTGTCTATGTTTCTTCAAGATCAAAAGTCAACATTAGTGTGTGATCTACACTCTTGTTTGCTTGTGAAACTGTTATTAACATGAACTAAGTATCTTGACAGTGAAGTACCCCCCCCCCCCCCTGAGCCACATGCAATTTGAGAATCATGTAGAAAGTTCTTTTTTAAAATTTCTTAACCTTGAATATCAACTCGTCTTTGGTGCCAGCAGAGTAGAGCAAAAGACATTTGCCAATATTTGAACTGTTCGTAGGACTTAGATGTCTATTTTCTACTATATCTATTAATATTGAAAGCAGTGGATTGATTCCAATACCACCAGCAACAAGCAGTGTGTTCTTCTGTTTTGATGGCTCAGCTGGATTCCAAGTGCAATTGCCACCAACTTTCAACAGAACAATGTCACCAATTTTGCACTGAAACAAAAATTCAAACCTTGGCTTGAGTTTCAGGTTGAGAAAAGTATAAAGAAGTGGCTTAGAAGCTGCTGACCAGTGCAGTTGACAGACCTAGAGGCCATGGGACACTGAAGACATCAAGTTGCTAAGTGGAAGTTTCCAAATGGATGTTCACCTCTAGAACAACAGAGTTGAATGGCATGATCTTATCACCCGGGGGGCACATTGGGTGGTACTCGACTCACCAGTCTATAATGATGATGATATTCTTGATTGAATATAGCAGGGTGCAGCAACATATATCGATCATAACTACAGACATGGTATCCATTTATACATTTATAAAAGAGAATAAACACTTCGGCTCAGTGCCAAATATTCCAATACATAGTAGGGGTGTGATATTAACCAAATTTCAATGCAAATAACCTTTGATCTTGAAAGTTGCATATTACCCTGGAAAGTCTCTTGTTCATCATATTCTTTAACATTAAGTCTGAAAATTTTCAAAGAAATCACTGAACAACATCAATACATCAACACCAACATCGTTTAGTGTACCTCATGATTCTATTCTTCAATTTATACTTGATCACTGAGCTCACAAGGGAATTTGAAGAATGTTTCACATTACCTTATTATGGACCCAATGTGCTGGTGGATGTGAACTGTTCTTTACAGCAAGATCTAACATTCCACTCTCTGTCAAATATTTTGGGCTGGAGCACATGGAATATCCACCAACAATTTGGAGATCTGGAATGACAAAGTCAACCCTAAAATACAAAGCAATTCATTTTGAATCATATTATAAACAACTTGTTGTTAAATGCTGTTAATTAGCTCTATCTGTATATAAGTTAAATGAAATCAAATTGTTATGTTCTTGCTAAAATATGATTTGGCAATCAAACTTGATTTCAGAATTTCTTGCTGCAAAATATTAATTTTTACAATGTTGTATTTGCTTTTAGCCCCTGCTGCTTTGCATTGTTCCTCATATTTGTCATTAAAGTTTCTTTTTATCATAACAAAACTATTGAGTAACTTCAAAATAATCCACTTACCACTGGCCTGCCAAGAATGAAAACTCATTGTCTTTAATTTGAAGTTTCAGCAACTTAACAGTGGAAGAAACATTTTGAATTTTCACTACTGTTGCAGCAGACACAACCTAGAGTTAAGGTAAAAATTGTTCAATTTTGCAGATTTAATCATGAAAGTATATGTGTGTGTACCTTTCTTAAGAGGGTTTGGCCAGTTTGCCTTATGCTACTCGAAACCCAATTTTGCTTGAAAAAATGCATGTCACTCCACTTAAATATCATACATTTCTAAAATATGTGTAAATAAACGAAAGCTGTTGAATTACTAAAAATAGGATAAACTGTATGAATGAAGGAAAGATTGAAATCAATAAGTGGATGAGACGATAAAAAAGAGTGCATAAACAAATGAAGAGATGGAAGAATGCATGAACAAATGAATTAAATGCTTGAATGTGCAAATCAATGAATACGAGAATGAATTAATTAAGGAAAAATGCATAAATATGATATCTTCAGAGTGTATTCTCTGCATGCTAACCTTTGATCTCTTAACAGCAGCTGTCCTTTCCAGGTGTGTAGTGCCATTGGTTGACATTCTCTTACAAATATTCACAAATGTATAATTGCTAAAAAAAGGCAAATCAATAATGTTTATTTAGTTGGAACAAAATGGAGGAGCGTAGCTTACCTACAGAGAACAACAAATGGTGGAAAAGGCATTGAAATAACTATAAATGCTAACTGTTAAGGTGCCCATAGAATGATGGTGAAAATAATGACCAGTCGAGAGAATCCTATGTGCCTGCCATACCCCCCCCTCATTTTTTACCTTGCAAGCGTGAGATCTCATTGAATGCTTGGGCACGCCAGAGCTTGGGGGCTGGGGAAGGGGGCTGTAGCCTCTGCAATTTTTTTTGCAGCTATGTTATGTTGAAGGTGAATGTTTTTAATGTGATCTATGCCTATTGCACTTGTTATCGACTTCATGACCTTTTTATCGACTTTTGAGGAGCACCAGCATAAGCTTCAGTGACCACGCCAATATATGTCCACACCCAATTTTCAAAGCCCCCTCACTAGAAGATTTGCTCCGGCATCCCCTGGTTCTGCCATGCTCTGCAGACTGGAATAATGATAAAACTCTCTATTTTCTATCATTCATAAGAACATACCTAATTATCTGCTGTGCTTTTCCACAAAATCGTCTTTGCCTGCAATGTATACGAACTACAGTAGGCCTATAAAATCATATAAAGATTTCTAACAACATTTACATTACATTACATAACAACATCTCATGACATGACATTACGTCATTCATAACATAACATTATACCATATAACTGAGATACTCTGCCCAGCTTCTTGCTTAGCTCATAAGAAATAAATGGCAATCCATTTTTAAACGCTAAGCTATTTCCATACGTACCAAATCATACTTTTTGACCATGCATGCAGCCGGTGCTTGATCATTAAGAAATGTTTTCATTTTCCATCCTAAATGTTGCTGCTGCTGTTCTGGTTGTTGCGGTTGTTTACACAAGACCTTAATGGCGGCAAAGAATTGAAAAAGTTAGTGACATTATTTATTCCTTTTTCACATACGAAACTTGTAGCAACAATGCTGGGTATTTGAAAAAAATTAAGGGACTTCAGTATTTAATCTCATCTTCTATCCAATATTGACAATGATTTTCCTTTAATCTTCACCCCAAACCAAAATTGTTTCGCCAATCATTTTTAGGCCATCTTAATATACTTTTTATTTCAGATGAGAATAAGGCTCAGCTGCCAAAAGCTGATCCAGATTGCTTTGGCGATAACAGTTTTCAATCTCGTGTGCTGTTCTTATGGTGACCGGCTTGGTAAATTCCGGAAATGTCTTGAAGCAAAGGAATCACAGTGTCATGGAAAAAGCTACCCAGCTGTGCTTCCTTGGCACCTCAGAATTTTTGGCTGGACATGCCTGGATGAACTGAAATATCAGTGTATGCATAGTACAACTCAATGGCTGCTTGCACTTGGGGACAGTGTATGTCAGTTCTATGGAAAGGTATGCACAAGCTTTATGCTTTAGGGGGTATAAAGCTTTATGATTAGAGCTTAGCTACTCCTAAATAGTTCCTCTACATACAAATTTGTATGCTGATAACGTAGTTTGTGTAGTTTGTATTGAGTTATTGGAGTTTGTATTAATTATTAATCATTAATTGTTATTAATTAATTTTTTTATTAACAAATGTTGTTTTATCTTCTCATTTGGTTTAGTGGCCGTTTGTAAGGTTTCTAGGAATCCAGGAGCCAGCATCAACAATATTTTCTTTGGGAAACTTAGCAGCACATGTATTTGGCTGGAGATTATTTTCAAAAGCAGTCAGTGAAGAATATCCATTTTATCAACCCACAAAGTTATATTTCCTTGTAAGTTTTTTGGTCTTTTTTTGTATCTGAAATATAATTTGATATAATTTTCGCTGAAAAAAATCACACTCCTGCATTGGGACTATTTATTTACTGATAAACATATGAAATTTTTTAGGTAAGTGTAAATGCATGGATTTGGTCATCTGTTTTTCATACAAGAGATCTGGACATTACTGAGGTATGAGTTACAGTGGTAGATGCTTACTTTTTAAACAATTATATACCTGGATTGTCCAGGGGCATACCCACTGTGGGTGTTGGGGTGGCCAGTAAAATGCTTGTTTGTTTCAAAAAAGATATTTGAGTCAGTAAATGAATGAAATAGGTACCTTTTTGGATTAGTTTATTTGCAGTAATTATTGTGAATTATAAAAGAACACAAATATCACCTGAAGTGTAATATACATTAAACTGGGACCTGTTTATATACATACATCTTCACTTATAATGGAATCAAACTTTGGAACTCCTCCTTATCTAAATTGGAGATACTGATAAATAAAATTTTTTCTAGAATCCTCTCCTCACTTATTTTAAGCTTCTTCCCCTGCATGGGATTGAAAACTTAGGACTTAGCACTGTTATGTTTTGCCAATAAAAAATATGCATAGGTTCTTTTATTTATTTTATGGTTTTCTTCTAACATTAAAATTTTCTTTTAGAAGTTGGATTATTTTTGTGCTAGCCTTGTGATAATCAGCTCAATCTATTTTTGCTTCGCAAGGTAATTTTGATATGGTATCACAGAAAAACTGTAACTCATTGTAACTTAAAATAGTAATAAACAAAGTGATGCAAAGTGAAAGTGAAATCAAATAGATGAAAATGCAAAAAAGAATAAAGATTAGATGAAGTAAATGAAATGAGTTTAATTGAGTTGAAATGGAGTGAATGAAGCATATAAAAATTAAACGACAATGAAGTGAAATAAACTGAAATGAAAGAAATAGAATGAATAAAAGGATGTTGATTCGTGTCAACTGATCAAACCTATTCTCATCATAACATCTTCTCTTACAGAATCATTGGCGATCCATGGGATAAAAGGTAAGCATATCTCTCCTATGAAGGGCCGTTGAGAGCCAGTGCGGGGGCCCGGGGTATATCATTGCAGCGAGCCCCAGTAGGTGTAGAAACACCTAAGAAATGAAATATCATGTTACAGAAACTTGTCATAATAGTTGTTCTCGTTCTTTTCCTCTAACAGGTCAAGTCATTTTGTGAATACCAAGAGTAAACCCGACAGATAAAACTTTTGCGGGCTCCGGACCTCCGACCCCACCAACCCCCCCTTTCGACGGTCCTTCTCCTATGGTTGATGTAATGATTCTGATTTTTTTAAGAATAGATCAAGGAATGCGGTGCCCTAGTTTAAAAGTTATTTGCAGTTACTGTGAAGTCAAAGATTTTACATTTTATTTAAAGAAGAGGAATAAATAATTCATTGACTTAGCTGGATTCGAATAATAGTTTAACGATAAAATTATCCAAATTGCAAGATATGTATGCAACAAAAGTTATTAATTAGAATATGATGATTTAAATAATATTAAATGATTGATCTGTAAGAGTACTGTGTTCGCTCTAGAGTCGTTTCTTAAAGGACTTTTTATAGAATTTTCCTCATTGCAATAGATGTTTCCTGTTTGGCTCATTCATGGCTGTTGTTTATGCTCATCATGTCTATACTATGGGTTTTATTAAATTCGATTATGGTTACAATATGAAGTTCAACGTGTTTATTGGTAAGAAAATGCTACTACGTTTTTTCTACGACCCACTCTCTAAGTGCCAGGATGTAGGTGGTTGTCGCTCTTCGTAGCTTCCTATCTCCGGTTCTTTTCGCCAATTCTTCTTTTGATGCTGCTTTTCTCACCTTTTCTACCATTTGGTATATCTACAAATTGTTACCATTTAATGAACAGTATTATTGAACACTTTTAAGATATAGTCTAAACCACTGCAGCTTTTGAAGACACTCTCACGCTCTCTCAAACGCCCTGTCCCACAAGGACGTTGGTGGTCATGGATTTCCACCTTTTCTGGTCTTTTATGGTCTTCAAGGGTTTTTGTCCCATTATTCTCATCCAACTTTTATGCTTGCTGTGTAGGGTAGTCTTTGTCTGACTCTGCTTCGTTTCCAGTCGTTCTTGCCTGTCGTACTAAGATGTTCTAACACTTCTTTTCGCATTATGTATCCCAATACCCAGTCTACTTTGGTTATATTTTAGCATAAATGTCGATTTCATTTGTTGACCCCATTTCTTTTTTCAACGCCTCTTTCGTATACTTTAATATCATCATCGTCTCAAGCATTTTCCGAATTAGTTGAGCAGTTCTGTTATTTGCACCCTTCTCACTATTAACTCTAATTTATTTTAACGTGTTTCTTTTCATGACATCTACAGGTACTTTAAATTTAATAATGTGGCTGTGCTGGTGGTTCTTGGTATGTTTAAATTTTCCAGACTTCTTGCTGTAAATTTAACTTGATAAAAGAGCTTTCAGAAATCTAGTGTTCCAGGATTATGAAAGCATCACGTTTTTTTTGTCGTAGCAATCTTGCAGCAATCGTTTCCAGCTTGTTGTTATTAGCTAATTGTTTGTCATTCGAAGTACTCACCAATGAGTTATGTCTGTTCTTTGTGTTATAAAGAACACATGTAACTTTTCTATCTTCTAAGGTTTGTCTTAAAATTTGATTGGATAGGATTCGGTTTAATGGTTGATGGTTCATATAAATAATGATATCATTGGTTGGATAGAAAATCAATTTTTTTGTATAAGTCACTGGTTCATCCCAGTTGTCTTATACGGGCTAAAAAGATAATTTTTGCATTTTAGCAAGAATTTATTATATTTTAATTTTAAGAAATATTTCAATTTTCTGTACCCAATCAGAGACCTCCAAATTTGTTATTGTTTTGTTTCAGCAACGTAGAATGAGACCGTATGCTTGGAAATGTGCAGCAATAGTCACCACTGTTTATCTCTGCGTCGGACTTGAGGTATGTAGAAACCATACTTTTTACCAGATTGCACCTAATTGTAGCCAATTTTTCTCAAACATGAATAATGCGCGTGTACAAATGTTCGTACAAATGTACCCGTGTCGGGTCGTGTTTGCCATTTGGCATCGTTTACGACTTAAAGTTTCATCTAACATGTCGTGCAATCAGAGGTGCAATTAAGACGTCATTTTCAACAAGAACTAACCTCGACCATCATCGGGTGGCACGACATACGGCCCTTTGATCATCGGCGAGAATTAGTCACCTCTTAGACGAGGGGCTAATGCTTCAATAGCATGATTCGTTTATATTTCAACCTTTCAAAGGTTTCTTTGCTCCACCATTATCAATTATAGTACCCTTTGCAATCTAACCAAACACATTAGTTGCTTCTGTACAACTGTGTTATCACTGGAGTTAAGTTTTTATAGTGCCACTTTTTCTCTAATTATATTAATATGATTTTCATTGCACCTATGAGAGCTGCTTTATGTTCTTTTGATTGTATTCATGCGCCTCTTTTTGTTTCTTACAGGTTTTTGACTTTCCCCCGATATGGTGGACATTTGATGCACATTCATTATGGCACTTGGCGACCATTCCTCTTTCCTACTTGTGGTACAAGTGAGTGAGTTGTTGTTACATTCAAACTCGCGAACCCTCGAGCACCAGGTCACCCTTAGGCACAGGGGAAGCCGAGAGGCATTTCATTTCTTCAAAGAAGCGTCCAAGTTTTTTTCAGAACAAAAGGGTTTTTGAGGATTTTGACGGAATTTTTGTCGGAAACCAAAAGATTTTTGCCGAAGGTGTACGAGATTTTTGGAGTGAAATTCCCGGCTAACGAAATTCGGTGGAGCATTCAGGGTTTAAAACCTATCGTTTACAAAGCTTAAGGTTGTTCTAAGCGATATAACGATCCCCATCCCATAAAGCCATGCCCCAGCTCTCTGTTATCCGTTTATAAGGCATTAATTTTGTGTGTTTATGATTTCAATTTTCGTTGTATTTTCTAGTTTCTTGATTGATGATGGGAAACATGAATTATCGCTGATTAAAAGGCTATAAACAGTGCTTCCAAATTAAAGTTATTACACATTGAACTTCCTTGACAATAACTACAAAAGTGATGTTACACTATGCTGCCCAACATTCAATGGTTTTTAACAATTTTTAATAGATTTAAATTGAAAAGAAAGGTGTTAACAGATTTCGGATTTTCATTTGATACTGCTTTCAATTCGGATAAATTATCAGAGCATTATGTTATGTTGGCTTTTAGAAACTCAAGTTTCTATAATATAAACTAGCCTTATCATCACGAATTTAGAATTCCCAACCAATTTTTCAGAGTCGTGTTTAACGTTGAATGTGTTGGGTATATTTGATATTAAGTTTAGGGTTAACTGAATCTTGGATGTTAATATAATTTTGATAGTGCTTGGTTTTTTTATATCAAGTTACCAATAATTATTTACAAATATTTATTTTGTCGTGTTTGTTTTATGTTCTTTTTGTTCAATTTACTGCTTTGATTCATCTTACCATTGAAATGCAGACACGAAACGAACTTTATACCGTTAATAAATCAATTTCTTAATTTTTCATGATGACGTCATAGATTGTGCTTTCAAAGGGAACTTGTTGAGTTTTTTCCCCTTTTTAACTCCTCCTGCACTCTCATGTCCCTCCTGTGTTTCCCCAAATTCAGCCACCACAGAACATTCTTCTATCTTTATTTAAGAAACACAGCAAAAGGTAGCTATACAGAATTCAAAGATATAAATTGGCTCCTTATGAAGAATAGAGTTTATCATAATATGTAAATAGAATGAATATTTGTGGAGGAACGGCTCCAGCACATGCTGATGAATTATTCCACCTAAGTGACCAGAGTCCAATAACACGAGGATCTAGATTTAAATCCTACATCTCGCTTTGCAAAACGCTGGCCAAAAAAGTGTGAAATAGATAAAAAGAACCTTAACTAAAATTTGGCTATTTACAACCGGTTTTTAAAGCTGATTCTGGCCAACTATTTGCAGAATCAATGCTATACATAAAAAAGAAATATATTATAGTTATAAAAACCCAAATCCAAGGGTCTATCATATGCAAGATTTCTCGTAGCATTATTACTTTCTCGAATTTTTCCATCCATTTGAGGGCATAGCAAGTTCAAGATTACTTGGGAAATTAACACTCCTTCCAGAATCTAAGAGATTTCAGTAAGTCAGTAAAATAATTGATCGAAGTGATGTGGAGTAATACTTTCAGCCAGGATGGATTAAGACCAAATCCAAAATTCACATTATTTCAAAAGATCGGGCCACGCCCGTTTTGCCACGCCCGAGATAGATATGGATAATTGTAGCTGAAGATACTGGTGCTAGCAGTAGTGTAGAAAGGATTACAGGATTTGGGCAACATTGCCCTTAAAGAATAGAAACAAAGTAATGATGTGTTGTTACCAGAAGATTTTCTCTATGAGCCCCCCCCAACCCCCTTGGAACAATTGCAGTTATCAGACGGGCCCAAGGCTGGTACCAAGATGAAAAGGGTTTTTCAAACAAATCGAAAAGAACTGTTCGTTATTGTAATCACTACAACGCAGCACCTATAATTAATAATTTCAATATTACGAACGGACCCTGTAACTGAACAGCAGGTAACCAAACGCTATAGATTCCTCTTTCTTTGCATTCTTTCGTGACTTATGCAAACGCTTGAGAATCAACAACAAAGAACAACAACAAGTACATCAAATCAGCATAAAATTGAAACTAGGCTTTAAAATAAATCTTTCAAGCGGACGTTATTATTCCAGCATGCGAAAACTTTCAATAAAATATATATTTGGGGAAATTAACGTCTGTGTGAGGAGCAGATAGGCATAGAAGGGGGGTCTGCAACTGTGCTTATAGAAAGGTTCTCAAGTAAAACCAGAAGTAATCGACATACTTCTGATCCATAACCGTCACAATATTACCACATGACAGGGGTGATACACTGCCAACTTAAAAGCAAAATTATCAATCGGATCTTCAAGATTTGATGCTAAATTGCTAGATACACTCTCCCTATCAGAGTACAGACAGAATCATAGCAATATTTATAAAGGTGTAACGTGTTGGTCATATTTTGTTAAGTTGTCCTTCGTAGCGTGTTCAAGTCAAATGTATCTCGTTAGTGCAACTTCCTTTCAGGAAGCCTATGCTGTTATTGTCAACCCGTTGTAATGTATTTTATTGATGTGTTGATTAGAACTCATATATTCACGTTTAAAGTAAATGTTAGATCAGTCTTTTGTTGAATTATTACTGTTAAGATTACAAGTGGCCTATTGGCCTAGTCTTGATGACTATCTACCATCGTAAGAAGAACCACATAAACGCTACTAAACGTTACAAAGGAGCAAATCGTCCTTTCTTTGGCTACCTAGGAATGTGAATGCTAAATTTTTTGTTTTTGCAAGGTTAATTTAACAATTCAACAACTCGGGCAGTGGGCCCACGCTAGCGGGCCACTTGAGTAGCATTACCTTATATTATGCCTTTTGCAGTTTGTTAAAAGTCCGGTGGCGAAATTTTTTATGTGCCAAATTAACAGGCGTTCCCGGACGTTTTCGCTTTAGTTTGGTCAAATTAATGATTTTGCTTATTTACGTTTTCAGTTTTAAGGAGATTTTCACGCCTTGAATATGGTTAAAGTTTGGCTAAAGCAACACAGCTGCATGTTAGTTGAAAAACTTCAAATGAGGTCAATGTTAAGAGCCATGTTGATCATGACTGTGTGGTTCTTTTACAGATATGTTGGGTGGGGAAATTCTTTACTTGCAACTATTGTGATGTATGTACGTTAAGTTAAAACAGTGGAGTAGCCAGGGTCATTTCTCTGAGAAAGCAAAAGACCCATGAAGCATAAGATGAAAGGATCCTGTGGGTTGCCACTTTGAGTATTGTTAAGACTTCGTGAATTTGTGCTTAGCTCAGGGCTTAGTTCAGGCATCTTCCAATAGGGAGGCAAGAAAGTCGAAATTTCCGACAATGTCCGACAAAATTTCCGACAACTGACTGTAAAACAATGGACCCATCGATTAAAGAACAATAGGTTATTGTTCTTTCAATTTAAATCAGGACCAATTTCTGACGAAAGGGCAATCTGTGCTTCTTGCTGGCTTCGGCCTTTTGTTAGCTCAGACACAAAACTTCTTCCGATTGAGGAAGTACCCGCTCTTGGCTCTACTCTGGCTACGCAACAGGGTTTAGGAAAAGAGATATCAGTACTAATAAACGCTCATAATTTGTGCATTAAAAAAGCGATTCATGTTATTTTTTGCAGCATTGTGTTTCGGCATAAGTTACCTAGAAAATGGGAAGATGAAAAGAGTTAATAACAAAGAATCTGCTTTACATTGAATACTTAAATTAATACACGAAAAGAGAAATATTCTCGTAGCATTAGTTTGTTGTAAATCACAGCTTAAACATCACAAAAAACCGCTAAATCCCGGTTACTTAAAATATGACATCACGACCAAAGATGAAGTAGCTCGTTATTACCTGTTAACAACTTTCACCTTAATTCCATTCATCGGGCTCATTGTAATTCCAAAACGAAGCTCAAGCGGATGCTCCTGCGGAACAAGGAATAAAAACATTAAATGCTGGAATAAACTCATGGGCCGCGCATCTTATTGTTTCTTAACACTTTCACCCCGGTGATATTACAGATGTACAGTTGCATCTAAGGTGTCAGTTCTGATTGCAAGGGGGGCAAGAATTAGAAATGTTGGAGGGTTTCTCTCGCATCTTATCTTGCAGCTGAGGTACCTTCCTCGTTCCTCAGCTCTGTTCGTTTCTCATCCGCTATTTTCGTGTCAGGCCTAAAAATTACTGCAGCATTCGCAGTGAAGCAACTTCCAACATTCTTCGTCTTCAACGCAACGTTGAAAACATCCCGACTCCGTCGCAGTCGCAAGTCACCGAGTACCACAGTGACAACGACATTTCCGCCAGTTCTCGACCTTACAACAGTCCCGTCTGAGAAGAAATTGACGCAGAAAATATTGTATTACCTCTGTCTCGGCAGTTTTCTCGAAACGAAATTTCATCAAAAGATTCACTAGGGTCATCTTTGCTTCAATCAATGCGAATCTCATGCCAATACAATTACGCGGACCAAGACCAAATGGCAGAAAATGATATTGGTTAATGTTTCGTTTATTTTCCGGACTGAATCTACAATAATAAGCGAAAAGTATGCATTAAAAAACACCTGGTGCTGATGTTGGTGATGATATAGTGGTGGATGTTTTATGATGATCTATGATGTTAATGAAGATCATGATAATTAATAATGATGGTGATGATTAATGACGGATGATGAAAATAATGGATGATGAAAATGATGATCATGATCATGATCAACGATGATTATAATGTTAATTAATGAATAAGGATTAATGATAAATGATGAATGATTAATGACGAAGATGATCATAATGATAATGATGATGGTTGATGAGCATGATGATCAACGATGATTGTGATGATAATTAATGATTAATGATAAATGAATAGTGATAAATGATTATGGATGATCATAATGATCCTGATGATTGAGATCATGAAGATTAACGATGATGATGATGATGATGATCACACTCTGTGTAGCAACATACAGATACCGCCCTGAATATAAAATTTTGAGAGCACAAACCTCTCAGGGTCGAATTTCCAATGATCCTTCCAAAAATCTTCACAGTGATGAATTGCAAAAATTGGAATATGAATTGTCACACCAGCAGGAATAGTGTAATCTCCTAATGAGATTTCTTCTTCGCAGTTTCTTACTGTGCTGTGAAATCGAGAGTGAAGGGAGAAAATATGAGTGATTGACAATGTTACAGAAGAACTCTTACTTGAGAGGCGGTGGTGATAGTCTTACAATGGAAAAATGATCTTATAGTTTAATTTGATTTCTAGCTTTTTAGTGCACTTTTTTTAGAATAAAATATGGGTTATTTTGGCGGTAGGGCATGGGCATACGGGGTGATGCGGTTAAAAACATGGGCAGCCTGATCCATCTTACACATTATGTATAAGGATCTGAGTATATCTGTGCATTGCCTCAATTACCACCACTTGGCAATGAACAAATAATTTGCCCTCCCAGGCTACATTCTTGGGCCTTTTCTCTTCATTCACTCTTCATACTTCATCTAAATTGTTCAAAAGAAGGGTGGAAGTCTCTCTGGAATTGGTGAAAATTCGAATTATGGAGAGTAATGTTGGTTAATATGTTACGTTAAGGGACCAGAGATGCTCGTTCAATCGACTTACTGCAAGTTGGAATTATAGAGTTTCGAACAAAGAAAGCTTGCTTCTTCTGAGTGCAGGGAAATTCGTTCGAATTAGTAAAACTTCGAACTACAGAAGTTCAATTAAGGCAGAGTTGTCAAAACGATGCAACAATTAAAATACATACATCCAAGCAGGCGGATACAGGCGCAATGATTCATTCAAAACTGCGTCAAGATATTCGAGATTCTGAACTGCTTCGTAGAAACTGCCATCCTGTGAAGAAACAAAGATAAAATATCAGAAAGCTATGGAGCTGTGGAACAGGATTGAGCTTGATACTTAGAAAGCGCCCTCCCTGGCCAGTTTTAAGAGAATATTCGGGACTAAAAAATATGTTTCTAAATGAATACAATTAGTGCACCCCCCTAAAAATCAATCTTAAAAAGATGGAAGGGGTTACGATGCCTAAATTTAAGTTTAATTATGAAAAAATTAAAGATGAAATGGAAATGAAAATGAAATGAAAGATGAAATGAAAATGAAATTAAATGAAAATGAAGGGTCACTGACAGCAGGAATGCTCGTATGCATTCAAACGGGAGAGGGTCAAAGCATCGGAGAATAAGCATAACTCGTAAGTACCATGTAAAATGCCCCAAGATACGTAACTGATCCTGAAAAATTACTGTCCCAAAGTTTTTGATTGACGTCTGGTATCTCATATGAATGTAATGAATCTGATTGGTTAATTTCATCGTTACCATGGAGATTAGACTAATGACACTTGCATGGTTTCTTTCTGCAGTCATTCCTTTATCCGTCGTTGAAAACAAACGAGAAACAAATCATGATGGCGTCTAATGAGTTGTGAACATTAATAGAGAATTGAACATTTGGGAGTATAGAACACGGAATCATTCGAGTGCCTGCAGACTGTAAATATATACTTTTATTTTCTCTGAAGCAAGTTGATGGAGCTGTGAAATTGAATATTACATGGACTATTGTCAGTTCGGAAATCATTTTCAGAAACAGTAGGCAGTGAGTACATGGTTTCAATGTCTGTGATCCAGGCTACCCTTTAGACATCCTTTGGGCGTTGAATAGCAGCTCACCTGATGATATCATCAACAAAGTTACAATACCAGGTACAGTGTCCAATATTGCATCATATAGCAGCTCCTTCACAATTACAAATCAATCTTGTTGCGATGCAGTTAGTGAGTTTTATGTCGCAGTTGATTTAAGAAAACCGATTTTAAATTTGTGGACTCTGCTCAATGCTAATCAAAACAAAAAATAGTTACAGTACCTTAGTATCTGGTTCATTGTCCATTATTTCCTTATGCAGCCGCTCTTGAATATCAGGATGTAAAGCAAGGAGATAGGTCGTATAAGCCAGAGCATTGCTTGTTGTTTCGTACCCAGCCAAAAGAAACGTAATTGATGAGGCATAAATGTCATCATCGGTCAGTTTTGGCTTTCCATCAACTCTGTTCTCAGTCAACAATAACTGTAGAAAGTCTTTTCTCTGCAAAATTAGAATACATTGTTATTAAAAGGTGTTCAACGCAAAACATTGATACGATAAAAAGACATAAATTTTGGAAAATTATTAACGGATGGAAGTCGTAAGGATAATGCATTTGAGAATGTGCCGTCATTTCATTTCATATTTCATTCATTTTACCTTTGTAAACCATGGAAATCCACTAAATATTAAGTTATTGAATCAGAAAAGCTTCTTGTTGCATAGAGCTCCGGCATCGGCGCGCTGAGTTGAACTTGAATTATGATACCCTTACAGCTTTCAAGGAGATATACAATTATACAAGCCCTAAAAAATAATCTTAAGTACTTCAAGTAAATCTTCGATTATGATATTTTTGAACCTTGGATTGATATTCCCATTAAAATCAGCGAGTCCCATTAAAATCAGCGAGTTCAATATGCCTGGTGACTTATGAAAAATAATTAAAAGTTTACATCACAAACTGCCAAGTGCTAAAGCAACGTTCTCTTGAAAGCAACCACGCATTTACGGCATAAGAATTGCATGTAGTTTCTGATTAAGCAAACTATTTCTGACATCTTTTTCGAAGCTTTTCTGTCCCGTGCTATTGATTTCATCAGCTCTAAATCCCCCTTTTTCTTCATGGTTTGTATGAAAAAATGCCTTTCAAACAATCGTGTCCTGGTGATGTCTTTGTTTAACGTTGTTACAAAAGCTCCTCCAGGTCTGCCTCTCAACCCTTTTTCCAGTAATTCAAAGTTTGCACGTAAACAGTATATATTAGCTTTATATAATTCTGATATTTTGTACATTAACAATGTCAATTACACAAGTTAATACTTACATTTGATGGATTTTTTTTTCGTTTTTCGACAACTGGTTTGAGTAAACCAAGAAAGAATGCAGGGTTCGGAGAGAAAAATTGCTTCAGGCGATCTTTTATAAAAAATGGAAGTGGCAGCATATCTAAATTGATGATGAAAGTTATCATCTTAATTGTTAAAAGGAAGCATAAAAATATCTTACCCTCATAGCTAATTTTAAGAAATGATTCAGATCAGATTAAGTTGTTAATCTGTCTATCAGTTCTCTTGCATCTATAGCAGCAATTGCGAATCTTTTGATCTTGACAAACAACACAAACACTATCTCTTCTCTAAACTTTCAACAATTTGTTTTCCAACACATTCTTGGACAAACCCAGAGTTACTCCAATTTTGAATTTTCTTTCTTTTTTTCTAAGGTTTATCCTTTTACATTATTTATTGTTTTACAGAAACTATTCATAATTTTGATCATCATTGGACGTTTTCATATTCATATTCTTGGGAGTTTTATATAAAAAAATGTACATTTGACTACGGTAGTTTACGTTTTCGTGTAATTAGGCCATGTAAAATCAATCAGTTGATCATCATGAGTGTCAGTATAATTTTCGGATCTGGTTACTTTGAGATTAACAAAGCAAAAAAAAGCTTATCATTAGGATCTGACTATATAGATTTAAATGCTATACCAAAGACTGCGTAAAATTGGATTCACAAGATATCTGAGATATAGTTGGGGCATGTTGAGGCTCCCTTGGAGGTGGTCTTAATTGAAGGTCATTTTAAAATGTATAAATTTAACAATTTCACATTCATGTGCCAAAATTACTCTTTTATTACCGTATTCTTTATTTTGATCATTACATAAATTTCTTTAAAAGATAGTTCAGTATTAGATCCCAGGTTTTCAAACAAGGCAGTATTCTTAATGAGTTTTTATAGATATTATAATATGCCCTAGAAAGAATTGAAAATGGAATGATATGAAAGTATTAATCTAGAGTCTACTTACCTAAAATGAGGTTTCCACGTCGTAAACGAAACCAATCATCAGCCTCTCTTTTCAAATTTTCATCTCCTTTGATTTGAAAATCAGTCTCCAATCCAAATGCAACAGATAGAATTACTTCCATCGTCATATGGCCATATAGCCTTAAACAAAAGAAGAAAAAGGAAGCATGTAAGCATAGATCTGTACAAAATTTTGCAAAATCGTTTGCATTTTATACTATTGTATAACGCTATATTTCAAGCATAAAACTCCAAGTATCATTCGAGTATTGATGCTATAATACACTAGAATCCTGTTCACTCGGACCCTCAGCGGGGCCAGCAAAGTTGTCCGACTTTGCGAAGTTTCAATAGGGATCGCCAAATCCAAGGGGGGACGAGAAATCCGAACAACTACGCGAATGCCCAGGCTCAAGAGATCTATCTCAACAAGAGCTTTGATTTACCAACTTTAGGTTCCATAATAACGATAAATGCATTATGATTAATGCAACAAAGACAAAATAAAGAGAAATCCTAAAAAGTTGCAAAAATTAAGATTAAAAACTTGAATTTGACTTTGTATTAAATGGTAAATTACTATGACTCTATATGAAGTAAAATCCTTCATGTTACATACTCAAATATTTCAACAGTTTCACTCTTTGTAGCACATTTTTCAAGGATTCCCACAAGAGAATTAATTGATTGTAGAACAAGCGGAGCAGTCTATGAAGAAAATATAATTTGTTTGAATGACATTAAATGAGATTTTTCTTGCAAATAATTTTGTGTGAAATAATTTCCCTTTCATCAAAATGATTAATTCATCAATTCATAAATTGATTATTGAATGAATGAATGAATAAATTAAAGAGTTTATACGTGAATAAATGAATGAATGAATGAACGAATGAGTGAATGAGTGAATGAATGAATGAATGAATATGAAAGCATGAATTTGTAAATGAATGACAAGAGACTGAATTAGTAGTGGGTTAACAAGTTAGTGAATGAGTGAATGAACAGAACCACAAAAAACAAAGAGAGCATAATGTGAGTAAAAAGAAGAAGGTCTGAATGAGAAAATAAACTGATCAAAGAAGATGAAAAATGAATTGCTAATGAACCAATTAATTTCATTCTAATTAATAATCATGAAATTGGACTTTTAATGGGAGGATAAGAAAAATTAAAAAATTCAAGATTCATTAGTTTTGAGTAAAAAAAGGTTATGCACAAATACATAACCATACCTGCTTGATTTTGCCAAGAGAGAAGGTTGGACTCACTGTTGGTCGAATTCTTCTCCAATCCAAATACTCAGCATTTAGAAGTCCCATATTCATTGGCTTTTTCGGTCTACCAATCAGTCCCTAAGGAGATATGCCAAACCATAATAAAAATACAAACCACATCTTTAATATCATTTATCAAACATAAGCTTGAAGTCTGCACTACTTCAAGTATAACTATTCTCCTTCTCATATAACTTTTTTATCTGTTTGCTGAATCTACACCAAGTGCACCTTGTTAGGTATTGAATGAATAGTTATTTCTTGTGCAGTGCTTTATTTTTACTTCTTACATCAAATGGTAGGTATCAAAACTTTGAAATGTGTTAAACATATCATTGGACGATTGGTTCCAGAAAATATAATTAGTAGATAAGTTAAAGAATGACACATATATATAGAGAGAGCAACACTACAGTTTACAATCAAAATGTTTTTGTTGTTGTCCTGTTCCTTTTGGTACTTACACGATTATGAAAATTACTGAAGTTTTTTATAAGAACTTTTTCCATCATTGCTGCATCTGCTATTGCAACAAATGGCCTTCTTCCCACATAAAACCTAAAAGCATAAGAAAGACATGAGAGACAACAAGGACATAGATGTGCTTCCTCAGGCCCCTCTTATAAACTCCTATGTGACTGCAAATCTTCTTTAACCTGATTTGTATGAAAGTCTGGCATAAAGAAGCCAGTCTTCTTTGAAAATGGCATTTTCCCACATTTTTAGGATTGATTTCAAAAAATTTTCCCAGCCACCCCACTCTAAAAATGCTACACTGACCCTGATTCTCATACATTGTTCTGTTTGGTAATAAAAAATTGTGCTTGTTAAAGTTTTTATCATTTTTTCAACAATACAAACCAAACATAATTTACCAACTTATTCCTAATGCAACAGGTTTCAAACTAAATGCAAAGATCATACCCAAAAACGTGTCCAAACTTTTTCATGCAAGCAGAATGGAATCTAACCATTGTCCCCTACAAAATAGCATCATAAAAGCCAGTATAAATATTTGGTGAAAGAAAAAATAGTTTAGATATTCAAGACGGGCATTTAATCCAATCTAAGGGGGTCTGGAGAGAAATCTAAGTATATATTCTTGCAGGCAATTTGAGAGATTGAGCTTTTCCGAGTTTAGCCCTGATTTTCTGTCGCTGATACAGGCAGGCCTGCGACAGGGGGGCTGGGGGGCTGCAGCCCTTGCACTTTTTTGTTGATATGTTGTGTTGAAGGCATAGCTATCTAATAAAAATACACTAGCGGCTTTTTGAACTGCACTTGGGTTCTACTGGCCATTATCCACGACACAAAGCCTGGGCATGTCTTGACCTTTTATCGACTTCTAAGGAGCACCAGCATGAACTTGAGTGACCACGCCCAAATAGGGCCACATCCAGTGACATAATGATACAAGAAGGTTTTAAGAATATCATCCTTGACAAAATCCAGTGTCTAAAGTGAGAATTCAAATGAAGTTTGGAGATTCAGATTTGGAGCTCACTTGAGGGGACAACTAACAAGAGGGAGTTCTGTCTATTATGTTAAAGCCAGGAATGTTACAATTGTTCCTCATTCTTTTAGAAGAAAGCAAAATTTATTTATTTTGCTATCGTTTATCCTTATTTTTACAGGGTTGCCCCTGCCTTGCACTGGAGTGCAGCATGTGTTTCTATGACAACTCAAATTGATTTCAAACAAACAAATCTCTATTCTGCTAGCGGATTGTCTCATACCATCAAAACTAAAGACATCACTATTCTAAGTACCAAAATGTTATACAAACTGATCTTACATTTCCACCCAGTTCAAGGAAGTTGCCAAGAAAATAATGATAATTTGGATGTGGGATTCCATATTTCTTGTGTACATGAAATGGATGTATTGCAAACCTGTGGTTAAGAAACAAAACAAGAATTAAAAACCAGAATTTTACAGGCCTTCTAGCACAGGGCATCTGATCCACCTCTAGGCAAATGCCCCTCCTACCTTAAAAAACCATCAAATCCATTATTCTGCTATTGGTATGCCCTCAATTGTCACCATCTTGCCCCTCTTGCACTGTGGGGTGCAGTATGCATCAAATCGTAAGACTATAAACTAAGATCAGTGGCATGGCCAAGGGTCTTTTCTTTGTAAGAGGGGGGCAAAGAGTCAATGAAGGAGGACTCCAGTGGGTTTCTAGTAAGGAAAATTTAATTGCATCCCTTGTTATTTAAGTTGTCAGCTGTTCACATCATAACTAAAATATAGAGAACAATTCTGCTGTATTGATGGTCAAACATTGTCCACAAATTGCAGCATTGATTGTGGCATTCCTCAGGGATTGTTCTTAGAGACCTTGCTATTCATCACATGTTAATGATTTTGAATGTTATTGCAGAGGGCAACTCCCACCATGTACACTGTTAAAACTAGTATAACTTGTACTTCTACTGATAGCTATTCCATGGAATGGATGTGGCTAAGCTAAGTTTTAATACAGATAAAAGCGAATTTATGATGATTTGCTTATATATATAAGACAGCAACATAACCTGAAAGAGCTTAGAAAATTAAGCTCAACCTTAAGAGATTAGGTAGGATTTGCAAAACAAAATAATCTTGCAACCGAAAATGCTTCTCTATCATTGAGGGTCTAATTGTCCGTTCCAAAAGAATGTGCTTTGTTCTGAGTGATTGTCGAAAAGAATTGATGGAATTGAGCAGGTAACTTCTTGCCCCCCTCTGCCCCCTTTGGAAAGGGCAAGGGGAGCAGCTGCTCCCTTCCACCCCCCCCCCTCTTCCGGCATCGCTGAATTCACCAAAAAAGTTTCCACTATACAGACCACAGACTGGAACGAGACCCCTCTGTAAACAGCTTCAAAAGAAAGTTGAGCAAGTTTACAGGAGCTGTGTTGGGTGAGTGCGTTTCGGTCTCCCTAGCCTCACCGTGTTTTAGGGGGGGGGGTTGCTTTATAAATCCTACTAAGGTCTGTTTTGGACCGGGTAGGGCCTATGAGGTACCCTCTTCCGGGAATGCGGTGGGGTTGTGCGGGAAGGGGGCTGGCCCCATTCATCTACCGAAGGGCCAATTGGAGCACGACCCCTAAGAAGAGCAACCTATTAGGTTTTCAGGCATCAATGTGATCAAGTACCTAATTTTGATGTTTACAAATATATCATAATTGGCTGATAGGACATGACAATCGTGGCTCATGCCTAAACATTTAAGATATGATATATGTGAGCGCTATCCAAGGAACACACTTCTGAGTCATTATTTTAATAAATTATAGCTAACCCTTACCCTAACCTCAACTCTACGAGTTAGGGTTAATTATACTTTTAGCCCCACCCCACATGGGTCCAAAAAGCAAAATTGCGAAACATGACGTAAGGGTTACTCCCAAAATCACTCACCAATAAATAAATAATCCGATAACAATGGCAAGACTGCCGAGTTTAAATGCAAAATAGTTCTCCTCTACAAATATTGTCACTTCTCGCAAGCAATAAAACATCATATCTCTGCAAATATCCATATCTTCCCCTTCGACGTGTGCACACAGAATACTATTCTGTGACGTGCACCACCTCTTGCATCACCTCTCTGCAACTGACCTCTTGTTTACAATACGCGCGCATGCGTGCATAATAAGCAGGAGCTTTCTCTAAATACTCTCTGGTCTCTAATGGTCCCCCCCCCCCCCCGCTTGTTAATTTTTCGAAAATTCTCCAGCCATGACATTCTTATTCCAACCCCCCCCCCCTCGGCTTTTATTCTGGCAATTGCATTTTATTTTTACGATTGACAATTCGAAAAAAAACGAACGAAATCTATGAAACCATTGCTTTGTAATCTACTTTTGTGGTTTTAATTTTGTGTGAAATGGTCTGAGAATCTACAAAACACAAACAAATTCTGCAAAGTCGTTGCATCGATGGAGCGAAAATTTATTCGATGTGACAAGAAAAGATACTCAAATAAAGAATTTTTGATTTGTTAGAGGACATGTAACAACTGAAATTTAAAAAGAAAACTGTTATTGTTTTTATATATTGTTGAAAAGTTTCCATTGAAAAACAGAACTTTCAAAAAATTAACATTTTTTCCACCCCCCCCCCAGCAATTAATTTTTGAGACTTTTCCAACCCCCCGACGTTTCCAACCCCCCTACTTTTAGCAACAGGTGCATTGGCGCATGATAAAAGAAGAGAACACGTCATACCTTTAAAAAATGTTCTACTTTTGAAAAAAGGGGCCTCTAGCCCCATTCCCAGGATCCCTGCTTTGCGGTGCCTGGATATGCTACAATAAGATAAAGTTGAATAAACATTCATGATGATGTTCACTGTGGTGAAAAAGTAAGGTATGACACAGGGCCTTATTTTACATTATAAAAGGGTAGGTAGCTGCCTACAGCCCCTCCCCTTGCTCTGTTGCTTTGAGAAAATAGACCTATTTTCCCTGACTAATAAAACAATAGGTTTCCCTCTAGTCTGGGGTCTTTTTAGGACAAAAAATTTAAGATAATGCAGCAAATGAATTTAGCAACGTGACAGAAGAGTCCTTACGAAACCATTCATACTTGCACCTGGCATCCAAGCTATACCCCCCTGTCAGGGGTGTCAAAAGCAGTGTGGAGTGCAGACATATATTTCTTAGACGGTCTTATTGTCCATTCCAAAACAATTTATCAGAAAGAGTTAATGGAATTGAAAATGGGACTTCATGCATCCTGTGCCCCCTTCTTCAGGCATTGCTGCCCCTTGTGCAGACAATAATAAAACGCATTATGCTGTAAAAAAACTCACTCAAGAACTAACTAACTACACTTGTGGCATGCAGGGCTTCTTCAGAATGTAAAACTGAATCCAATATGAATTGAAAATGTTTTTTTCAAAAAGTAGTGCTGGAATGAGATTGACAGATGAGAGGATGTATGAGGCAAAGCAGAGGGGAAAAGGATGTTTTTGAATGCGACACAGGGGAAAGAAAGTGGTCTAACTTGTCAGCAAATTTCTTTCTGCTTGCTTTTTATAATCTGAGGATAATGTTTTAACTCTGACGAGTAGTAGATAAAAAACAGCATGCAAAAAAGAACAAAACAAAGTCAACTGAAAACACAAATAATAATTTTATAAGATTACAATACCCCTGTTTCCATACATTTCTACATTATATTCACATTAATAAGGAATCTGATAATTTTTGTCCCTATGGGAAAGAATATAAACAACTATTTCACATGCTAATATGTAAAAAGTATGTATAATTACATATGTAAAAAGGATTCCTTCATGAAAACATATAGATGTAAGTAAATTAACTAGCCTAATGAACTATTAACTATCTGTTCTAGAGTTTTTTTTCAGTAAGGTCTTTCCATGGGTCTTCAAGCATGGTCTCTTTAAAGAATTTGTGAGAGTCAAACTTTGCATGTTCTTTCTAAAATACAACGAAAGTTTCAATTGAAAAACTAATAATTATCTCAATAAAATTTTTGAATCTTAGGAGACTTTAGCCAACAGTGAATATTATATAAGTACTCCTGTGCCTTTACATTATATATTTTGTATAAAAAATTGTTTGAGTGTTAGCAGAGCAAAGGTGTTCAAAGGAAAGAATTTTCTATCTTGTGAACTTCTAAGCAAGCACCAAAAAGCTGCAATATTGACAAAAATTCAGGGTCATTTTGAAAGTACTTAGCCCAATGTCAGACAAGACAAAACAAGCACAGATCCTTCCCAGTTCCTGCATTATAGGGAGCAATGTTCTGATGCTAGAATGTTCCAAAGCGGTCATTTTTGTCGATACCCCCCCCCTGAACTTCCACCACTGTGTTGCTAGCTGCTAAACAAACACTGTCTCCCATTAGTTATTCCCTAGAAAAATTACTATGGATGTACAGTACCCTACTCTGCAATCTGCCAAAAAGGAATGCAGCGTAGTCGCCTTTACAAACTAACCTTAGGACCTGATCGCTGGTACTTCCATTGCTTCCCTTTGTTACCTATACATTGTCTGCCGCCGCCATCATGTGCCCCTTGAAAAGGACGCGGTGGGGTAAATTCGCCATATTTGCTACTATGATGATACACCCTAGGCGGACTAAAAATTCCCTGTTTGTTGTCCGGGGTATGGCTGTATTGGGGACGAAATTGTTCCCTAAAAGTCGGCGGCCTAGGCATATGTCCATGATGAAAAGCACCCATGGGTCTATATCCTACGTTAAACTGCGACCCAACAGCATTTCTAAACTGTCCGTTAGTCTGTCTTGGTCGATAATATGGCTGCTTATCCATCTGTTTTCAATGCGTAGTTTTCTTTTGGCTTTCTCCCAATGTCCTCTGTCACTGATGTCACTGATGTCCGCAGGTTGTTTTCTTGTCCCTGTCCTGTTGCAAATACGCATGCGTAGGTGTGAGGCAACAGCAAAGCATAATCATCATCATCAGCATAATCAACATGATCAGCTTCTTTATCAGCAGCATCATTAAAATCAGCATCATCAGCATCCTCATCATCATCAACATCATCAGCAGCATCATCATTATCAGCATAATCGGCATCAGCAGCAGCAGAAGCATCATCAGCATCAAAAAAGACGCATATTAGGGTGGGGGGGGGGGGGGGGTGGGTTGTCATGCCCTATTTTTCTGAGTCGGTCCATAAATGCCCTGTGACTAAAAGAATTTGTCTACAACCCTACAATAAACCACATGGTTTAGAAAAATGCAATATCTCCTTCGATTTATGATAACGAACCAAGCAATTAATAAAAGTCGCTCCTGGACATTACAGACGAAAACTTCGCTAACTTGCCATTTTACTTTGTAACACCAAGTCTATTTCAGATAAAATAAATTATGAAAGTCGGTCCAACTAGTGTGCACATCCCCCTCCCAAAGTATTGGACTTGGACATGTACAAGAAACAATTAATACAATGTATGCCTTCCACGGCTAAGAGCTGAATACGCTAGGAAAGGCTTCTTCTACATGGGTGCAAAGACTTTTTATGAATTACCACGTACTGCAAGGATGGCTGACAATGTACTTGCTTTTTTAGGGAGATTACAAACAATATATATGTATAAGACTGCTTCTCTAGACCTAAAATTGAATGTATTTATGTTTCCTTCTTAAGGACCTTCCTTTCACAGGACAAACCCCACAATTAGTAAGAAATGAATTTCCTTAGATTTTTCTGAAAGATTGCACCACATTTCTAAAGAGGATATTGACAAATTCGAAGTGGAACTGATTTGAAGCAGATTTCTTTATAAGCTTCACTTCTGTGAGAAAACTTGTATTAAAAATACGTATATCTTCAATTTTTGCAAATGCTATTAACGTGATACCTGTTTTATAAGGACCAAGTATTGTATTTTTATGAATTTTTTTTTATTTATCTAATCTATATTTGAAGTTGGTAATTAAAAAGTAATTATAAAATACTAATTCAAACCAACTATTTACAAAAGAATATATATTTTATAAAATCAAAATTAAAATTAACGACATATTTTGCAGGTGCACTTATCACCAACCCAATTTTTGATCCTCTTTTTGAAGGCCGAAAGTGTTCTTTTTTTACCCAATCATCCAGGGTGTTCCAGAATATACTCCCTCTAAATGACACTGGTTGTTGCCCATAGCCTCGTGTCTTTATTTGAGGCAGTATGCACAGATTTTGTATTCTTAAATTAAAAGTTATATGTTTCATTTCATGAAATTCCCATAAAAGCGATGGGGTAAGATGATTCATGGACTTTTAGATTTCTGTCATCAGTTTCTGCAAATTTCTAACATATATACAAAAACTACCACTACGAATGAGTAATGTTTCTAAGTGACATTCGTATTCTTTATAGAGGATCCGAAGAGCACGTGTGTGTGTGTGCGGTCAATTTCTTTGCATGCACCTTTATTACAAAATAGCCAGATCAGATGGCAATAATTGAAGTTCGACAAGATAACCGCGTTGAAAATTGTTAATGCCTGTTCTCTAGAAATATACGTATTTTGCCTAGAAAAGGCACAGATTCATTGTTGACTTTTGAGCATAAAGTTTTCACGCGATCACTAAACTTTAATTTGTTATCAATTTTAATCCCTAGCAATTCTACTTGATCTGTTGCCGATTATTTGTTCTCATTGATGTTAAGCCGAAGTCTACTCTGCCCTTTCAAGCCAAGGAACATTAGTTGGAATTTTTATGTACTTTATTTATATTATGTAATATCTAAATTGTCTACACCTTGATGATTTAAGAACAAAATAAAGAGCATTTTTATTGAAAAATTGTCCAGTTTGCCAATTGCCATCAAATGTTCAAGTGTACCCATTCTTAATGCTGTAAAAAGAGTGGTGGTCTCAGAGGGCTCATTTTTCACTGTCCATAAAAGATCTTTGCATTTCCCATTAACCAGCGAAGGTGTTAGCATTTTAACCATTAAATTCACTCTTTGCCCTGTCAACACTGTATAAAATTATCCATTTTGTAGCTGAAACATTTTCTGTAGCACCTACTTTTACTCTGCAAGAAGAAAATATTTTCTTAGGAAGGCGGGTGACCCCAAACCCCCTTAACTCCCTCATTGAGGGTGAGATTATTTGATTTGCCGCGAAAATAGGATATTTCTTAGAAGATGGTGAGTAAACCCTTCATTACTTAGGTACTTCTGCCTCTAAAGCTTCGTAAAGATTCTTCCAATCTGAGCAGATGCTTCTGGAGTTACTGTGCAGCTGTAAAATCGAAGTGGTGAAAGGGTGTAGTGACTCCTCTGTTGACAGCTTCTAGAAAAAAGGTTTGCTCCGTAACAAAACTATTTCTTAGAATCCAAAGTTAAGACCTTATTGAATCATCGCAGGGCCTTTCACTTGCTACTTACAAGGTTCTTAATCAAAAGCAAACTCAATTGGTCTTATTTCCAGGAAGAATTTTTTTCCCTGAAAAAGAAAAGTGCCTCAATGTGCCATCGAGTTAGCAATATATTTGATTAACTCAGAAAATTTAGTTTGGCCAATGGCCAAGGAAAGTTTGACATGACATGATTTTATAAGAAAATTCCTTGATTTTATTGATTTTCATTTCATTTGTTGCATTCAAACGGCATAAACAGTATAACATTGCATTTCGTGACTATGTAGCATCTTCGCCTCACTCAGTATTTTCTCCTTCCTAAGTATTTCATATCATTACTTCATCTCTACATAAATAACAACTTACGTCATAATCTTTATTTACTTACGTCACGATCTTTGAATCAACTCTTACAAAGGTAATGCCATGATGACGTTTTTAGCAAGATTTACCCCGCACATCCACCATATTGCAACGATCAAGAAAATGGTAAAACGAACCAGAGCGACAGCAGCCGGAAAATGACAAAATATGAGTGCATTTAAAACGAAACTTTGCCCCACATATCGGACTTCTTCAGAGAACCCACCTTTTTGCAGAAACGTCTAATTTTTTGAGCCTAAAATTGTTCATAACGCCACACCAGAATGATAGAGACTCAGGGTTATATTTTGAGGGGGGAACAAAGTACACATATTCTTGCTTTTTCCTTTCCCAATTCCTGTATTCTTGCCTTTAGAAATAGCCTTTTTCAGAATGTAATGTCTGCAATCCCGAGGCGAGATAGCATTTTCAGGGGAGGAGGGGGGGGGGGGCAAATTCCAAAAATACTACAAAATGTGCTATTTTTCATAATTTCTTTTGTTGTCTCGTTCTGTTTGGGGGGCTTAGCTCCCTAGCGCCCTCCCGGCCTCGGGCCTCAATAACTAGAATTCTGAGTTAGAAGGCAGTAACTTAACAATGATAGAAACTCAATTGACTTCTGATGCTTGAAATTTCCAACTAGAGCACAATTTTAGGGGAGACTCCAAGACCCAATAATTTCCGCCATTTAGCCACGCAACGTAAAATTTGGTATGGTAAGGACATACAAAAAGCAGGATACTTGATGTGCTTCTTTGGCTTTAAATCTCACCCCTCCTATTCAACCCCGTTATCTTTTTGCTTCATTCTCAGTTTGACTCCCGTCCCCTTTATTCCACATTTATTGATTTCGAGCTCCCGGTAGATTTGCCTTGTCCTCAGTCAATAGCGCGCATTGCATCATGGGCCAATATCCAATAGCGGCTTGAGTATTTACGAAGATGGACAGAACGCAAGTGTTAGTTGTAGAAAACACCATGTCGGAGTAGGTTGAGGCGAGGTCGCTCCGCAGAACCTTTCTCAGTACTTGCAACTGACTAAAAAAAGGTTACAGGAGGTAGATGCAAAACTTATAACAATAAATCTAAACAAAAACGGAAGTTAAGCTGGCAATAAACAGAAATTTTGCGTTACAAGTCACCTGGGGACACATTGATCATACCAGCTGGTGTTCACATTTCCTTC
Organism: Catostylus mosaicus; assembly: GCA_964019065.1. Taxonomy (NCBI): domain Eukaryota; kingdom Metazoa; phylum Cnidaria; class Scyphozoa; order Rhizostomeae; family Catostylidae; genus Catostylus; species Catostylus mosaicus. The sequence continues at coordinate 4,179,315 of OZ025184.1, read as the reverse complement.
GGAAGACTGCCACTACCCAGGGCAGGGAGATACTTCATTGTAATGTTTGGAACAAGCAAAGAGCAAGGATAACATTTGAAAATGGTTGAATAGAATGGCTTTGTTGGTATGAATGCAAGAGCATTGGTATTCTTCGCAATGTACCAAATGGTATGTAGTTTTCATGAAGGAATTATTTTATCAAAAGTTTGTGTTTTCAGTCCGCCATTTTTTACAATGTTTAGTCTATTGCATAAATTAGAACATATTAATTTCAACCAATCAAATTGAGCACTGTCCGTGACGCACAAAAATATTTTAAATTTAACAGTGCTCCCAGCATACATTGCAAGCTTGCTCGTTGTTAAATTCTCTTCAAAAAATGGCCGATGGATGGTATTTTAGTCGGGAACGTATACGAAATTCTCCGTCAGTTCGGGATGGCGGGATAGACTATGCCAAAGAGCTTGGATATAGACAGCAGTGTGCGAATTTCATTCAAGATATTGGGCAAAGACTCTCGGTGTATGTACCTTTCCCAGTACTACACGAAGGAATCGATTTCCGATGCACACTGAGTGATGCCTTCCTCGTCCATTGTGGCGCCATGTCCTTCATTGAATGAGTTTATTTCGTTATATACCTAAGTTTTCTCAGCTACATTCCTTGATACTGAAGCTATTAATGTTACCGTGATAACCACAAAACTGTCGAAGTCCAAATGAAAGGCGCAAATGCAAATAATTGCATGATCGTCATGCCGCTTTCGTAGGCCTAATGCGTTATATCAAGCGCGTTTCTTTCACTACAAATTAAAGTCGCCCCATTGTTATCCAATGTAAAGCTGTATTCGCCATCAAAGTTTTCAGCAACTTATGTTTCTCGTAATTTGCTATTTTTTGGTGATTTAAATACAGACATATTGATAGAGCTTATATAACAATGACCAAGCCAATATGAACTAGTTGCGATGTTGTTCACTACAAAACGTATTGAGCTCCCTATAATGAGTCTCCAAGTAGAATCAAATAATGCTTGAAATGATAAATTTGTTGCAATGTATATCATTTTTTCTGATGTTCTAACCTTTGGACCCTTTTGGCACCATTTTGGCCATTCAGACATGAGACCAAACAGACAAAATTTTAGGTCAATGCAAGATGGCCATTGAAGCACTAAAGCCTAATGGAACACTTCTTTCCATCAAGACTTTATTTAAATTAGTTTCAGAACTATCAAATTGTTGAAAAAGGCTTTTGTACCAGAGAGATAATGCCTTGATTTAATGGCAAAATAGGCCTACCTTGTTTGTACAATTGGCTGGTAATACCATCTTAAAGCATATTAAAAGTACTGCATACAATTATGCTTCATAACTGTCACATTTGACAAGTTTTATGGTTATTACAGTACAAGTTATCACTGGTCAAGACTACCAAGCAACCTATTTGGGCTTTAGGGTCTAGTTTTTATCAAATGGTTACTTATAGGAAGCAATTTTAAATAAAATATTTAGGCTTCTTCCTCCCAATAGTCTGATTTTGATAGAAAAATTGATATCCCATAAAACTTGCCAGTTTGTTATCATTTTTCTTTGCCTCATTTGTTATCTTTGACACCAGGACCCTTATCTCTTTACTAAGTGAGGTGTACTAATCTGAGCTTAAAGGAATAACCCAAAATTTGATTCCATCCTCTTCATTTGTTAAGATTCCATAAGAAAGAATTCTGCCCTTTAGATATGATTAACATCCAATTTTCATCTAATACACTACATTGGTTTAATTCCTTTTACTTACACTTTCACCATTGAGTGCATGCACCTAAAGCATCTTTGAAATATCTCCCAATCCTTGGCAAAAGATCTCTCGTAACTATAAGAATTCTAGCATTTTTATCCTAATTTATCCTGGGAGGCCAGAGATCAATGTGGCTCTTTATCTTGTATTCCAGACTGTAGAGCTTGCCAGTAGAAATATTTTAGCCAAAAGAATACAAACATTCTGTTACATCTTAACCCAATCACAGGGGGCTTCCAGTTTTAGTACACATTTAGCATCATGGTGTCTAGGTGCTCATTGATATCAAATGGTTTACTACCTTGTGAAATTCTGCACATAGTTAAAAAAATTAAGATTTTCCATGAATGTTAAAATATAGCATTCCCTGTCCCAGAAAATAATTTCATTCTTGGTTGCATGTTGTTTAAATCTCGAACTAAACAAGTAGTAAAAAAGATAACCACTTGGACTAAACTTTGGGTTTGATTTACCTGGAGAACATACTTTGTTCACAGAAATATTGCCTGCCTCTTTCTGCAATTCATTGATTGATTCATGGAAGTTTCAAAGGCCTTTCTGCAGATAGTTTTGGTAGTTTTACACTGTTATCCATGCTGAGAAGTGTGGACCAATCATCTTGTGCATTTAAACACACCTGCCGAATTTCTTTGCAAATTTGAGACAATTAAAGTTTCCACCTTTGTGCAATGCTCACACAGGGGAATCTTCTACAGTGTGGCATTGATTGTGCTGTTTTAACAAGTAAAAATGTGTTAATTTGCCTTTATCTGGCTCAGCAGAAAACAACAATTTTATTTGTATTTTGAAAGCTGTTTTACTTTAGCAACAGTTAGGCTTAAGTCCTTCCAAAACAATTATAAACATTTGGTGACAGTAGCTTGTTTAGTTTTAGGTTTTTTTGCACTGGTTATGAAGCTGTTTGAGGGACAGTTTTCACAATAATATGACCATAGGGACAGAACCTGCCCCTACAGATGCTGATTATGTCAGGCTTACAATTGCACCCTTGTGCAATGTATTCTTACTATTTCTCTCATTGTTACAGATAATATGCTCCTGTATTTAGCTGCAGTCTGCTTATAATCTTGGATTTCACCAGGGTTAAATCCAAAGAACAGTCTTGTTGCTAAACAAGTTGTAATTTTAAACCTTTCTGATTTCAATCCTGTTTACACCTTTAAGAATGAATAACAGTATACATAAAAAATGTCTCTCTTCAATAACTTCGTTTTGCAAAAAGTATAAATGAAAAGCAAATGGAAGATTGACTAAAACTCCAAATCTCAGTGTCAAAATCTTTAGAAGTTTTATGATTTTATAGAGTTTTAGATGCATGGTGTGCAATTTTCTACATACACCTGATAATTTTGCACTCAAAATTTTTTTATACTCAATCTAATTTGCATGTTTTAACTTTAGGAGCCAGCTATGTATCAACACATCCATTGTCTACATGCACAGATTCTACATGTTCCATTCTTTTAAACAGTACCACCGAAATGTGAGTAACAGTACATGTCCATTGGAGAATAAAAAGAATAAAAAATACTTACACTTATTTTTGAGCTTGAAGTTTCCATGTTGTGTTTAGTGTAAAACAGAAAATGTTTGCAAAACTTGGAGCAAGTCTCAATGACAAAGAAGAATTGAAGTTGTAATTATAGAATGACAGTTACATTACTAATTAAAACTTGATAATTATATTTAGGAGACAATGTCTTCATTTCTTGCCATTTCACCTTGTTTTTTGGATTTATTTGATATTGAGCTCTAGCCTGGCCAGGCGGAGTTGCCCCTAATGGTAAAAAATTTGTTTGAGTAGACAAGCAAAATTTGGAATATACTGAAAACAGTGGCAGACACTTGGGGGGCAAGGGGGGGCAATGGCCCCCCAATATTTTGGAAGACAATAGTCTTTTGTTCTCAAACAATGGAAATGTGTGATGTCATCCTACCAAAACAATAGGCTTACCCTCACAATATTTGGCCAAGTGTCAGCCACTGCCTAAAAACCTTCCTAGTCGCTACCCATAGCACCCCTTTTATTTCCTACATCATTTGCCTGTTTGCCCCCCATCTGAGATTCCAAGAATTAACCCTGACCACACCACTGCTTATGAGGTATTTTTCTCTCATAAACAAGAATGAGTTTAGATATGAATTTCCCTTTTTTACTTGGTTATTTTCACTGATATAAAAATGTCCAGAATTTCCATACTCTGATGAAATTTAGGCAATAATCATTTTACACAGGTTAGATTACAGTTCTGTTTTTTTTATGTGATTTCTAAGTCCTGTGGTACAAAACATTTATTCCTCAGTTAAATTTCCAAAGACTGGGGCTTCAGAAAATCAAATCCATTCAGACATAGAAAACACCTCTTTATATTGTATTAAAGAAATTCTATAAGTTTTTGTTAATCTAGGCAGAGTTAGAGCAGTTTAACATTTCTAAAACTGTGCCAAAGCTGCTGGTCAACACTTGAGAAGGCTTCAGTGCATTACATTTCTATTTTTAATACTTTTTATGTTGTTTTTTAGACCATGGCCCCATGCTTTATATTCCTTGGAGCAAAAGTTGAAGAGCAGCCGAGGAAGTTAGAGCATGTGCTAAAAGTAGCTCATAGATGTTTACATAAAGATTCTGATGCTCAGTTGGATGTGCACAGTGATGTAAGTTCAACATTACCATAGCAACATAAAGCAATAGGGGGTTTGAGAATCAAATGTTTCGCAAATTCTAGCAGGCTTGATCATTCATAAGTAATATATTTAGTATTGGATATTTGTTGCATCCTTTTAGGAATACATGCAATTGGTACAGGATCTTATCGACAATGAAAGTGTTCTTCTTCAAACCTTAGGTGAGATTTTTTATTATAGCATGCTTTTGCTCTTATGGAGCTGTTGTTTTCTAATTTCATATGAAGGCACAAGCATAAACTTGATAAACTCCTTTGACTACTTATTTTATCTTTCACTACAGAAAAAGGTTCACATTGGCCTGTAAAGGCACACCTGTTATTGTAATTTTTATAACATAATTTGTGTATAGTCCTGTGGTAGATTAGATACCCAAATTCCTCTTAAACAATAAATGTACTTGTAAGCGGATCACTTTCTTAATTGATTCAGTAGAACCCTTATATATCAACAGAATAGATGATGCAGGAAAAATTAATAACTTGTTTAAGCTAGTTCAATGCTAGTGATGTCTGAAATATTATTTTTTTCTGCATAACATGATACTGATTTGCCATCTCTTTGCAGGTTTTCATTTATCTGTTGAACATCCTCACACATATGTTGTGAAATGTGCCCAGATGGTGAAAGGTTTGTCAAAGTCTTTATTGCAAATACATTAAGAGCAATAGAGTGTAATGCAAACTTCAAAACATTCCTTGCAAACTATGTGCCCCATCTCACAATCAAGTTTTTTGATTTGCAATGAACCTCCATCAGATTTAGATGATATGAAAACCATTCTTATGAATAAATCAAGTAATTTGGTTATCCTTGGCTTGTTTTTGTTAATTAAGCACATGATTGTCGAATGCCTGATGCCTGTGTAATGCTGTGAGAGTTTGGTACTTAATTTAGGCACTAAAATGAGTAATTTCATTGTGCAACCTGAAAATTCAAACCAGAAAGGCCTAACCTTATCATATTCTCAACATCAACAGTCATACATATATGTGGCAAGAATTGTCATATCAGTCATTGTGTCACTGAGTTTCAAAAGAAGTACTGTAAGGTTATATTTAAAGAAAAGATTAGAATCATTCTGTCTTTAATTGATAAAACTTAAATTTCCCTGGGATCCTGACGGGAGCTGGAAAAAAGATTTCATGTAATTTATTCTTATTTCAGCTGCAAAGGAATTGGCACAGACATCTTATTTCTTAGCTACTAACAGGTAAAAGCTCTCTATATTAATTCTATAATAACATTGTCCTGTTTTTCAAAATGTGGCATGAGCGAGTGATGGGTTAAGTCTATTTTGAAGCTGACAAGAACAAATTGCCTGGCACTTAAAAGCACCTGATTGTTCTTAGATGCCTGTATCTAAATCTACATCAGTAGAAATACTTTGCAAAACTTTGTGGCATTGACACAGGGGTCTAAAACCCAGAAAGTAGTGAAAATGACAAATTTACAAATTAAAATGTATCATTGTCAACTGGATATATTCTAAGCTTTGCATGTTCAAAGTCTCTAACCATCATACTTTATACACCGTTAATTTGTTTATAAGAATCATTGTCAGTTTTAGTAAATTAAATTCTGTTATGTTTCCACCCTGCCAAAGTTTAATTGTGATGCTTAGTAGTTTGTTAACTGTTTTTTAAGAACTCTATGACCCAAGCCCCTGCAATCTCCAGAAACAAATAGATATATTATTTCTTTCAACACATCCAAGTTTATAATCAATGTTAATGCCTGAGAGGGAAAAGAAGATTTTTGAAGGGAAACGTCTGTTTTGGACTACTTTTCACTTTGAAAAACCTGTCACAACATCACCAAAACGTTATGACTCAGACTTGAGTCATCCTCAGTTAAGAGATCAGGGGGAAAAAGGGTAAAAAGGGTGTAAATATGATAATAACCATAAGTTAAAAAAACATAAATTAAATCATGTTATCCTTTTTTGTCGTCGTTCTCATCCAGAAATTCATCACAAAGCTGCGATTTCTGAAGCAAACTTAAAGTGAGGATATTACTGAAGCTATACATAAGATTTTTAAGCCAACAAAATGTGCTGAATTTTCCACAGTCAGCAAATATCCCTTTTCTCCTTGTATAGACACATGCCCTTTGCTCTTCAGCCAGAATTAGTTACTCTTAGAAGGAGTGGCTAGTTCTTCAATAGGTTGATTCATTTGTCGTTCAACATTTGTAGGGTACCTTCGCTTCATCATCATCAATTATATTACCCCCTTGCATTCTGACCATACTCATTAGTTGCTACTGTCTCTCTCCAGGTACCACCATGCCAGTCAGGGGGCTAGGTTGTCTTGGCCTTTCACTTTCTCCCATCTTTTCCTGCATGATGCATATCATTTATTGTCATTATAACATCTTACACCATAGATGGCAACATCATTTATCTCTGCCTTCCTCTTGCTTTCTTGCATTAAAACTTTCTTGTCATTGCAATATTTTCCAATTGTTCCTTCTGTGCCACATTTCCTATGTAATTTCTTTGCCTTTCTCTGAATTAAGTCCAATCTGCTGTTTTTCCTCGTTGCATATGTGTCTTGCCAAAAATATTCTTAGACAGTTCCAGTTGTTACTGTACAATTATATTTCCACCAATAGTGAATGGGATACAGTGACCTGGACAGTGACATGAATTACCTAACCTCAAGTCTATAAACCCAACTTTTACCCGGAAATCGTAACACAAATCTAATTATAAGAAGGATTTTGGTTCAAAGACAGAGAATTCTGTTTTTATAATTAGGATTAATCAGTCTACTAACCTGAAAGTCTTTCTCTGGCACTGCATTCTACAAGGGGTGGTTTTTGATAAATTTTTTATCTCAATTGTCTCAATTTTTCACAGTCTCCACCTGACAACGTTCTGTATTGAAGAAAAGCCTACTGTTGTTGCATGTGTTTGTATCTACGTGGCTTGCAAATGGACGAATTATGAGGTAATTTCAATAGGTTTCTCACTACTTAATGGTTTGCTGTAAATGCTGTTCGCAATATGATGTAATTTGAATGTGCTTCTCACCCCTTTTTGCTAAGTTAGATGTATTATTTGCTCCCAGATAACTTTAAATGACCAGATGTATCTTTATACTTTAAGTGACTAGATGTATCTTTATACAGTTGGAAATTTGACCTTTGAATCTATGGTGTTTTTATAGGCTATAAGCGACATCATCCACAGTCATAACTTGTAAATTTTATCACACCTAGGGTTAGGATTAATGCTAAAGTAGTTGAGATATGATATGGCATATGAAGCTCAATGGCAATAGGAAGGGTAGGGAGAAGGAAGAATGAGGAGTATTAATAGCATAATGGACAAATCTTGATTGGCTGTTAGCGAGGTCCCCATTTTTGGAATCCCCAGGGTAATTGACCTATCGTATTGCTAGAATTGACATTAAAGTACCCTTAGTTTAAAATATGCGGTGTAAAACCTGTTGAAATCTATCATAAATTTTTTCAACAAAAATCATCTAGACATATTTCTCTAAAAAACTGCCTCGAACTTTTCTCGATCGCGCTGCGTTTAAAAGTTACAATGTTTTAATTATACTCAGAATTTCACTTCCCTTGACAGTAACAAATGTAACAAACCCCCATTATTCGAACTTATTTTACGATCTCCCCCAGAGTTTGACATGTGTCCCTTTGTTTAGTATCATTGCTAGTTTCTCACATGCCCCCCCCCCCTCAATTCAGCAAATCACCAAAATTACCTCTTAATCGGAATTTTCCCATTATAATCGATTTATGAGTTTAATTTCTAAAGGATTAAAACATTTCTAGCTCACATTTAGTTGATAGGTAACGGTGTATATTTTTGTTTGTTTTAGATTCCTGAAACTAACGACAAAAAAAATTGGTGGGAGTACATGGACAGCAATACTACCTTGGAAAAAATCGAAGGTGCGTTGCAACGCGTTTTCTACACATGAATTTCATATACTGTATTAGTTAAGATTGAAGGAAATAACAGCATTTGCCAAAGCTTTGCTTTTCCTCGCTACTTTTATTTAATTCTTGATTCAAGAAGACAATCCTTTGACTTGTTTCTTTCCATTTTAGAGATGAGTTCATATTTTATAAAGATATTAGATAGTTCTCCAACGCGATTAAAAAAGAAAATTTCAACTGGCCCTGTAATTTATAAGGTAAAACATATTATTTTCAATATTTGATTTAAGAAAGTGATCTATGTAACATCTACACCAGAATGTGCATTATGAATAATGAAGGAATTATTTTGTGAAGGACAAAGGGTGTGATGGCGGTTCTGTATACTTATATTTTATATTCTGCCAGTCCTACTGAGGTGTCTGACACTGCATTTTCCAATAATTTTACCAAATACCGGTTTGAGTTAAGACCGGGGCCGGGGAATTTCCCATCGAGGCCGGGGAATTTCCCTGTTGTCCCCGGTCTCGATGGGCTTGTGATTGGTTGGCTTAAAATCGATGGGCCTGTGACCGATGACATTTATACCTTCGAAATATAACTTTATATTAATTCACCATGCTACAAAGCAATAAGTATCTCACCGTATCACCGCCTCTCATTCCTTGAGCCATTTTCATCATTTCACATACCTTCTCTAACTGCAAAGTAGTCTCTGGCCTACGTCACTGGTAATGACTCCAAAACGGTTTCTTAATGCATCTTATATGATGCAGGTAAATTTGCTTTATCGATTGCTGGCTTGGATATCGACAAATATTTGTTTTTGTTCCATTATTTGTTCCAGGTGCAGTTCCCATCCATTGTGCTTGCATGTTACTTGCATCGAAATTTACTTATTTAAGCTCTTCATGGGGGTCTTCCTAGTGAAATGCCATTAGATTTCATTATAAATTATGTTTTTTATTTTATGCTATCTATTTATATGTCATTCAATTTTTCTAACATACTTATCACTTTGCACGGTATCTATTTTATAAGTTAATGTACAATAATTCTAGATAGATAGAGATAGATACTTTCAAACTTAAAAAGTTATACTTCTTATTATAGCAGTTTTAAGCTTGAGTTACCTATTGTTTCTCAACAGGGTGGCACTATTCAGCCGAAGAGGGAAGCGGATGGTGAGCACAGCAAGTCTGATAAAGCGGTAGATAGCAATGCAAATAAAACAAGTGACAAAATAGACGGAAGTTCCTCTCGAAGTGGGGGCCAGGGATCGGATAAGCATTTGGAAGTGCACAGTAAAAGACAAGATAATCAATTAGATGTGAAAAGGGGCTCCAATGAATCGTCTCAGAGTTTTAAGAAGCATGTTAAGCATCATGGTCAAGGTGAACATGATAGAAAGAATGCAGAACATCACAAGCATCATAAGAGGAAGCACAGTGACCACGGCAAACATCAAGGGGATCGGACTAGGTCACAGGAGCCTTCCATAAAGCGCCCCGATGGGGCGAGACATGAGAGGACAGGAGTTCCTGAATCAAAGACCCCTTCTCTTTCGAGCAGACCTTCAGATGGACTTAATAAGCCAAAAGTTTCCCAAAGCGATGAGCTTTCATCTGCTGCTAAGCATATTCTCTCACTTCCTCCCTTGCATCATAAACATAGTTTGCCAGACGCTGATAAATCGGCCACGTCTGAAAGTCCTGCAAAGAAACCAAAAGTTGATGCGAATCCGCCTAAGAAACTGAAACCTGATAACGACGCCGGTAAGATGGCTGCTGCAGCTGATCCAGTTATTAATACGGCAAACAGTAGTAGTCATAAGAAATCGAAATCATCTAGTGATAAACACAAAATGAGGCTTTCCGGCGACAAGCACGCGGAATTGTTTAAACACTTGCAACAAACTTCAGAAAAATCTTCCCACGGTCAAAAGCATCATTCGAACGTTCATGATAAGCATAGTAAAGAGAAAAAATTAGAACAATACAAAACGTCAAGTTCACGTGGTTCCGACGGTATTGAAAAGCACCCTTCGAAAAGTAAAGTTGAAAATACTTCGTCTCCCTTTAAATCAAATGAGGAAGTGGGTAAGCCTGGAAACGAACCGTCCTTACTGAACCAAGTCTCAAAGCAACCAGTAATGCAAAAGAAAACATCAAGCAGCGAAAAGAAGTTACATAAAACTTCAAATTCCACACCAAAGAAAAACGGACATTCAAGGAAGGCAGTGTCCAAAGTTGATTCTTTATCGAAGGAAACATCGCTGCCTCCACCTCCGCCACCCCCTGCATTTAGCGTACCAAGTATCCTAACTGCACAGCCTCCTTTGCCAACGGAACCAGAAGTAAAACAGGCACCGGCACCAGCACCTCCTGGTAGCTTCAATGATGGCAATACGTCAATGCCACAGAAATATGTGATTGGTCAGGCACAAGGCGCTGTCATGCAGGCCCAGATGCAAGGACAAGTGTTTTCTTTGCAGCATCAGGTAATACAAAACCCTTCACTCGTATCACAGAGCTATCAACAACCGCAGTTTCTAACTGGTGCACAGCCAACTGTTTCAACGTCGAACGCCTTCAATACTACCCAGTTGTACTACCAGGGACAGCAAGAGTCCCAAGGTGGAAGTTCAGACGTGTCACAGGCTTACTGGCAGTCGATGAACACTTCAAACTTGTTTTCACCATCCACCATTGGACTGTTACCCCAACCTCCAGTGCCACCCCAAGGTCTGGTCATCCACCAGGTGGATGGCCTACCACCTCCACCACCGTTGAATTTTTCTCCCTTCCCTCCACCTCCGACGTAGTAACAACTTTAAAACTAATGAGTATCAGTCAGTAAATTTAGTAAATTTATGAAGGGCGCTTTTCTGTTCCAAGCCTTTAGGAGGTTACTAGGGATATGGTTTTGTACGTAGAAATCTTATTCTCATCATGGAGATCCTTGATTCTTGTACGCCTATGATTAAAGACATAGCAGTTGCCTCGAGTAGCGCCTCAAGCCTCGGTCTAGCTTGTTGACCTCGGTTGAAGAATGCTTAAGACTGATGAATGAGTGTCCATCAATTCATCACTGTTCCTTTCATTAGCGAAGTTAAGGTATGATTATGGAGTAATACTTTGAACTGTATGATCAGAGGCAGAAAATGTATTTGATAAACTGCGCTACTTTGGGCAGGGACCCTTAATATATTTTGTACCGAGGTAAAACTAGTTTGAGTGCTACCATTTCTTCAGTTTTGCCACTCAATCATATTCGAGTCAATATCTCTCTAATTTTTTGATAAATTTTGCTACATTGGATAATTGCCTTTCAACTTCTTTAGTTAGATTATGCAAAATAGCACTTTTGTTTGTAAATGGTTTGGTTTTTCAACAAATGATCTTAACTGATACTCAGTATATTGAAAAATAATAATAAACTATATTAAAGTTAGATTTGTTCCCTAAAATGAACTTGCTCCAATCAGTGAAGGATCCATTCAACTTCCATCTGTTTCATATCATCAAGGGCTATAATCGTAATTGCTGCTCAGATACGATCGTCACCAGATGAATAATTTAATTTTATTGAAATTTCAAAGGTATAGTGGTTTTTGTATCCGAAGTTTTAAATGTCTTTACTGTTATCAAACTGCTGTAAATGCATAAAGATAATAAGCATAGGGTTGCCAAAGAAATGCCCCATGCAATGTTATAAGGGGTACCCTTAATGATCCTTAATGAAGGAATCGATATGTGTTCAAAGGGCTCCCCATATAAAAAACCAGAATGTATTTCAAAGCTAATTTAAAGTAAGAATAATTTGAAAATAACTTAATATCTATGGGGGTATAAAATTTTGTAATTGCAAGTTTTAGTAGAAGATAGTAAAACTAAAATAGAATCACAAGGTTTGTGAAGCCTAGATTTACATAAATTTTAATTTGCATTTCCAAAGGTGGATATTATTTGGTTATAAAGGGCCATATGCCCCTCCCACCCCATGATGAAATCGTCTGAAATGTTAACGAGCCATACTCGATCGGAAATCTAAGCATCCAGTTTAAAAATTTAATCGATTTATTTTAATTTAATCAACTTTGCTTCACCACTTTAAAACTGAATTGCCGAAACTTGCGCTGAAACGTAGTATGTTTTGTGAAGCACAATTTTTAACGAAATCGAGAATAAATTCACCTCTGTCTAACATGAAATCTTCCGATTAATCTATAGGTTTGTGTTTTTATAAACTTGCTCCAATAAGAATAAATATTGATTAAGAAAGTGCTGGTCCATTTTACGATTGGTTAAAAAGGCATATTCCTGATCTGCGATTGGATCCAACGTATATAATTGTTGGTTTGATTTAGGTGATATCCTTCCACTCTGTTACAAACCTTCATTTGTCACGTACCGTTATCATATGTATGAAAGGTATATGATCTCTACTTGTTATCTATAACATTTGCGCCCCTTATAGTATTGTATAAGCAGTTTTTTAGTAGCGTAATGTACTGTAAGATTTTTATTGAAATGTATTGAAAATGCATCCGGGATGATGTGCAAGATACTTAGTTATCATTTTCGGGTTTTAGTGCTACCGAATTACGCTATACGCAGTAGCGTAGCTAGAATGTGCAGGGGGGGGGGGCGGCAAAAGTTAGTTTATGAGATACACAGAAATTTTCTAATTTGAAACCCACAGGACTCAAGCTGCATTGACAGTCACCCCCTTCCCTAGAGAAATTACCCTGGCTACGTCATTGGGTATACGGTACTGATACAGAATCGACGAGTTCTTGACGTTGATTAAAGGAGCTGTGTAAAACGTGAATCTAGGTCCTTTCCTTGCTGATGATCCCACATAGACTTGCTTCAGGCCCATTTCTTTTATTGGTAACAAGTAGCGCTTTGGAGGTTTTTGTACGCGAGTTTTTAAAGGTACAAAAATTTCACGGCGGCTCGTAAAAGCTTTAGTAGTAATGATCAAACCCTTGATTTACCGTTTCGCAAAAGCATATTAATTCCGTGATATTTTACGGCTCTGTCTAATGTTAATTTTTTAAAGATCGCTTTGATATGTTGTTATCACCTTAGCCTTAGTCTTTAATTATTAAATAATTATAGAATATGCTGAAGGTTTGTTACGCGCGTAAGATCGACATCAACATTTACTAAGGCAAATTTTTATGATATTTGGACAACATCCTGCCAATTTTTCGAAAGTGTTTAGTTGTCTATGTCCATAAATTTTACGCAAGGTCATTTTGTGCCCATTAATGAGCACCAAACAAATCACCCCTTTGAACATTTTTGCGATCAAAAGCATTTTCATTTAGAAACATTTGCCTATAGCTCGAAAAAGTACAGGCTAGTTTGCTGAAATTCTTAAAAAGTGTCATTTCAGAGAGGACTTGGCCCACTGAGAAACCACTGCTTTAAGTATCGTTTCCACACCTCCTCCATCCTGGGCTAGATGCAGGAACGTAGCTAGATGTCTTGCTTGCGGGAGTGTGTGAGACGAATTTGCCGACAGAATGGGCGTACAATACTTAAATTGCCGACAAGTTAAAGAAGTGTTCTGCCAAAAAACCCATTTATGGCTAAAAACGCCTTGTTTTCAAAACATAATTTTTCGCATGGGAGCATCACACCCCTTTCTCCCTACTGCGGCTACGGCCCTAACCAAAAGGCAGTAAAGTGCGCTTCCATTTAATGTAGCTTTGTAGCCAGGCGCCAACTTGAAACTTTATACAGTAAATATTTATTCTTTTTCTTTATCATACTTAGCGATTGATTGTAATTGTGGGATATTATCTGAGATGGGTGTCACTGAGAGTCATGTGAATACATTTCTTGGCCTCTTGAATTCATCTCAACGTAATATTCTCAAAAAACCCAAATTTTAAGCAAAGTTTCGATTGACCATGTCAATGTGCACCCTTCTCAGAATGTCTCAACTCCGTAGATATTTTTTACATTTTATAGCCTGGAATAGATAAGGCCTTGTTGATGACAAATATAATACCTATATATCTGGTGTTTGCTAAAAATTCCAAAAGATAGAAGCGTTGAATTTTGATTTCGTCTGTTTCCTGGTGAGTACCTGCGAGTGAAATGATCAAAGGGGCAGATCTATAATGAAATAAGGTTAGCAGGGCCGTCGAAACAAACTTCATAGTAGGTGGGAAGGGCTGCGAGCGAAGCGAGGAGAAATTTTTCGGGACCACGCCCTTTAGTTCGCTGGAAAGTGCCCCTACTGCACCCTCCCTTGATGCACAAATTGCACTTGTCAAATTATTAAAAAATTGATGATATTTAGATGCCTAATTGACGAGGAACACGATCTAATGTTGCTCTTTACAGCATTTGTTCGATAAATTAAGGAAAAACATTTGAAATTATTTGGGCGGGGGGGGGGGGGGGGGGGGCGGTTAGTTCATAAGAAATCAAAATCATCTGCTGAAAAAAAGTACGCTAATTATTCTTTTAAGAGAATGTACGCGTATCTCGTACTAAAATTTTAGGATTCTCTCTAAATAATGCGTTTTTACCACTTACCCCTAAGTAGTGAGTTAAAAACCGGGCCTTGGTAATCAAGGTTGCAGAGCAGGGAAAATGGTGGGGGTGTGACACCCCCAACACTTTCACTGTCCGGTCCCAGCTGCTATTTCACTTCGGTAAAGTCAGTCTCGATATGGCCATGAACATAAATTATTCATTATTTTCATAGTCTTGAGCAGAGTTTTACCGGTGTGCTTTTTACAAAGGGCCACAGTAGTATTTCTAGTGGACAGTCGGCAGTCGGTCCTACTTCGATCAGTTTGGAAATGTAGTGTTTTATTCTGCTATTTTGTGAAAGTCAGTCCCATTCGAAAACCCATTCGAAGTAATGGAAGAAGATTTGATGTAACTGAAGCTGTTGGCGATGTTGATAATGACTTTGAAGTAGATATTTAGATATTTTTTCAGAATTTATACATATTGAACAATACTTACGAAGAAGTTCCTCATAGTTTCTTCGCTATGTGCGATCATCATTAGATGTTTTAGAACATAGTGTCCAGGAAGATTTAAAATATTCAATAAAGGCCCCCTCTTTTAGAGGCCCCCTTCGAACAGAGGCCCCCCTAAAATATCAGAAAAGTAAATAAACACCCCGGGCGTTTAATCGAAGCATTACGGTACGCAATATTTGAGCTTCTTTTCTAAATATCTTTTGCATGTTTTATGCATGGGAATGTTTAGAATGGTCCCAGTACCCAAAACCTAGGGAATTGCAGAATTTCAGTACTGAAAGTTTCGCATCCGGATGCGTCACTTTGGAAGGGAAGGGGGTTTAGAGGGGTGGTCCTCCCTCCCAACCATGAAAATATTGTCTTCTTGAGGGCAAAAATAGGCGCTGCAGGGAAGGTTTTAGCTATAAAATGGACAATTTTTACAATTTTGAGATGGCAAAGAATGATTTTTTTGCAGGGCAATGGGCGATTTCTGCAGGGCAAAGTGGAAATGTAGGGGGATCATTCTCTTAATCCGGAGCATGAAGTGACGCCCCCGTTCGCATCTAACTCTTCCACCACCGGTAATTTTACAGCTGTACTGTTAACATAAAAGCGTCTGTTCAGATTGCAGGGGTTCACAAAAATTGATGATGTTGGTGCGAAAATCTATACAAATTGTTAGAAGCAGATCAAACTCTCCTTTTTATGAAATAGTCAATGCTCGCTGAGGGTCTTTGGGCCAAATGGTCCCCTCGTGCAAGAGAGGGTTCAAGGACCACCAAGTTCTTTTAGGGATGACATTTGGACAAAACGGAGCCTTGCAGCGCCATTTTTTTGTAACGCAATGAAATTTCAACCCACAGCAATTGGTTTATAACAAAGTAGTATATATGTCGATATGTATAGTAGAATGCTTGAAGGAGCGAGTATCGTCACAAGACGGTTTGAGCAGGACCATTTGAAGGACTTAACCCTTTCACCCCGGACGGGCCATATGGCCCAATGACAAACACCGTAAATGATAATTTTAGGGGGGTAAAGTACAAAATTAAGTATATTTCTGACGGAAGTTTTCTATAATAGTTTACGCTTTCACCTAACTTATTTGACTATGCTACCCCCTGAAAAGCATAGATTTATATGGATTTTAATGGTTAAATGAAAATAAATCCGGGTGCAAAAGCGTTAAAATGAAATCCAGCAAACCAGAAGTGAGGCGCGTCGTGGAGCCTGTAGCATAGGGGGCAAGCTCCAAGATTTTCCGAAAAGGCAAGATTGTAACAATTTTTTTTTCTTGGCATATGAAATAAATATGTCTGCCTGTTGGAATTTCTTTCGATTTAATGCTTCGATTGTTAAGTATACGATGAAAGACAAGGTTGTCACATAGGTGGTCACTGCTGGGGGTATTGACGGGATGTCCACTCCTTTCTTGTTATCGGTTTCGCTCCTTTTTTCTAACACCTGCTATCTAAAGAGGGCACTTTATTTAAAGCCGGTTCCTAAAAGAGGAATTTTGCAAGTTCCTTATCACGGATTTTTTCTAAAGCCAGGTACCATTTTCAAGGCGTGATCCTGAAAAATTCTCCTCGCTCGCAGCTCCCTCCCCCCCCTCCAATATCGATTTAATTTCAAGCACCAGTAACTTTTTTATCTGGCCTTTCATTAAATGATTCAAACATTGAATCAAGTTTGATTTGCTAGCCACTGTTGTCATTTAAACTCTTAGTAGGTGCGCCCGCTTCCCGAGACATTATTTCATTTCTTACATATGGTTTTAACCCAAAAGCCTGGCGCACACTAGAGCTTTCTGCTTAGCAAAAAATCATTCGCGACAGTTTCCTAAGCAGGATGCTCTAGTGTGCGCTGCACTTCACAGCAGTTTTACGATTGAACGTATCTTTGTCGTAAATAATGATAATTTAGTAAATTTTACCGACCTTAATTAATTAAAAAAGTTGGGTGGGGTACACCCCTCTCTGTGCAACATGAACACACAAAAAGTAGCAGAGACAGGGACGTCTAAAAAAAGTTAAGCAGGGGGCTACTGAATCAAGAGCGAATTACTTCAATCTCACACTCACGAAAAGCTTCTACAGGAGGTTATGTAGTTGCATCGAAGAAAGCAATTAATATAATAGTTATAAATATTAATAAATAATAAATTATTTATTTAAGGTTGGCACAGTTTATAGCTATATGCTAATTAATGCTGTCAGCTACTATACTTTGGGCTAAGGGTACCGTGGGAATCTACTCTAAGGAATTCCCATGGCAGCATTAGAAATTGTTTGGGGCTGTCTCATGCCAGATTGCTGAGAAAACATAAAATACCACAAATTGTCATTGATATTCGAATTTATGTGGATCATTAAGTTTGCCGATTTGGCAGTACAAAATGCTGCTTCTACTAAGTAAAACACACAGTTTAATTGCTCATGGGAGGGGGATGGCACCACGCAGAGCAGTAGCAAATCTTCTATGTGGTGTCATTAACATTAACCACCTAAACGTGCAATAATGTCGCCTAAATGTGCAGCAAGATTTTCCCATGATAAGTTATAACTGCACACAACAAAATTGTTCTGAACACTATGATTGGAGCTGACTAAGGTTGAGTGCTAAAGATTGCATTGCAATAAAACACCCTTTGCAAAACCTATGGCTCTATTTCAAAAGTTCTTCAATCTCTTGATCATCAATTTCACAATCATAAAAGTCACCATCATCAACACAATCAAGATACTTCTGTGACAATGTTGCAAGATTTTGACTCAAAAGTTCGTCACCAGAGCAACCTTTATCCAACAGTTCCCATATAACTTCAAAAACAGGATCACTGTATTTCATGGAGTCAAATTCTTCACAAGCTGATTTAGCCTTTAGCACAAGCTCTACCTTCTCTCTAAAAGTGGCAGTTGCAGTTGATGATTCCAAAGAGTCATTTCTCTGTGAGAACTTATCGTGATATTTGAAAATTTCTGGGAGAAAAGATCCAACATTTTTTTCATTTAAAGTAGTTGGCTTCCATGGGATTCTTTGGGAATAAGACAGTAAACTTCTTCGTATTTTTGTAGCCATGTTACTAACATGGTGATAGTTGAGAGAAACATCCTTGCAAAAGCATCTAAACTTGAAAGACACTTTCCTCCCCTCTAAAACAACTTTTAACAAAGCAGCTGCCGCAACTGCAGGGCTTGTACCTTTTGCTGTTGTATTAACAATAGACTCAATCTCCATTGACCAATCCATAAGCAACTGTGGCTTTTCATTCTTACAATAAGCAGTGTACTGGTCAAGAAATGAAGCACAATTCATATATGGCAAGGGTTCTAGCTTCAATCTCTTTATGCAAAACTTGATGCATTTGTTTATATAAGACATTGGTGTCTGAGTGGCACTTGATAGTTTTCTCAAAGGTATGAAGAAATCACAACTTCTTGTCACATAATAAATGCAAGCAGCCACTTTTGGTCCACATTTCCGCATCTTCAACTGCTCATCCTTATAAATATTTCCAGCCATGTCAGTTATTTTCTCATTTAGATGTGATGGTAAATTCAAGGAGCTTGCTATTGTAAATGTGATTGCAAGAAATCTCCTAAAAGTTGCTGTTTCATTTTCCTGAGGTCTGACAAACCCAAAACCAGTGGAAGAAGTTACCATTGAATTTTCAAACGATTGCTCTTCTTTACTTTGCAATGTCCCACATTTCTGGCACACTGTTGCACCCAAGTCATCACATGAATTTGATTTTGTGATATTTTCAGAACAAAATTTGCACTGAGAATCAAACATGCTCAATCTGCAATCTACACCCATCTCAATTTTTCTCATTGCATCACCAGAATCTTGCAAAGAGGTCTCACCATTGTTTTTGTTTGATATTGAACTGGTAGACATATTTATATTGCTTGATTACAAAGATCCAAGATTCCTACAAATGAAACCATGTGAAAAGTCATTTGATTGCTTGTATCTGGGGTTTATAACTTAAATAAAGGCAAAGATAAAGAGCCCGTTAAATTCACTCAAGAAGGGCCCAATCCAATCAAATCCGCTTTAAAAATAATATAGCTGCAATAAATCATATAAGTAGTGCTCTAGCACAGAATAAGTGTTGACTATAGTTATGATGTGATCTGAGAACCGAGTGAAGCAATTTAATGCAACAAATGAACGATTCGTTGTGAAAGGTTTCCAGGTTTCTGAAGGTAAAAAGTGGCATTACTCCTATCCTTCGACCGGCGAGGGTCATGCAACTGGTTCAAAAATGCCTATGTAGCAGAGAAACTATCCTGTAGCGGCAATTTTTGCCTTGCAAGAAGCAAAGCACCCCGAGCGTAATTATCTACCCCCTCAACTTACCCCTTTTCTCACTGATTGTCATACAACCTCTTGTCTTTCATTTCCGCAATTATGCTTCATTTTGTTATTATGCCGCTGCGCAAAACGCAGCCTCGTATCTGCAAAGAGGCCAAAGTGATTCCTTTCTCGTGAAACTCCGTAAAAATGTCGGCGAAAAGAGGTAGGAAGCAAACATCAATCGCAATCTTTGTCATCAGAAGTTGAATCGCTGTAAAAAGAAGACAAATAAACTCTCAATTTTTCATTTCAACAACATTGCTTAATTGCTACTTTTTATGGATTGTTTGTTTTTGTGCTGCAATGAGACTTATCCAAGTCAGGTTGGCCTACATCATGTTCAATTCATATTTGCCCAATCTTTAACCCTAATCAAATTAACATTTCTTTTTCAGCTGGAGGTTTAGCAGGTAGCAAGTTCAAGATCTCGACGGCTTGTCCCGTGGGAGCAGTTGTCAACTGTGCCGACAATACAGGAGCCAAAAATCTATTCGTCATTGCTGTCAAGGCATGCAGAGGGCGATTGAACAGGCTGCCTGCTGCAGCTAGCGGAGACATGGTTATCGCTAGCGTTAAAAAAGGAAAGCCAGAGCTTAGGAAAAAAGGTAATTTATTTTTGTGGTGCTACATTTGCTGGTGTATGATGTATGTGCATGTTTCTGTTGTATGTTTGCAAATGGTGTACTGTCCCTAAAGTTGTCCATTTTTTGAGTTGTAAGAGGTGAAAATTGTCTCTTTCAGTCATGCCAGCAGTTATAATTCGTCAGAGAAAACCGTACAGAAGAAAGAATGGAGTTTTCATTTATTTTGAAGGTATTCGAACAATTTTCTTTTCGTGATAATGTCAACTCAGATTGACCCAATATGACCCATAGTTTGATGTTCTTATGTCCCTTTTTAACATACCTAGATTTATGTCGGTAAATTGATATTAATTTAAACATTCTCATCTTATATCTAATGTGAATATGTACACCTGTGTAATGGAAATTAGTGTGTTTGGTTTTCGTCACAACTGAAAAAAGGGTATGATTTTTGTATAACAATCCTACTTAGTTTCAGCCCTGGCTGGAAAACTTGAATTGGCTCGCAGCTTCACTTTCCTTTGAGTCGATGTGTCGCACCGCCCCCTACCATTTGTCGCACCTTGTTTTGTTACATGAAGTGGTACAGTATAGGCGTTTCACGCCTTTTTTAAAACAAACATTGTGATGACAAACAATTGGGGGCTGGTTCAACTTGAATGAAGTACTAATAAGAAGGGAAAGGGGTAATAACACATTGGT
Source organism: Catostylus mosaicus (assembly GCA_964019065.1). Taxonomy (NCBI): domain Eukaryota; kingdom Metazoa; phylum Cnidaria; class Scyphozoa; order Rhizostomeae; family Catostylidae; genus Catostylus; species Catostylus mosaicus. The sequence continues at coordinate 4,158,268 of OZ025184.1, read as the reverse complement.
TTTGCTAGCAACTCCTTGAATTTTGTCGCATGTCGGCGCGAAATAGGCTTTGCTCGCAGCGGAAAAACTGTTGTTGGTCGCAACTACGCGTAGGCAAAAACAGGCATATTTTCCAACCCAGGTTTCAGCCAAAACTTTGTCTAAACAAACTCGATAGTTTAATGTGATTTTTTGCTTTTCTGCTATTATTTCTTAAAAGACGGTCCTGTGTTTTATTTGGTAGAGCTACTGGGTAGATCTGAAATTTAGGCAGCCAATAAATCTTCAATTTTTTTATGGTTTTAGATAATGCTGGTGTCATCGTAAACGTAAAAGGTGAAATGAAAGGTAAATTATCTGTTTTGGTTCTATTTGATCTATGTTGTCATATCAAATATTGAATCATTGGAAGAATATGTACCAAAGAGTAACTCAAAATAAGAAGAATTTTACCTGAAAAAATGCTTTAATGACTACTTAAATTGGTTGGCTTATGATTTATAACATCAGCTGTCACATGCAGTAGTTTCTGACTTCAACTATAAATGTGTGTACATTAGTTACCATATAATCACAGTTGTTTTCTATAACATTATTTTGCACATTATGTTGTCTTATTGGCAAAGAAGCTAAATGTTTGACCTCTGTTCATAGGAGGTATTTTTGCAGTGCCTCAATCCATGATGTTTTTATCTCGATGCTGAAATTTTTGTTTTGGCAACCTTGCTAGTGATCAGGCCTTTCATGCCTCATCTCTCGTTCCCTGTTGCCAAGAAAAACATCACACATTCTGTAGTTGACAAACTTAATTACTTATTTTTGGACAAGAAAGTGTGAAATATGGTGGCTTTATATATTTTTTAAATGTGAATTTATATCTATATTTTTTACTTTGCAATTGTGACTTCCATGTTAATAATTAAGATCATATTTTGTGGCACTGAAAACATAACGAATTTTGTATGCAAAAAATTACTCATGTATTGGTTCTAAGCCAAAACAAGTTGACTCAAGACAAACTGCCTCTTTTGAAAAAGGGGAAATTATATTTTGGAATTGGGGACACGTTGCTGTGTCTTTTTTTCATTTTAAACAGCTATTATGCAGCTTGCTTCAAATATTGTTTTCATATTTTCCCAACAGGATCAGCCATTACTGGACCTGTCTCAAAGGAGTGTGCTGATTTGTGGCCAAGGATTGCTTCAAATGCTGGCAGTATTCAATGAGATTTGTCATTAGATGTTATGTATTGAAAATTGTGGTTTTGAATTGTCTTTGAATCTTACTAACAAGGGAATACTATGATATTGTCAAGAGGAGGTTGTAGGGAATCCCTAAGGGACACAAGAGTTAAAAGTCAAGAAAAATTATAATTTATATGTTAGCTAATGGCATAAGGCATGTAGCTGTCTTGTTAATAAAGATTATCAAAAAGTGCAATTATTGCTATAAATCTGAAAAAATCTGACTTGATGACACTGCATCAGCAAATATGATGATACAAATTGCTCAAATCTAAAAATTTATGGACGAAAGGCCAAATAGCCTGGAATTAAAGACAGAAGTTACTTAGGGATGTGGGAACCTTGCACCCTGCTGCAGGAAGAGGCTAATATAAAGGAAGTAGTGTAGTGGTTACCATTGATGCATTATTAATAACCCAATGGCACCCACTTGCACTTCAGTTGTTTGAGTAGAGATATCAGTATTGACACATGGTTCAACTGTATCAGTTTTGTGACAAAATGTCAACCTTGAGTTCTCCACCATCTATTTATCATTATTTTCAGCATTTGTGCCCAAACATTTTGTCAGACATTTTCTGCAAGAAAGAGGCACCCCTTGAAAAATACTTGAATGCCCTTGAGGGTGGCATGGAATCAAAAGCACTTTTAAACAATAAAGTGTGATAAATAATCAAATAGCGTATTGTCTCTAATCATTCTACCATTTATCTGATAAAATTATAGAAATAATCTACAACTTTTCTTCATAAGTTTAGAAAATGGTTTAATCTTAGGATAATGCTCCTTTCTTGAGAATGATATTTCCATACAAAGCACCTTCCCCAGTTGCAACAACAGCAAATGCCTGCTTTGCTCTGTCGTAGAAAGCAAATCTCTCGACAAGTTCAACGTCAATCGTTTTCCCTTCAGCTTCATTCACAATTTTCTTGTACTCATCCCAGATAGGCGTTTTCAGGCCTCTTGCTTTATCATTTGGTACTGGGTCCATAAGTGCTACTGGTTGATTCACATAAGTATCAAGAGGAAACAAGTGCAGAACAGCTTTTAATAGACTTGGTATGTCATGCCCGTCAGCCCTCACCTGCAAAGAACAGATGAATCATTTAACCTATCGAAATATTTACATTTTATATGAAAGGAAATTTTACGACAGAGCAAGGTATGCTTCTACCGAATGCTTACCAACTCAGGCCCAGCTCTCGATACAGATGCACTTGGAAAGTTTGCATCTGCAAGAACAATTTCATCTCCATGGCCCATCCTTGCAAGTACAGATAATAACTCTGGAGAGAGGATCCTTGGAATGTTTTTTAAGATAACCATGATTTAGATGAAAATTAAACTACTCAGTAGCTTCGTGTTGATGTGGTGACTGTCAGGTGAGGATGCAGCAAGAGGTCTGGGAATAACTGTTGATTTCTATGCGCGCGATATTTGGACGAAGACAACGGCCTAAGGTATTTTGCCAAATGAAGTACTTATTTGATAACGATTAAAAAGCCTTCAAGATGTGGCCCGAACAGTTGATCTAGAGTGGCACGACCTTCAAGAGAATGGAAGGAGATAGGATTCTGCGGTGCATCTTGAATCAAACGCCAAGCCAGTGTATTGTCAAAGATGTAGAGGTTTGAAAATTATGTTAATTGTCCCAGCCTAGTTTTTTCTCCCAAACCTAAGCCCTAAAAAGTTTTGAATTTTTTAAATTCTATCAATCCTTAGCTTTTAAAATTACTTAGAATGTTTTTCGGCGCTAATGCAGATTTGAAAACAGTGAACATATTCCAGTATTTTCATTTCCTTTTTGGGCGTTCCAAAAAATGCCTTGTAAGTGTTCATTTTCAGACTTATCCTATTTTGGATAGAATCATGGGTGGACCAGATGACCACAATTCAGGTGTGGGCACAGAAAATGTCTAGGGTGCATCCTTAGATGTATGTGAAGCATATATTACACAATTAATTCTCTGATGCGGAATGTCCCAAGAAAGAGCATCTTAATAATAATAATAATAATGAATAACGAACGAATATTTAAAGTGGATAAAACACTTCAACTACTTAAAGCTGCTATAAATGTGAGGGGTGAGGGTGAAACACTCCCAAAGTTCTATGATATCTCCTTTTTTTGATAAATATTCTGATAAAACCTTACAATGCAACGATTAAAAACTACAACATCTCTGCTGTACAAAGTCTTTGATATTTTATTTAGTATGCTATGCTAAGTTTCAGGTTTTTTGTTGAATTCCCTGTTCTTTGTTGCATTACATAGATAACTTTGTATCTCATGCTTTATGACAGAATTATCTCAAGCCTGCCCAGAAGGTTGGATGCAAACAAAATGATATAGCGACCATCAAAAAGTATCACTCATTTTCACTGAAGTTTTTAAGATGCAGCATACAAAGCTTTGAGTCTGAGAAGAATGGAGTATCCTATCTGTTGGAAGCTTGCAAAGCAGGTATAAAAAATCATTACAAAGTTATCTATTGATATAATTTTAGCATTGAATGCTAAATATAGAAATAGATCAAGGCAGAGATGCTAATGGAACAGGCTTAAAGAAAAGTCAGAGAGTTTTTTTATTCTTAAAGGAATATGATTCTTTTATATGCTTCATACTCAGAAATATGGACGATTATTGCAATGAAAGATCATCTTTAGGGTTTTTGCCAATTGAATATTGATAATAATGTTATTCTGTAATTGAATATTAGCTGCTTAGTTGTAAAATTAAAAAATTCTTACATTTATAATTTGCTTGCTGAAGAAATTTTTCCCTTATTTGGGTCTATATGATAAGTAGCTTGTGGGACTTTGTTTGGAAACTACCAAATCCAATATCATTATATACTATTTAATATTGCTTAAAGGTTTGCCATTTTTAATTATAGTGATAGAACTTTTTAAACTAATTTGCAAGTTATTCCAAATGAATAACATTAAATTGAGGGAGTTGTCCTTCAAGGAATCAGCAGATTGTGGTATTGTGTTACCTTCTGACAAATTTGTTTTGGTAAAGTTACCTCATTCAACAGGAGCTCAGTTCTACATGTTTAATTCACACTGTTTTTGGTTCAGTCTTTCTGATAATCTTTGAATAATTTTATGTATGCAGTTTTTACAAAAAATGTTACATCCAATAAAACCTATCCATGTATAAGTCTCATTAATGTAATTATTATTTTTGTAGCAATCACATATTTGGAAGCTGCTTGTAACTATATCATTGATGCAAAAGATTTTGAATCATGTCAACTGGAGAGACTCATAAAACTTCTTTACCATTTTCTTGCATATCTGAGCAAGAATGGCAATTTTGAAATGTTTGAATGGTATTCTCAAAAAACCATACAGTTTTGCAAATCAGAAAGGTATTTAAGTAAGGCAGAGAGTTCTGTAGCAGTTGAACCAGAAACCATAAAGATATATGAGAAAATATTTGAAATGCATTGGAAACTGGCAGGCCAGATGCCCAAACATAAGATGGCACATTTTGATGTACTCTCAATGAGAATCCAAGGATTAAACTTTCTTTTAAACTCAAGCAAAGATGTCACAAAATTTGGGAAATACTTTGAAAATGCCTTACTGAATTTCATACAAGAAAATAGAAATCTAAATACAAGAATAGAAGGAGAAGTTGCAAATATGATCACTGATGTGGTTCAATATTTAGGAGGCTGCTTGTTAATGAATTCAAATGATGGATCATCTGCAAAAGCAACTGTAACATATCTTGTTTTGCTATCTTTCAAGATTATCATAATGCATTGCACATCAAAGGAATGTTTCGAGCAATTGCTATCTTCCAGCTCAGGCACTGAACAGAAACCAAACCTGAATAGTTTGTTTCTGCTGTTGATTGAAGCACACAAAACTAATGTTCTGTTAAGGAAGTTTTCTGGGAGTAAATTATGTAAAGAATTGTGTAAGCAAGCAAGATTCATGAAACAGCATTTACAAGGTTTTGAATTAATCCATGAAGAACTGCTTAAATCAAAGCTTCTTATAGAGAATCCAAAAATCACAATCATTTATGATATAATCAAAGCGCTGCTGACTTTTCCAGAGGTGATGTGCTGGGAGGCTGTGATCAGCCTTAGTAAATTGGCAGTTGCTTTAAAAAAACATATTGACTCGCTAATGAAATGCATGTTTGGAGGAGGAAATAAGAACAACAGTAAGAGATCCGTTGAAGAGAAGAGGCCTGCTTTAAAGATACTTGTCAGTCAGTGGTATTCCTTTGCATGTTGGTGTTTGCAGACACATCAAGCATGGCTTAATTCCAAGGACAAATCAGTTGGAGATGCAAAATGCTCATGTATAAACAAATCACAATGGAAAAGGTAATTTTGTAGCCTTCTCAAACTTTAACAACTTAAATTTCCAATATCAATATTACAAAGTAAAATAAGTCTGCTTCTTCTTAATTCTTTTCTTCTTCCCCCTTTTTTCTTCCTCCTCTTCTTCTTCCTTTTTCCTTTTGTTTTTCTTCTTCTTTCTCTTCTTCTTCTTCTTCTTCTTCTTCTTTTTCTTCTTGTTTTTCTTCTTGTTCTTCTTCCTCTCTTTCTTCTTCCTTATCGTCTTCTTCTTCCTCTTCTTCTTTCCCCTTTTTCTTCCCCCCTCTACTTCTTCTTCGTCTTCTTGTTTTTCTTCTTGTTTTTCTTCTTGTTTCTCTTCTTGTCTTCTTCTTGTTCTTTTTTCTCTCCTTTTTCTTTCTTGTCGTCTCCTTCTCCTTTCTTTTCTTTTCCTCCACCTTCTTCAGCTTTTCCCATTTTCATATTGGGGTCGCTGTTCTGCGCTAGACTTTTCCATTCAATTCTATCTCCCACTTGGCGTTCATTAAGATTCTTTACCTTTATATCCTCCTTCAGTTTGTCCTTCCATCTATATTTTATCCATCCCCCTTTTCTGCATCCTGAAACTTTCATCTCCATCACTCTCTTTCCAACAGTTTTAATCTCTTCTCATCACATGCCCATATCTCTCTTATTCTAAGGGAGTACAGTTTATTAAACAAAGAGTTCTCTTTTGCTGAAAAATATCATAAACTTCTGTCGTTTCCCTGAGAAAGCATCGTATGCCAGGACGAAAAATTTATTTTTACGCGGTTCTCTACCCGCAACTGGAGGCCTGTTTTGTCGGAAAATTCTTCCTGAACATCCTTGTAGGCTATCCAATAAATTGATTCCAGTTATTATATAAATTATGATATTGTTTGAAAAAATATAGCTGGAGTTTAAAAACCTACATTATTTCAAGCTCAATTGCAATTTGAGTAGTAGTTGATATATTGTTAAATTTATAAAAATTAAAATTATGTATGTTAGGGAAGAATTGCTTGGCAACTGCATCACAATACTAGAAAGTGCGATCACCGCGTTGAAGACGATGGAAAACAACAAAATCGACTTCAAGGCAAGCGAGTATCATTGGCTCGGTGTCATGTCTTACAATCTTGGAATCATAGCTCAAAAAGAAGCATCCTTGAAAAGCGTTGTCACATTCATTGAACTGTCTATATCGAATCTGAAGTTATGGGTGAAGAATGGAGATGGTGATTTTTTAGCAAGTTTCCAACAGGTAAACCGTAGTATCATACACTTCACCCTTATCTGTGTTTTGGCGCTTTTCTGATAAACATTTCTACTAATCATTGTATGGAATGTTTTGGTTTTTATGTAGCCATTGAAAAAGTCAAACTGTTGAAAAAACAGCAGTGTCTTAGAGTTAAGATGATTTGAAGTTTACGTCTGCAAAATAACTCTAACAATAGTCCAAGCTAAAGCTAAAACTTGGATATTCCTTTTTTACGTGAAAGGCGGGTATTTTAAAAAAATTAATGGCCTTGCGATATTAAATTTCTCCTGTTTTTCATTCATGAAAAAATTTACAATGCATTTTATAAGCTTTTATGCTCTTAAATTGCTTTTCAAAACACTACCGGGACCGCACCACTATTTCCTTGTTTTTGTAAGGTAGTTAATTTTAGGTTTTATTTGGGAAATCAGTGTTTTTATCTGCTGCGCGTGGTTTGTTATTTGTTATTTGTACTGTTAAATGCGCTATGAGAAGAATTGAAAAATTCCGAGCCATGTATTAGTGAGCTCTCTATTACTTTGAATTTTATATTGTCTCATTACATTTTTCCAGGCCAACCTGATTCTTAAACAGAAAGTTCTGATCGATGTCCTGTTGAAAGTCAATTTGAAAGAGAAGGCACTGCGCAGTATTTCAGAGTTTATCGTGTTTCTACTTGAAGCTGATGATGCATGCTTAGAAGAAACAATCAGAACTATAGCTAGAGACCAAGTTAGTTTTTGGATAACTACCAGGGAAAAAATCTATGGTGAAGAATTAAATGATAATGCAGCAAGGTAAATTTTTGAAAATATTTGAATTGAAAAGTCCAAGATGATCTCCGTTGCTTCGAAATGAAGCCAATGGTGATGAGTGACTATAGAAATACGTTGATAAGAAATACCTCCGTAATTCTGGTCAATATCTGTTTACTCAGGTTATAACGAACTTCGGATATAGCGGTCTTACTCTGCCTGTCCCTTGAAGTACGTTCTAACCGGATTAAACTGTGGCAAAGCAATAATCACATTGTACAGCAATGAAGTCCTTTGCGCTTGACCAAAATTTTATGGTATAAATTAAAATTTTATGCCAGTCATTTTTCATGGCGGGAAACACAACCTTTTTCAGCTAACACTGGGTCCTTAAAGAGTTTCTTTGATTTGCGTTCTGACCACTGTCAAAATTTAGTTGTGAACTACGATTTTTAAAATTCGAATCAGGAATCACCATTGCGTACCAAATTAATTCGTGCAAAAGTCACGCTGAATCAAACTCATCCCGAATCGAAGTCAATTTCGTTTTATACGTAATCATATGAAATTCGTAATATAATACGTATTCTGTTTCAAACAATAGAAAAACATTTAAATATCCTGTTATATATTCTTTGTTGTTTTTTTAGAGTTCTTTCGATAGAGCTAGATAAGATTTCTGGCTTCAGTCTCACGTCCTCTAGTCTTAAGTTCATCATAGAGAGTGATATGAAAGAATTGGTGAAGAGAAAGTAAGTATTTTCCTCTTGTTTTTCTAGTGATTCCTTTGCGTTATTTTGCAAGCATGCAAGAACTTGTTACTTCCTCTTCGCATTGTCCATTATATCTAATATCTACAAACATCGCCTCAAGCATTCCTTGAGAATCTGAAAGGGATGCTTCGATTTTTTCCCAACTTTTCTTGTTACAATTTTCGCAATCTTGTCTTCACACTGGTATTGTTTTTTTATCTATTAAAGGTCTTCAAGCTGCACCCGTAACGCCAAAGAACTGCTTGATTTCGTTACTGCAAAATTTACAGGAAATGACAACCTAATGATTGCCTGGTTAATTCTCGAATACCTTTCGTTACAAGACATTGACCTACAACAGAGGTGAGATGACATACTCACATACATAAACTCATACATGCATGGTTTTTTTGAGCATATCCACATCAATAGTGCAGCTTTAACAGTAGCTTAAAGCAATAGGATTGCAGTGTACTCTCATTCTCCCTATGGTATCGTCTTGTAACTGTGTCTCGTTTTAGTAGCATTTTAGATTGTGTATAAAAAAGGTTTTGTTCCTTATCTTAACAATCATATTTAAGGAATAACAAAATAAAAAATAAAAGAAATGGTAAACATAAAAAGATTAGTTATTAAAATATATTTTGATACAGGTGAAATATTTTTAAGATACGAATTAATTATGTTTACATTTCGAAGGACAATTCTTTCGATTCGATTTGCTTTCAGTATTTATTTATTTCTCAAACGCTTTACCCTCATCCTTGCTTTTTCCTTCGTTATTATCTTCAAAAACACTTCCTCAAACTGATTAAATTTGTAACGTTTTTCAGAATCGCTCTTTGTCAAAATGCTAAAACATTGATAGAGCAAACATTTGCTGAAAAGTATCATCCAAGCTGGTGCGAAGATCTGTTTGCAATGTGTTGCTTTTATTTGGGTTGCTGTGAGCAGAAATGTGAATTTCTTGAGAGCAACAAATCTGATGAGCTTTTACTTGATGAGATTTCACACGAAAGTCAAGCAAAAGTTTGCCAAAGCTCAAAATTAAAAGTATGTAATCACCTCTCTTATCTATTTGACGAACGACACTTTATATGCTATAGACTACTTTTGAAAATTCAACTTCTCAATGCTTTTATCAAATGACTTCCTTTAAAATGACTCTAGTTTAAATTTTGCCTGCATTTCACTACCAAATTTTAGCTTCTTTAGTTTTGTTACATGCAAATTTATTTATATTTTCGAGACCCAATGATCTTCATCGTTTTTTTAAACGTTTGATTACCATTGAGCTCTTCAAAATAGGTAGACTGCCCTTATATTTCAAGCATGGTTATTATAATGTGTTTCGTGGTTAGAAAGGGAAACAAAATAAAAGAGATGATCTTTCTCGTTGTTTTAAAGAGACACGTCAAATTACATTTATATTTTCATCGCATGACAATATAATATATTTAATATTGTAGGCAAAGACCCAAAAAGCCCGATTTGTGGCACAATGAGGCATTTGAAACCTTTTTTCTCTCAGAATATGTCTATGTCCATCCACTAAACCTATGTTTTCTACATCTCTTGTATACAATGATGTCCACTTTAAGTTGAGATCTTAGATTTTTTATTCTAAACACTTTTGATTTACTGTCTATCTTAACAAATCCTTTTTATCTGATCAATCATTCATTTTTCCATTTATACTTGGCGTGTTTCTGTTAACGGTAGAATCGAAGATTTAATTTCTGAAAACCTTTCCCTTTAGGCCACCTCTTCTAAAAGGCCAGGCTATATTTCACATTTTGATACTGCGATAAATGCATGGGCTCGGCTTATTCAAGCAGTTTTCAGAGACACGTCCAAAAGTGCAGTAAGTGATATTTTTCTCTTTTTTGTTCATTATCTCGTTAGAAGCGTTCTGAGACCTTTATGTCGGTGGCTTGTATAAAAACATGGATTTTGTACACTCTAGAACAGGCATCCAACCGCTGGGTTGTGGATCCCAACTCAGGATAGTTCCTGTTTTATCACAAAACATGGAGCAAGAGAATGATGTTATCCCATTTCAGCTTGATTCCGCACCGATTTGATTACTGAGAGCTGCATGCTAATATGCAGTTGTTGAGATCAGAGGCAATGTTTAATAAGTAAATTAAAATAAAACAGAGTTCTATGCTGCAAGAGATGAGAAATTGATGTTGCCCGGAAAGATGATTAACCACGAAAATGATATAAGCGCTGTTTTATCTGATTCGTTTAAAGCGATTCGTGTAAGGATTTGTTTCATCTGATATGATTTATGTTAGTACCGTTTCAATTGTTTCATCTGAAACGTTTTTTATTATTGTAACGTGTTGAAGTTTTATAAATTGTTAGTTACTGTTATTTCTTAGTTTCTTAGTGGTTAATTTTTTTATTTCAAATAGTTTGTCTGGTGTTTACTCCATGTGAGACAAATTTTGTGAATCATGGTTTTGCCTGGAGCATTTACAATTGTCAGACACACGATTGGCAAAAATTGGCCTAAATCTGGGATTCTGGTAGGGCATAAAATGGTCAGCAATCTTTTCATTTTAAAGAGAAGAGAGAATAGAGGGTTCTTTTTAAGAGTCACTAGCAACACCAAAGCGATAAATGGAATATGTGGAAATTGATGATTTCCCTTGTCTCTGCTTGCATGGCTAATCATGGCAGTCAAATCAAATAACTGTTCGCCAACAGTCTACATATACTCTTTGTTTGCACTAATATCATTAACCTATGCAGCTTTGCCCCGCCCGTCAAAATATATCCTCTGTAGTATTTTCTCACGTCTCATTTCTTTCATTTTAGATTAAAGAAACATTCAAATCTCCTGAGAAGACTGCCCAATGCTTGTTTTATATCGGCTCCGTCTACTGCTTACGGCATCAAGTATGTGTTTCCTCTTCATTTCTCAAGGCTGAGCCTTTTATTCTATCAAGAAATTTAAGTCATCAAGCCTAGCCAGGCTAGCTATCAGTGAGAAGCTCTTGTTAAGAACTGGAGTTCAGTAGTTCTGTCCTGTCCTGTCCTGTCCTGTCCTGTCCTGTCCTGTCCTGTCCTGTCCTGTCCTGTCCTGTCCTGCCCTGTCCTGTCCTGTCCTGTCCTGTCCTGTCCTGTCCTGTCCTGTCCTGTCCTGTCCTGTCCTGTCCTGTCCTGTCCTGTCCTGTTCATATATCTTTGAAATTCTCTACATTTATCATATAAATCTAACAATTAAAACAAGTAACTAGACTGCTTACAAAAATATTAATGTTAGAGAAAAGTAACACAGTATACAAATACAAGGGATATGAATTTCATGGCGGGAATACTTAAAGAAGGAGCTCTCTCTTATTAGGTAGACTAATCAAGAAGAGACCCCCCCCTTATCATACGTTTTAATTGGAGTGTGTTTGTAAAAAGGTGTTATGTAATTTGGTGTTTATTTTTCTGAAGAGCAAGGTGCTTAATGAGTCCTGTATTGTCTTTTTTGCCTTGATGTATGATGCATTATGCGATTTTATTTTGCAGCCTTTCAAGTCTATACGAGCATTTCACTTGTCAAATCTTCTAATGACACGCCTTGATACAAGCGATGCAAAAGATATACTTGAGCTGAGAACGACTGTCTCGTGTGAACCTACCCGCCTTCTAGTCGACTTGTTTGACCTGCCAAGTGCCATTGCTGTTCTGGGCAATGCTCCCGTCAACTCCGAACTTGATACTTACAGCAGTACCCAGCTTCAAGTTACCAAGGCGATCGTACTTACAAAGGCAGGGGAGGTATGTTATTTAGTTTCTTAAGATTGTCACATTTACTTCATTCTGTTTTTGAGATTAATGCAAGCAGGGGTAATACATTATGCTTTATGTTGCGAGATTGATGCACCTTTGCCTTGCAAATATTGCCTCTTTCCTTGCCAAATCCGTAAACATGCCATAACGAAACGTGATGCGGTCAGTTTTGCCCAATATCGGACATTTTATAATCTTTTTGAAAAAAAAGGTTTCATTTTGAACAGGCTTTATTCGGGCTTTCATACCACACTGAACAGCAAATCAATTTATTACCTTAAGATAAATGTCATTCTGTTCCTTGTATTTCTTTTCTTAATTTCTATCATTAAATCACACTCTTTCAGTAACATTGATCTGGTAGGACTGTTTAGAAATTTTGTAAGAAATGTTTGTTATGATATCCAAATAATTATCAATTTATTGAATATTATAACATGGGGTCACTTCGGAACGATAGCAGTCTTATGAAGTGGGGGAGTATTCTACCCCCGTGCCCCCGTCCTTTGAGTCAATGTGAATCGACGGAGGATCTTGTGTCATTTTATCGAGTTCTTTGCTCTGCAGCACCTCATGATGACAGAGACAATTCTACTACCTAATTAACCACTCTATCTCAAAACGGGACACATAAACCAATGAACTTCAGCAAGACTTGCTTGAAATACCTGCCCTTATATATTTGTAAGGCTTCTTTGCTCCAATGTCATCTGTTTTCGTACCCCCTTTAAATGCGGTGAAATGTATTACTTGTTACTGTATAGTTCTGTTAGCCCCAAGAGTAAAAGGGTTAAAAGATCAGTAATCTAGTTACCTAACATGCACACTAATATGGACTTTTGTCTGTAATATGATAACATGATCCAGGATTTTTTTCACGAAGTAGATTTATTTTGAAAATATGATCGGAGATTTAAGAAAAGCCTATGGCCTAGACCCATTGATCCGTTCACTTCTTGTTGAGGTAGATGGTCAGCTTCACAATTTTTGCTGAATTTCGGAACTTCACTTAACGTGCTCTCAAATTCTTTGGAATTTGGTTATTCCCTGTAAGCTGATCATTTTTGTACTACTTCTTCTTTCATACACAAGAGATAGAAATTACTCTACATCAACATATATATTACAATACAAGGAAAATACCGTGATACTTCTCTCTTTGTTGCTGTGGAAGCTTATTCGGTCATGAACAAGCTTAGCAAAAACATATTCTCTTTTAAGCAAGTTTTGCTATTTTTCAGTTTCAAAGTGCCACAAGTATTCTTGAAGCAGTTCTGTCAGATGATTGGATCAATCAAAAGACCCAAAGATCATTCTTCCAGAAAGCTGATTCCATGCTAACCTTAGCATTGTCCATGGAGTCTCCTTCAAGAACATCAGCAAAGACCGGTTCGTACCCATATTTCCTGAATCCTTTGGCAAAAATGAAATTCTTTTATGCACAAACAAAGCTGGATAAACTACAAATACTATATACATTCTTTATGCTATTCACAGCGGGAAAAGTCGCAGGGTAATCTAGTTCCCATTGACAATGCCATTTACATTTATCTTATACTTAATTGATCAAAATAACATTGATCAAAAAACAAGATAATGAAAATGAATTTGGAAAGAAGAGGCGCTGCTTAAAAAAATGAAATCTATTCTCGTTTCTTACAAGGGGATACAAGAATTGAATGGCGTGAGTGAAATGTCATAAAATAAACATTGAATTTGTTGAGCCTCTTACTACGTCTTGCATTCAAGTTGGATCTACAAATATAAGGCCACAAAAAGAACATTGCCCTATTTCATTTATTGAAAGGGCTAGGCAAATTCGAGCCATTAGGCCGAAAGAAAATTGATCATTTTCCCAAAACTCGGCAGCAGCTTAATGGTGCCAATTACTGGCTGAGTGTTTTAACTTCTACAATTTGTTCACCTTATAACTCTTTTAGATCATCCACTTGTTCTTGCACAAGAAGCGCTCAAGATCCTCCGGAGTTTAGTGGCGAGGCTTTTTGTGTCCAAGAATGATGCGAAAAGGAGCGAAAATCAAACTAACGTATATTGGACGCATTTGCAAGGTATGCTAAAATGTGGAATCCATTGACAATTCTGATGAGTTAAAGCAATGTTCCGACTCTTCATAACGACTTACAAACCCTGGTTACAGTTTGCAATAACAGCAAGGACTTTATGCTATTGTATTTATGACAAACGCAGCTTTCGAAGTAATCGCAGATCTCCTTAGAATTTAATTCTTAACCGACTGACAAGTTTATTTGTCTATCTATATAAAAATGACAATACATATTACAAGGTACTATACGTTTAAACTATTTTACAACACTTCACCTGGACGGGATCGCAGAACACGTGGCTACAATTTCATTCAAGTTTTTTATGTTTTTTATTTTTCATAAAATTTTAGTTTTTCATATGTTGTTTCCTATTTCTGTTTTGCAATTTGCATTAGAAAAGTGATACTGATGGTGTTGAACTAACTCTATTACAATAATAAGTTACTCTAAAAGTTTTTATGCAATATTTTGTCTGTCCACTGCTTGTTTTGTTGCTATGCTTCAATTGTTGTTGGTACTTCCTTTCTTTAGTGTTGTTGAATTTCAGCCTGTTTTGTTTCTTATAGTGTTCCTTTTTTTTTGGCAAATCTCAGCCTTTTTTTGTAGAGATTGTTCTTATGATAAAACGTTTTCGCCGTGTATTATTTCCGCTTTTATGCACAGGCTTATTTATACGTTATTTCCCTTCTCATAAGATTCAAGTTCCTTGTCACCCTGGATCATACTGAGCAGGTTACTGGATTGCTTGCATTATATCGTGCAACGGTACAGGTTTCAAGGTTGCATTCCGGAGGCACGTTGTCATATTAAAGAGGCTTTGCTGCTGTGTCAACAATTCGCTTTGCATGAAAGGTCAGTTATTGTCCATTGTGCATCACTCATGTAGAAACAGGAAGATTATTGTTTTGATTTCATGCACCAGATACGAATATGCATAGATAAACTACCATAGTGTCGTTATATATCTTCTTCAAGCCCCTTTTCGTAATAAACCCTCTATTTTTAGCAGAAGATAGAAGTTAACTTCCCTCTATATAGCCCTCCCAATTAAGCTTTTTTCATCCAAGCAGGGACCATGTGGCCCAATGACCTTGACCGAGAATTGGCTTTTTCTTAAAAGATGGGTCTAGTCTTATCAATCTCTTATCTTATCAATATCTTGTTACCGTCCCTCAAAGCCTGACCCTCAATGACAATCTAATAGAATGTACTGGACATATAGTATGAACTTTTACATTCCTATTTCCCCAAATCATTGGACATATGCTGTGAGATGAACTTTAATACTCTTGATGTAGATTTGTTAGAGAGTAAGTGCCATATGCATTCGAGAACAGTTAAGTGTCCTTTCCCGCTGTGTTTGGTGCAACAGAGTACATTGTAGTCTTTAATGCATCAATTTTTCAATGATTTAAAAAAACAATCGTTCGTAAATGACCGTCCCTCAATGACCGACCATCGACGACCATATAAAACCTAAGTCTCAAAGACTCCAAACGACTATCAAAGACCTTCAACAACCCTCAACGATTATACGAAAACCTGGCTTAATGTTATTTGCTTTACTAGGAGATTACAGTTTCTCGCTGAAGAAGCCGAAGCAAGTCTTGTATCGCACGAGACAGAGAAAGCAGAAAAATGTTTACATGACATTTCAAACTGCCTTGCATCTGCGTCTTTAGGTAGCGGCAGTCAGCACAGTGTTCCCACGATAAACGACCATGAGGATGATTGTACTTGTAACTATTGTTCTGATGTTTTCCTCACAAAAATCTGCATCCATTGCATGCTTAGCAGACGCGCTTGTGCCTTGTTGTCATCAAAGAATATGAATGACCAAAAGCTAACAGATGAAGCCGTGTCTCAAGCAATCGCAAAAGCCCTGTATAAAGCAAAATCAGCCTTTGATGAGTTGAGGAGTAGCTTGGAAATTGCAAAAGAGAAGAGAAGGAAAAAGGTCACTTTTGATGATGGCACTAACATATCAATTGAGTCCGAGCTGAGGACAATGATAAAGAACGATACTGTATTTAGTCTTAGCACCGGTGATATTAGTGAATTACTGTACTTTAACGATCGCATTGAGTTACATTGTCTGGATTGCAAAGGTGCGCAGTGCAGTCAAAAGACTACCATGCTTGAAAAGACTGATGAAGTTATCAATGATCTCAGAAAACGTAAGATCTTCCCATTTATAACTGTAAATCATGGAGTAATGTTAGCGAAGCTCCTTCAAAACAGAGTTCAACTGTATTTGTCAAATGAGCCAGGATTTGAAGCTATAAGCTATTCTTGGCTTCCAACCAAGGTTGAAAGATCTGGCACTGTAAATTACTCCACGTGCTCTGAAAATATTACAACAACTAGGAAGACAAATCAAAGTGGTGCTGCACGTGGCAGGAAGCAAAGGACTTCAAGAAAAGGAACTCGATCCAAGAAAAAAGACGAAGAACCCCAGATCATTGTAGAGGATACCGAAAAGCTTCAATTAGGTAAGATGTGCATCGCGTGTTACATATATTACAGATATTACCGATGTTTTAGATATTAAAGATTATTTTGTGACCTGGAATATTTGCAGTTAATTTAATCTTCCTTTAAATAACATCGAAGCAAATCAAATCAAATCAAATCAAATCAAATCAAATCAAATCAAATCAAATCAAATCAAATTATCAAAGTAATACATCCTTTTTTACAGAGAGAGCAATCGAAGATCTTCGAAGAACATGCAACGAAGCATTGTCTTACCTTGTACCAAATGTTCATTGCCTGCAAATCAAGGTTATATATCAATTGCTTAGCATTATCACTGGTCGCATGTGCCCAAGCCAAACTGCATTCATTGAAACACTTTCATTTTCAAGATCACTTAACCAGCAGCTGCTTATCAGAACAATTAAAAATTCAAGGTAATTTATTTGTTTTAACCCTTTCGCACCCGGATTTATTTTCAGTTAACTCTTAAAATCCATTTAATTCTACGCTTTTCAGGGGGTAGCATAGTCAAATAACTTAGGTGGAAGCGTAAACTATTATAGAAAACTGCCATCAGAACATTTACTTTATTGTACTTAACCCCTTGAAAATTATCTTTTCCGGTGTTTTTCATTGGGCCATATGGCCCATCCAGGGGTGAAAGGGTTATACAGCGTCAAAAAAGCTATCAAATGTTTATGGTACTGTTAGATCTTTGTTTAACCAAAAGCCCAGAAAAGTTGTTAACCTTAGATCTTTGGTTAACCTTCTTTCGGACAAAAGCAAACCAGAAAGCAAACACTTCACAAAAAATAGAAGAAAATAGGCATGGCTTGGGTGTGGTATAAAAGCTTCTATTGTTTTCGCAGACCTTCCTTCAGGAAGTGATCGTGTGTCCATAATGTTTTTCTAACTCTGGGTTAACTTGTTTATTATTATCAAATTATCAGCATTTTCCGCTTCATATCTTAGTTTTTTGTGCCACACGGGCTATCAGCATACTCTGCTTTATTATTATTCATAATCTTTATTTAATTCGAAGTTAATAGTTTTCTTGCTTTCCGGGGTGGATCGCATTGGCAATAAGGCAATTTTTGGGATTTTTACGACTTTTTCGCCAACCTTGAACCAGGCTTTGTGTAATGCTTGTGGTAGTATTTCCTGTTTTAACTAGCAATAAGTGTTTTACTCTTTTCTTTGCATAACAGGAAAAACTCAAAGAATGAGCAGAAGGTAAATCGAATATATTTAATTCTTCATAATAGTAAATGATATAATTATCTGATGATATTTGCCTTCTACTCCTGCCGCCTTGCGTTGTTCCTTATCTTCGTTGAATAAAGCCTGTACCATAATGTTTAAGGCTGTTTCAGTATGGCTGCATGAGGTTGCAAATACTCAACAGACTTAGTTGCTTTTATGGTTGTACTTAACAAAGCTTTTACTGTTTATTATTATGTTGCTGTTACCTTAATCTCATTTGTAGAATGGTACTTCGAAAGTCACTTTGGCAGAAGGTACGATTTCTGTACTTGAGGAGGCAAATAGCGCATTTTCGTTTCAAACACAAGAAAACCTTCAACAGCAACTGGTTGATGGCTTAGCAAGTGGCAAGTGGATTTTAAGTTTAACTGTTTAACTGTAACTGAACAGGACAAGGCAGATTACGTTATTCCAGGTACCTCTGTAGTCCCTAATTGTTGGGGAGAGGGGGATAAATTTCAAGTTTTTGGAAAAACTATTTCAGATTATATCAACTTAAATCTATATCATATCCTCTAAAATCTGCCATTTCTGTCCAAGTTATCCACTAGTTAAATAGCTTCCTCCTCATTTAAAGGAAAATTGAATGCCTCAAACATAAGTAAAAATGATGAAAATTTGACCAATGAATATATTGGTGACTGGAAAATGATCACAACGAGTGATTTTTCTGTATGCTAGAACGATGCTACTTTAAATGCGTTAGATTTTAAGTAAAACACAGCTGTTTAAGAGGTGTAGATGAAATAACGCTTATGGGTTTTTCGCTGGTAGCACATTGAAGGGAAAATATTACATATTTTGATCACTTCCACACAGATATTTTATCTGCAGCGGAAATGGATACTGCGGATGGCACTAATTTATCATTATAATAACCTAAGGCTACAACTCTGTTGCAAACATGAATCATTCCACCGATTCACGCGACATCTTATCTTATTCCTCTCAGTCTTTTTTAGAAATATGCAACAAGCTTAGTTTCGCAAAAAGCATTTCTATTCCTTGCCCGCTGAACTTTCCTCCATAATCATATGCACAACCTACTACAATATCTTTTGCCGCATAAATAAGGAGTGAACTGATCCCGACCTACTTTGATGATAATTTGCTAAAATTTCGTTTTATTAACATTATTTTATTATGCTTATTATTTTCATTCGCTGTAATTAGTTATGCCAGTACAATCTACCGATATCTCGAGGTTTTTATTGTAGTAGAAAGTATATGAATGTTTCTATAATTGTTATCACCCCTTTTAAACTCTTTTAGATTGGCGTGTTTGCTCTATACGAATATCGCACGTTGGAACAAAGTGTTTGATCGTCACACGTTTACAGGCTTACAAAGAGCCGATTATTCTCAGGCTTCCAATCGATGATGCAGATGAAAGCGAAGAAGAGGTATTTAGCCTTTTTTCGTGGTCTTTTTCTCTATATGCTACGTCAATTCATATTCAATTTCATCTAAGATTATAAGCAAAACATCCCTTACAGTGGAGACCATATGTACTTGTGTCTTTCGCCTCTATAATTAGCAGGTATTTACGCAGTTGTAATTTAAAATTATTAAACTATTTAAATCTCTGTTTTTGAAACATTAATTTAAAAGATAATAACGTTTCGTAGGTATCACAGGTTAGGTAGGTTGTTGTTGTTCTGATAACGCGCTTAACTTTAGGCACGCATGATGAGATTTTAGTTTGCTAGGATTAGTTGTTGCTGGTATAGACTAGGACCAGAATGCAGAGTATGGCAATGGTGCACCCAAGATAATCCTTAACTGCCCAAAATAGTGCACCTGGACGCCCATCAGATCTTGGCAAGAACGGCCATACTCTGCAAACTGGGATTAGGAGGCAGCAATGCCATACATTTTTGACAATTTTGCTTTGTAGGATTCTGCCGTTGGAGGCCTCGTCCGCGATCTTGCATCAGCTTTTGTTACAGATCCGTTGGAAGAATTTGAAGAAATTCTCGACCAAAGTTTGCAAAGCTTAGAGACTGAAGATGTGAAAACATGGTGGAATAACAGGAAGAAACTCGACAAACGACTCCAGGTTATTGTTCGTCTTTCTCATTAGACACAAACTTTTTTTCAACGTATTTGTAGTTACCGTATTGCTCGAAAGAAAGGCCCAAAGCGTTTATTAAATGCATTTTTTTCCAGGAGCAATCATTTGCTAAGTGTTTAGGGTAGGCATTTGGAGTTGTGCCTTGAACAATTGCGTGAGAATTGAATGTTCTCCGTATGAATATTACTTGAAAGTAAGTAAGCTTATCTCTAATGAGCCCGTTAAGCCCCACTTTAGAATAAGCCTCTTCGTGGAAAATTTGATACATTTTGATAACGCCCCAGGGCGTTTTTTAGAAGATTTAAGCAGGTCGAATATTGCAAAGATTTTATTTTGATTGATAATTGAAATTAAATTGAATTAAATAGATTGGAGTGAAGTGAATTGAATGCAAAGAGGTTGATATTTCAATTTGCTACATTGTTTTCTATGTTCATAATAAGATGTTGTCAGTTGGGGAGTAACAAATTTATTTTTAGAAAATGTTAAACAAGGTAGAACACAGCTGGCTTGGAGGTTGGAAAGGTGTGCTTCTTGGTGAAAGACAAGATGTCGACTTTCAGTCAAATGTTAGGGAAGCTGCGGAGGAGCTTTGCCAGAGAATGAAAGTTAGACATGGACTAGAGTTACCAAAGGGTACTGTTGAGGTGAGAACTTAAGGAGATTAATTTTACTATCCTTAGAGAAGACTGATGGACTGTGCAAAACGTCCTGGAACCGAAAAGGACTAGACAAAATACTTTTTACCCAGCTTTTAAAAGTCCCTCATTGTTTAGAAGAGGAGTTAAATTTTACTTTGGAAAAAATCTCTTTGATTTCAATCGTGGTCCAAAAACTCATCATTTTTGGCCAAGCGATCCACCCCCTAGTAAGATGACTATCATCTCCATTAAGGGGAAATTGAATTCCACCAAACAAACACTGAACTCGTTAATAGGGGCAGTAGTAAGTGTGCACCTGCAGGTCGTAGGGAAAGAGTTTTTTTTCAAATTGCAAGGGGTTAAGCATCACAAGTCCTGTGATACCTAAGGGAAGTCGACTTTTATCGCCACTATACATGTTGCATGACCGTGCCATTGTTCATCAACGTATGAATAATGAATAGTGCTTTCTGGACAACTAGGATGTCCTGTTTACGGTTCTATTTCTCCAAATCATGGGACATCTGATTTGAGATGAACTGTATTTACTTGATGTAAATATGTTAAATAGCAAGTACCGGATGATTCCGTGTCCTCTCCCGTTGGTATGGTGCAAACAAAGTACGTTGTAGGTCTTTTTAACTTTAAATTTCAAGCGGTATGAAAAATGATTAATGAATATCTTGGTGAGTAGAAAATATTTACAAACATGCAATAGCTTAATTTTTTTGTTTAGCTCTAGAAATTGCCCTACAACGCAAATCGGTTCTTACATTTATATGCGTGATAATATATAATACAAAGCTTCTTCACAGCTGTAAATTGAATTTATCTGGTGAAAAGTACAGTTATTGGGAGTGATATTTTGATTATCATTTGGAAAACATCTTTATGCTGTTTTTAAGCTATTTTCAACGTAGTATATTCGAAATCATAGCTTGCCTATTCTTTTTTTCTTCCAGGTTCTCCTCGATAGCTATTCCTTAACAGACCGAATGCAAGTGAACAAAGCTTTAAAACACTTTCTTGGGTCATATTTCACTGATGCAATAGCTGAGGTAAGTAATTTGAAGAATGTTTTCCCTTCTCCCTAATCATGTCCAAGCGAGGGTTGTAAATTATAATTTCGGCCTTCTAGAACTGGAAACAGAGAAAAGAGACATCTATGCACCTCGTGTCTGAGGCATCCACTTGGCGGATATTTTAGGGATCGAGGCCATTTGTCCAAATAAAAGCATAATACTTTTCTGCCTTCTAGAATCTGCAAGAAATTTACTTTGAAAAGCTGCTGCTTTTTCTGTGCACTTATCATCATCTGCCCTTTAAAATTGCAAGGTCGATTTAAATATTTGAAAATCGCAACTTTAATTCACTAAGATGTGTGTTTTGCATAAAGCAAAGAATACATCTGGATTTTTCTGATCAATAAGATAGCTGGCAAACTGACCCACGTTATTACAACAGGGTAAAAAAGAATTTCTACAATGTCAACCCAAGGAAATTTTAAAGCAACTTTTTAGAATGTTCATAAAATTAGACTATAAAATTTAAAAAAGTGTTTAAGAAGTGACCGATGAATCATACCAGTTTGATGAAGCATGGTATCAGCTGAAAAGTGTTGAAGCGAGCATATAAAGGTTATCATGTTATCAAAACTAGGCATGTTTACATTAGGAGGCTTAACCCTTCTAACCAAGCTGGATTCCAGATCTCGTGCACACTAGCCTTCGTAAGAATGCCGGCTAGTCATGTGGGCACCTTCGCCACCGCATTTGGTGCGCATTTGATATTCTGACACTATAACTTGGATAACTCAGAAAAGAGATGTCTTAGGGTCTTCCATGTCATTGCTGTTTTTATAGTAATGATATTACAAGATACGGTTCGCTTTTTGTTTCGAAAATGAATGAAGTGAATGCACATAATGTAATGACCAGTCTGCTTCAAGCAAGATGGAACCTTCTTAGCTATCTGGTAGCCGAATTTCCGTAAATCAATGCTCTATAGCATGCGTATAATATTTTGTCTCTGGCCAGCTCGTCAAGGAGGATAGCCTTCCTCTGATGTGAACAGAAAATCTTTTCATAAGAAGTTAGATTTTGGCAAAGAAGGCTAGCCCTCTTAGGAGGCGCAGCTTTCTTCTGTATAAACAAACTCCTAGTTGTCTGTTGATCCAGTGGCGGACACTTAGCCAAATATTAGGGGGGCAAGCCCATTGTTATGGGAGGATGACAGCACAAATTTCCATTGTTTTAGAGCAGAAGACTATTGTCTTACAAAATATTGGGGGGGCACCGCCCCCTCGTCCCTCCAAGTGTCCGCCACTGTGATGATCGCCCATTGCGTAAATATTTGATCAGGAACTTACAACATCCTTTTTCACGATTAATTATATTCAACTGTTCTGTTTTCATGATATGAAGCAGCGTAAAAGCAGACGGATAATCAATAATTTGCATGCTCCTTCCAGGCTTTTTTCGAGAAAGCAGAAAGTTTAGCTGAATCGGAAACAAATTTGGACACCAAAACTACACCTGCAAAAGGGAGAAAAGGAGGGTATGATGATATTCATTTTGTTCTGCTATGCTAAAAATACTAAATGAACCAAAAGTCCGCATCTCCGCTGTTTTAGTCATGTTTGGAGAAAGCTTTGCAGAATGATGCCAGATAATGCTTCAGAATCTACAAAAACATGCACCCTCAAATGATTACTTTCATTAGTATTGATAGGCTTGGGCTTACTTGATTCATGAACTGTATTGGGGGGGGGGGGGCAAGCCTATTGTTTTTGGTAGGATGACATCTCACATTCCAATTGTTTTAGAACAAAATACTATTGTCTTCCAAAATATTGGGGAGGTCACCGTCCCCCCCCCCCCCCAGAGTCTCCTGTAACAGGCTTCGCGTGTAAATAGATCATACATATCCATACAAAAGACATAGTCTCAGTTTTATGTATTTGATTTAGAAAGCCTATTACATTTTATCTCAGCAACGACGAACCTCTCTTCTAATCATTACATCATTTTATATACAGTTTTGAAACAAAAGATTGATCACGCGGCGATAGAAAGAAAAGTGTTAATTCATTAAATTAAACAGCGTTACAAGGCTATGACTAAGTGGAGGGTATTCCTATTACAGTCCGCCAATGGCATGGGCATATAAAAAACATGCAGTAACATGCCGAATCGTTCTTGATGTTTCTAGCCTTTTTAGGAAACAGTTAAACAGGTGGACAGTAAGTCAGGCCTTTTATATAAGCTCAGAAGTCTCACGTTAATGTTTATGGTTTTTTTAAAAACTTCAAAGATCATAACATTGGGATCAGGGTCACTACAGACGTGCATAGGCCCAACATGATAGAATGTCCTTGTAGGCTACCCTGGATCACTGGAAATACTAATTTTGTCGCCCCCTCATTGCTTTTGGGGCTCTGCAAAGCTTTGGAATCCAGGTACACGTAATCTAACAAGCTAGACTTTGTCATGGCCATACATCAAAAGCCTAACGGAAATTTGTTTAAAACTGAACCTTTGATAAAAATTGAAATAAACATTCAAAAATCTTTCCATTCTTGTTTATTTCGAGACTTCGGTCGTGTATCGACGACATTGTAGAACACAGTCAGGACACACAAGAGAAGCGATTTGTTTTTATTTTTTATTATTATTCTTTTTTCTCCATCTCCAAAAATCTCTAAAAATCTCTATATCTCTACTATTTTCTGCGGGTATATAAATATTTTGGATAAGTTTGCTTAACCATTATTACGTGTGAAGGAAAAAACTAGATTGTTCTGAAGTAACTTGAAAATGCCGAGTAAGAAAGAGTAAGCCTAAACAGAGATTATAACGTAAGAGATTATTTATGTAGAAATGATGCCATGATGCTACAAGCTATCTACCTGTCGAATGCAAAGAACTACTGAAGGGTTAAAAAGGAAGGAAATTAAATGCAAATGAATCGCAGAAATTTTAAGTGCTTTATTGATAACTAAAGACTAAAATCAAATAATGAATAAGAAGTTATCTTAACTAATAATAACTACCATTAACATTGCGCACAGCTATATATCAGCATATTAAGAGCCAAGGAATGTTGAATATTTTCCTCAAGGTTTTCTGTTGTGGTGCAGCCATTATTCTGGTTTCAACTGTACCATTCATAGTGGTCAGCGGCAGCATTCGCGTATGTAAAAGTAGCATAGCTATGACGTATAGCCAAGTCAATCCATAGAGACTTATTCACTTCTATTTCTCCCTACAGGATTTGTGCATGGTGAATTTGATAAGTAGGCCTGAGCTGTACAGTAAACTTTTTTTTGATTTAACGTTTCCTAGGATGGATTTAAAAGTAATAAATATGTCAATCTGTCTTTTCTACAGGCGAAAAGAGATGAAAACAGATGAGATAAGACGCTCTCCAGTTATTCTTATTCTGGATAAGGTAATAGATGCTCGTGGTTTTCAAAAGTTCACTGCTGAATTCTTAGTTAGACCTTCAACATCCGTCAGTAAAATAAGCATTATTGTAATAAGCACCCGCTTAGGATTTTCTCCTTTGTATACCGCTTTTGAGCAGGTACTTACAATGAAGCGAGACAGTCCGATAAGATGGCTTTGTCTATTTGACCGAGACACCATCTATGAAAATCTTATTTGGATGAGTAGAGCCGGGGTAAAACCGGAGAAACATCTCACTTTGACAAGAAATCTCGCAAGTTAAACAAGATCTTGACTAAGCAAGCCAGCCCGTCTAACCAGGCTATTTCATCGCTACTTAAGCATCATATTTAGAGTGTTATAGATCAACTTCTCGGTACTTCTTGTGAATTTCATTTTCATTAAACAATCCATTTATTAAAATCTATTTTAAAAGTTAAAGGGAAGTCATTGGAGGAAAATGCCTTTTTCTCTTACTTTTATCAATTTTTTTACTTCCTTTTCTGCTTCTTCTTATTTTCGTTTGTTTCTCCTCTGTTTATCTTCTTTTCCCCTCCCCCATTATTCCCCTTTCTGTTCCTTGCCCTTCATCTTTCTTTCTTTCACTTCTATTTCTTTTTATTTTCCATATCTTTCTTTTTTTCTCCTCTTTTCCTCCATTTTTTCTCCTTGCTTTTATTCTTCCATGCACGGTAGCTCATTCAATCAAAGTGACTTTTTTCAGGGGAGCCATGATCAAAACTTACAAACTAAAATCTATTGACGTTGAAAATATGATAAAAAATCTAATATAAAAAGATTAACTTAATATCCTTTTTAGACCTTCCTCACCATCCAGTTCGTAGTAGTTACATACTTTTAGCACACAGGGGCCTTTCGATCCCAGCGTGTGACTTTGTGACTTCTGATACGGCCTTATTATATATTCATGTTTTATACGCGTTCTCAGTAATACTTGATGTCTGCCATTGACAGTTTCTGTACTACCTTATTTTTATTTTTAATACAGCACTTGCAGAAAATTCCCTGGGAAAGTATATCAATTCTTCGTAATCAAGTCGTTTCAAGGATGCCTTCCTTACTTCTCACAAGACTCAGTGTACTCAATTCTAAGGTACGCGGTTCCCTTGCTATTATTTGTCTAGTTCATCATATGATCGGGTAAGAGGCGTCAATTGGTTGAAACAGGTAGCCAATCAGACGAGCTATTTCTTTTTTAAAGTAATTTGTATCCTCTTATTGCTATCCTGTGACATAAAAAAACAAGTATGGAATCAACTTCTGCCGGCAATGCCAAAAATTACCGTTTAGGCACTTGTTCTGAATGCCAAAAAACTGCTCTTTACTTACCGCAAAGAAGTAAGGTTTCTGCAAACCTTTACTTTCTATGCAATGAATGGATGCATCAATAAAAAACGTTCCACGAGATGTTTTAAACTATGCTTTCACATTCTTTAATGTTAATTGAAATTTTTTCGCTTCATGCGAATGAATTCGCCTATTGGAAAATACGGAAAAAAACTGTTCATTCATGCCCCTTTTTACATGGAAGAATGTTGCTAACGATTAAAAGGGTTTTTGCTGATCTAATGCACAAATAAACACATACTTTTAATTTCTGCAGAATTTTTTGACGAATGGAGTCAACACAGAAAAGACCTTTTACATATTGAATCCAAGAAATGATTTGCAAAACACACAGAAAACATTTGAAAAATGGTTTCAAAGGTTTGTATTTTATCCTGATGTCTTGAAGTATCCTCACCCATTTCCACCCATTAATTCAGCCATCGTTTATGCTTCTGCCATGATTAAACACTTTCTTCATACATCCTTTAAACACATTACTTTGTGGTTTCTGCGATCTAAACGTCACCAGTTCGAAACCTCGCCCTGATTATGTATGAGGATAGCATCCTTGGACAAGGTTTTAACGCAAAATTGGGCCTTTCCCTACCAAGGAGTATAAATGGGTACTTAATCTGTAGTTATGAATGTAGCTGCGCCCTTAGATATGTGATTTGCATAGCGACTGGGGGAAAGTGTTAAGTCGGTAGAGTAGCCTCTGGCTAACAACAGACTATTGACCTCACGTTTCAATTGCTACATTCTTCTTACCATCATCAAGTCTATACCGTTTTTCCCCGTTTTGGCTTAATCTCTAGGATTAAAATTAATCTCTAGAAAACGATAGCAAGGCAATTAACAATTCGAAGAAGGTCAAAAACATGGAATTGTTAAGGCTTGTCATTTGTCAGATACAGCGGTTGTAGGGCCATGCTTAAGTTTTTATAAGGCGGATGCTACTTAAAACTATCGTAAAATCAAACGTGGGAAGAGAATGCCTTGAGCCAAAAGACCTCGGAACTTGAGTTTAGCCTAAAAGGTGGCCCATGTTCATTTGGTTTTCTCTAACGTGAGTAAACGCAATTCGCTGTATGTTTCTCATATGTTGGTAAATGTGATGATTGAACTCAACTTGCTTCACAGTATTCAAGGTTGGAATGGATTAAGTGGCAGAGCCCCTTCAGAATCAGAATACAGAAGTGCTTTGGAAGATAATGATGTGTTCATGTAAGGTTCTTTTGCATTTCGAAAGGCTTAATTTTAAATTTCAATTTACGAGACATTGATCAACATCTTTTTAGCAGGTTAAATGCATACTGTTTTTCAGCCTTTACTGTGCCTTATTACACAACCTCTTATTGCAACGAAGTATAGCATTGAGCAAACTGTCGGAGTTAAAGAAGGATCACAGGGAAAAACGGGAAGAAAAATAGTTCAAACTGCAGATTGTGCAAAATTGTTACAGAAAGTGTATGATGTCCTCAGACAAATTTGAAAATAATATGTATATACAATAATTTTAATGAGGTTTTTTTTACAGCATTTGATATCTTTTTATATATTCGTAATTTATCTATAGTGGGAGACTTTGTTTTAAAGTCTTTCCATTACCAGAATGGTATTGAATTCAACCGATGAATTTCATAGGAATCTTCTGTTAATACCTTCCTTACTAATCTGTTGCATCTGATTGCTGCTTTTAGTTACTGTGGCCATGGAAATGGAAGAGAATTCTTACGTGGTGATGATATACAGAGAATAAATTGCAGAGCTTTGACGTTCCTTATTGGCTGTAGTAGTGGCAAGTTACAGGTACATTTGAGCAATATCCATTCCCCTTCTATATCATAAACAACTTCCTACTGCAGATTTTGATGTATGGTGTGAAAACGTTTCAAACAAATCGAATAGAAATGTACTCCTGTTAACTCTTAAATTCATTCGCGAATCTGGTCGATTTAATTTGAATATTTCATATTTAATTATAAGTTACACAATGGCAGCCAGCATGTCTCATTTAATGTATTTGGTCCCTTTTTTTCTTCTATTTTCTTTTTCTTTCAGTTGATTTATTAGTCTATATATCTAGCTGGCCCCGGGGTAGTTGTGCCCTTTGCACCTCTGGGTATCGCTCTATTTCTATATTATAGATTGTAAATTAATCTTTAAGACAGTGTATTTTTTAGATTTGTATTGTAACTTTTCAGCGGATAAAAAATGTGTATCTATATCTAGTTACACGATAATCACAACATGTAAAGCATAATTTTAGAACGGATAGTTTTTTGCTCAAGGACACCAACAGAGAGAAATCAATGCAAAATGACTTTCTTATACCAACTTTGAAGAAAAAGGGAGATTTTGTGCATATAGATCAAAAGCACAGGACCGAAAAGCTTGGAGAAAGCTCTATAATGTTGTTTACAGAGCAGCAGAAGCACACTTTACTTAAAACATTTCTGTCATTGCTGCGTGACTGCACTTATGTATATTAATAAAAAGTTCCGAGCAAGTCAATTTGCTACTTTTAATTTAGGCAACTTTAAAGGAAGCCTCTTAGGACTAAGTTAA
Source organism: Catostylus mosaicus (assembly GCA_964019065.1). NCBI lineage: Eukaryota > Metazoa > Cnidaria > Scyphozoa > Rhizostomeae > Catostylidae > Catostylus > Catostylus mosaicus. The sequence continues at coordinate 4,129,275 of OZ025184.1, read as the reverse complement.
GTCTCTAAGTTAAGACTCGTTTCAATGGATGCGATGTTTATAGTGCCATGATCCATTGCTTATCTCAAGAATGTTTTGCCTTTTAGATAAAAGGAGACCTTGATGCACGAGGAATGGCATTGCACTATCTCATAGCAGGCTGGTAAGTAAAAAGCGTTTCTTCTTATGTAATAGGTTTTTTTCATTGATTAAAAACACGATGCTCGTCCCATTTGTTACATGAAAGTAATATTTGACCATAGGGTCTATTATAAAATCGGAATCATGCTGAGTGGGAATTTTGATACTTGAAAAGTAAAACTAAAAATAATTGAAGTTGGTTATTATTTATGAAGATTTTTTATTATCATTATCAGAAACAATTATTACCTCTTAATAATAAATTGTATTTGCTGTACTGTAAATATCCCATTTTAGATTATATTAGGTTATTTTGGATTTTAGATTTGTAATTAGATATTTACGCGCTCCCCTGCGAAGTAGCCATTCTTGACTAATAGGGCTAATTTGTAGAGAATTTAAAATGAAACGGAAATGAAAAAGTATTACTGCCTATGGAGCTAAGATGTAGGATGGGCAGAATGCAGTTGAGCGGATACGATGCAACATATTTGTGTCATGAGACTTGAAGTACATTTTACAAGTATATCGAAATATGTATGTGAGTAAAAAAAGGCAGAGACAATTGTGTTTAAGCATGTGAATGCTCGTTGTACTGTGCTCTAAAATCATTTTTTTTCCGCGGAAAGTATTTGCTCATCCGACCAGATAAAGTGCCCATTTCTTTGAATAAGTGCTGTTTTTCTCTTATATTGTTAAGAAGAAAATGTTGAACCCCTATAAATTTTTGGAAAGGATGATTATAAAAGAGGAAAAAAATAATTCCAAGATTCTACACCAAAGTTGATAATTTTCAAATTGAACTTGATAAGACGAACCAACGCCTTGAAATGACATTTGGAAGCTTTTCTCGCTTTTTGATATATTATGCTTCGTGTGAACTGAAAATTTTATAATCACAGGATGTCGTTTATAACAAATCTTGTTTACATTATCCCCGTCTCATCCACGGAGGGACTATTTTGCCTATTTCTTGTACCCCCTTAAAATCTGAGCTAATACCTTCAACTCACTTAACAGCTGTGCTATCACCAGGAAGAGTTAATAGTGTGTAAACACCTCTGCAGTTGATTAGCATTTGCTACCTTTTCCCGCATTTTTGTGTGCTGTCATTAGTCTTTGTATTCTAACAATTTATTGCTCTCTTAGCCCTGCCATTATCGCAAACCTTTGGGATGTGACTGATAAAGACATTGACAGATTCCTTTCGAAACTTCTCAAGGAATGGCTCGACAAGAAGGACAGCAAATTAATGGAGTGCGTGCCACTCGCAAGAGATGCCTGCCTTCTCCCATACCTCATAGGTGCATCACCTGTTCTTTATGGACTTCCCATTGTTATGAAGAATCAAACCTCTTAATTTGATATGTAAGCACATTGTTATTAGTCTTATGCTTTTAAATATTAAGTTGCAATTTTACTCAGTTCTTCTTTACACTGTACTGTAAGAACATCATGGAATTTATTTCATTCTACGTTTTGTATAACCTATAAGTTTGAATCTCAAAATCTTCCGTTTAATCTTTTTAAACTAGAGTAAAAGCTAGAGTAAAAGCAACTGGATTTCTCACTCGGATTGTATTCCCAGTCGGTCTGTCCAAAGTATGCACCAAGCCAAAAACAAAACAGTTCAATAATTAATTTTCTGCCACCAACAAGACAGATCTCGTCTAATTTTCAAAATAGTTGATCTACGTATAAGCTTAGATTTCATGTTTTATAATTTATCAATAGATTTGTGTGAGGTTTTGAGTTTCGAGCAAACACCTTTTTTGCCATTTTATTTTGGTAAAAGAACGGAACATAGCACAGCCAAGCAACCCTTGTTTTACTTAACGCCTACATGGTCCTAAATAAACGCTGCATCACATAACTTTATGATGCGACCTGCTTTCAATGAGGTACCAGGCAGGCAGCACATAGAGAGTTAGAGTTATATTTATCTTCAGGCCTGTACAAAATAGCCGCAAAGTTTTCCATAACGAAAACTCTGGTTCCCATCTGACCCTCTACAGAGTATCAAAACATTGGAAAATGACCACTGAAAAACACGTGAGGAGGAAGAATAACACGCGTCATTGCCTATAATTTCCATCAATTTGTGTCCACGTATCCCTCTCTGGGTTGAAGATTCCAAGAGGAGATCTAACTCGGTCTTTCCGCGCAGTTTGGGACTTTGAGCTGCAATATAGACAGATCCTAAAACATGTAAAGGAAAAGATGACATTGTTTCCCAATGTTTAGAAAAATGTTGTCAGTATATGTTCTAGCGGTGGCCGAATCACGCTTCTTCTGGACATTACATTTGCAGGACGGATTACTTGCAATGGTCTGCAACTGCAATGAAATGTCCAGTAATAAATACCTGGGACAACTCTGCAATCGTAACTAAATTGGAACAATCATGTGAACTCCAAAGCTTATAGGTCTACTGAGAAGAAATATGGGTAACTGACCACGCACTGTCAAATCACCATGCTACCAATCGCTAATCAGACCAATCTTGAAATTCTTATCTACTTTATGGGATCCACACAAAGCGAGGAACATAAATAAACTTGAAATGGTGCAAAGAGGAAACGCCCGTTTTGTCTTCAGTGACTATCGCAGAACGAGTAGCCCCACTGAAATGATGAGCATCCCAATTGGAAAGTTTAGCAGAACAACGATGGAAAGCTAAAGCAATCATGATGCACAGGATCTGTAACAATCTTATTGACATTCAAGTAACACCCCTAGACTTAGAGCGTGGTTGGACAAAAGTGCTTAATTACCATATTTCGCTTTACTAACGCACTAACCACATGCGCGCAATACCAATTTCTTTTGTCATGTACAGCATAGATATATAGCGTTTAGGAGGTTCTTCTTATGATGGTAGATAGTCATCAAGGCTAGGCCAATAGGCCACTTCTAATCTCAAAAGTAATCATTCAATAACAAGACTGATTTTTCATTTACTCTACACGTGAATATATGAGTTCTTATCAACACATCAATAAAATACATCACAACGGGTAGACAATAACAGCAAAGGTTCCCTGAAAGGTAGTTGCACCTACGACAAACATTTGACTTGAACACGCTACTAAGGACGACTTAACAAACTATTACCAACACGCTACAGATAGGCAGGCAGACAGGCAGGCAGATAGATAGATAGAAGGTTCTGGCAGTCATCAAGCAGATGTTTGCCAAGGGCGCCAAGGCCTGTGCCATCAAGATTTCTCATGAGTGCACATGTATCGATCTCAGAAAAAGGGCAGCTCGTTTGGCTGGATAGCTTGTAGTGAATGGTTCCAACTGTCTTTCCGAACCGCGAGCCTCTCGGTTTATAGGTTGGTAGACATGTACCATAATCGCTGATCCACGCCACCACAAGATAGTCTATACGGTTTTGTTACTGCACGCGTCATGGACATAGAAATTTTGCTATAAATCTTGTAAAACTAGAGAAGAATCGCTGATCTCTATTTTTTGAGATCTGTGACAAGAATATACAGTAGCAAAGAGCTTACGTCCGTAAGAGGCTGTAGGCTTAACCTCGCTTCAAAATTGGCGGGAATTTTAATTATTTCACAAAACAGAACAAGGTCCTTGGACACAGTTAATTTTCCCAATGGCTGCGGAAAAGAAACGCGTTTTGCCCCCTTGGATGACAAAAAAGGAAGGTGAAAATGTTAATTTAACAATTAGGAAATTTTGTTTGTTTATGTTATGAAGAATTCGTGCTATTTGACATGATAACATTGGGCCTAATATTCTCTGAAATATTTTCTGAACAGTTGTGTGCACTTTTGTCAACCTAGATATGCAGCAAGATATTAGGTGTAATCATAGAAGAAGAATGAGAAACAGGTTAGACTAATTTGATGTAAAGTAAAGAACAAAATAGCAGGCTGCCTACCAGTTTCTCAAGGAATGCTTGCAAAGAGGTATTTAAATGATAGATTGATGGAACAGTGCAAGATGCAAGGAATACGAGAAGATCATAATTATATAAGTTGCTAACTAATATTTCACTACAGCATGCCGGACTTCTTCGGAATATAGGTGAGGTTTGCATTCTTTTTTATTTTTTTTTATTGAAAAACTATTCAATGATAAGTTTACTGGCATATAAATTATAAAAATATATACAAAAATTAGTTTAAACCAGAGCTGACAATAAAATAACAACTGAAAACTTGCCTGGTATCTTACAGGAGTGACTCCTCGACTGTTTTATCTAAACTACTATACAAGTATTGTAGTTGCCACAAAGAAGAAGGTTATGTCAATTTGATTTATTGATTATCTGCGATAAAAAATATTACATTGGTATATTCAACCTGATCAAATACAGATATCCTAATAAACTAATAATACTGAACAAAAACAAATATCCTAATAAAATCATCACAGACTTCCTGAAGATTACATAGCAAGCCATCTATTGCTTGGTGTGCCCTACAAGCACTTCTGGTAGATACCAATATTCTGCACCTTTATAATGCAAAGTATTCTCAGGATGGATGATTAACACCCTCACTTTGAGATTGAACACAACAAGGGAATAACATAACAAAGAAACATCAGAAAAATATTTTGTAAACAGATAAATGAGTAAACACCAAACAATAAAAAAGCAACAAAGTAAACAAGTAATGGAACATGTTTACTAGTTAACAGAAAGATAAACAAGAAAAGAGGCAAGTAACTAACTACAAATGAAAAAAAATTGCAAACAACAGCAAAACTTGGCAATAACAAGTATTCACAATGATCTGGCAGAATTTTTACCATTTCAATGCAAATTTAAAACAAAAAATAGTAAAAACTCAGCTCATTGAAGTGCTCTGCAAAGTCTTGTTGTCAAAATAATGATCTGCTTATCCACTATGCATCAAATGACCACAGAACCAGATGTAAAGGTAGTTATGTAGCTAGGCATATATGTAGATATTTCATGGACTAGTGCTACTATTTTACAACATCCCAAAAAAATAAGTAGATAAGTACAATGGGAAGCTGGGAGAATACTGCACCCAATCTTTCTTTTAGCAGCACCAGGGGTGTCACTCGAGGGGAGTTTAAAATGATACTTTATCCTCCCAAATAAGAAAACAGTGTCTATTTTCAGGTATAAATGACTGCTTGAGGACGGTTTTTTTGTTACCAATTTGCCAATTCATGAAGAGCATAAAGTGGATTTTTAGTGCAAAACAGGGGACATGCTGCAAGGTCACGTTGAGGGTGGGACAGCATGAGGGATTGGTCTAACGCTTCTTAGAAATAACCCATTCTTGCATTAATTTCTTAATGCCACCCTGTCAGCAGCCAGATAGAAAAAAGGGAAAAAATTGTACTTGCCGAAATTGGAAGAATTGTTGAATGACCTTGTTGTACGAAAGTAGATATATCATTTTAAAAAGACTCGGTAATCAAATTAAATAAATTTGTCAGCTTCTTTTAGATTGTCGGTCCATCATGCGTTGGCCTCTTGTGCCATCCCTTGTTCAAAAACTGACTTTTTCAGAGCAAAGGTGCCATGATCTCCAACAGCACTGGCATGAACGGACATCTTCTCTTCACCACAGGGGTGGCGCCAGGATTTGTCCGAAGAGGTAGGCTAGTTTCCCTGAAAAGGGGGCTACAAAATAGAATAGAGGGTATTTTTCTAAGCATAAGAACACAATTTTTCGTGAAAATTCTGCGACAGGCATAATATTTTTTGCCGACGGGGGGACTGGCACGCTTCAGCCCCCCTGCCCCCCTCTGGCGCCAACCCTGCTTCGCCATTACATAGTATACATATAAACGAAATCTAAAATATCTAGTAAGCCTTCAGCATATTGGCTATAACCCTTGGTTGTTTCTTTCTAGATTCAAAAGAAAATTGTTCCAAGGTATCCGTAAGTATAATAACAATTAAATTCCAGTCTCACTCTCATGATCCTGTGATTTCTATCTGACGATAGTTTAAAGCCTGCTAATTTAAGGGCATCTTTTACGGAGGTTTTTAGATGGTGGCTCACCCTCCCAACTATAGATACTAATTGTCATTTTTTGGACACATTTGATGTCACGAATATGTCCATCAGTGGCGTACGTATTTGGTAACAGCCATGCATGTAGCCATTAATGCACCTAACACCAGGGGGGGGGGGGAAACTTGACCTAAAATAGTACGGGGGTGTGCACTCCTAGAAAATTATTTTGACCCGGCTCTAGAATTTTCTCCTACCAATGGTACCCAGCTTTAGAAAAAAAAGGCGAAAAGTAGACTCCAAAACGTAAAAAACACCCCCACTCTTGCAAAAATTTCCTTTTGCAACCGGCTTTAGAAAAAGTGCTCTAGTTCGATACCCGGTGTTAGAAAAAAGGCGAAATCGATACCCGGAAAGGAGTGCACATCCCATCAGCAAAATATACTAAGTGACCCCCCCCCCCGGGACCTAACAGGTCTAGAATAACTTTCAAGAGGGCCAGACCAACAAATCTATTGAAATATCCGTTCTCGCTAAGCAATGGTTTGTGATGTTTCAAAATAGTAGAATTAGTAAATATTAGTAACTGCAAGCCAAAGTAAGCAGTAACCAGAAGGGGATCTTAAATTGATTTACCAGTCATATATACGCAACCAATAGCTTCGTTATGACTTACTTTCTTTCTACAGACGTCTATGAAAAATATATTGGATGAGGAAATGCCTTATCTTGAATTTCATGGAAAGATACACTACATTTATACTAAAGACGAATGCAATTTTTATTGCCAAAGCATTATTGAAAGGTTAAGTTACTTTATTCTTCAGATCAAATGTTTAACCCCCATTTTTTAGAACTAGGAATGATTCTGGGACAGGATACGTATTACCTGCTCAGCCAAAGGCCTACTTATGTCCAAGTGTACTTTAGGGCAAGGGGAGAGAACAGTGAAAAAGGTGAAAGCAAGAGCAGAAAAAGAGAATCAGTTTTATTTTCTGAGGGGAGGAAGGGAAGAGCAATGGCTCCCGCTGCCTCCCTGCTGCAGGGCCGCCGAGAGGTTTTCGAGGCCCAGGGGCAGAACTGCAGAATGAAGCCCCTTGTGACTGTGATCGAATCGAGCAGAAGTGGAAGAAAGCAAGGAAATCTGGGGGAGCTGGATCTGGATGCACTCTTAAACCCTGTAGGCTCCTCCTATTGGGAGGTTTCTTGAATACATCTAAAGAGGCTGCAAATAAAAATTTGCAATATTAAATCGTGTTTAAGTATCATTTGTATGTATATGTATGTATCCTTTTCAAGGGATGCGCCAGGAATTTTCCGAAGGGGGGCTAGGTTTCCCGATAGGAGGATATATAACTGAGTAGAGGGTATCTTTCTGAGCATTATACACACTTTTCCGTTAAAAATTCCCGACAGGCTAAAATTTTTCCTCGATGAGGGCCCCCCCTCTGGCGCCACCCCTGATCCTTCTCTTAGTTATTTTATGCAATATATGAGAACTATCTAAATGGATCGGGAATAACTTAGTGAATAACGTTGCGCCACCTGGGTTTCCATGTCCTTTTTTAGTCGTAGCAATATGACAACTTAATCTGCTTTTTAAGGAAAAAGGCAGACATGACTTACTGTATATTTTCAAAGTTGCATGGGAACAGGGAGTCCCATCAGGAAACCTTCATGGCGACTAGCAATTCATTCACTTGATTTTTTTAGCTTAACTGTGCCGATCACATGTGGATTTGATATTGAATGGAAAGTGAATTACCAAGCTGGTGAAGGGCCTAGAAAAACAGCTGTATTCCAACTTTGCATGTCAGAAGATGAATGCTTTGTTTTTCATGTGTCAGCAATGACTGGTTAGTTTTGTTAAAATTCGACTTAATATAGTACGTTTACGGTTTACCACTGTATTATTATTGGGCTCGAGCGAGCATTGTACCTCACAGTCCCTCAGAAGGTAGTGAAAGGCCCTGCCTGATCTTGCAGCACTACCAAGACACGCATTAATGCCTCCAAAGACGAGCTCAATTATTGGGGCAATCCATAGCTTGCTTCGCTAGCCAGTTTGCACCCGGGCTAACTGCAGCTAACTGTTGTAAGCCATATTAACATATGCTTTTAAGGGGATTGCATAGCTGAATTTATTGGGTGAAAGTTTTAATCTATTACAGAAAACTAAACATAATATTTGCAATCTGTTGTATTTTATCCCTTAACAACTGCGTTCTGCTGTACTTTTTGACCCTTCCGAGATCAAAAGGTCCATCATTTGAATCAGCAAACCGTAGGACTGCAAAGGGGGCTTGAGGCGCAATCGCACATGTAATTAGATCGTTAAATGAGGCCTTGTTCCAAGAGGAACTCGTTCAAAACTTTGTATAGGCAAATTGTGTTAAGATCATTTATATCGTCGGCCATGCGTGTTTTGTTAAACGAAATGGGGTGCGTTTGTGGTTGTGATATGGGTTTCATTGAATGTGCGAAAATATTGCTAGATTATTGACATGTATACCATCGCAATGAGACCTTTGAAATTTGAATCTTTATCAAATTTTTATTTAATGCCTCTAGTTTTATATTTCTAGGTTTTCCCATTGCATTGAAAAGTCTTATTGAAGATTGTCGAATAATAAAAGCAGGCGTTGGAGTTCATGGGTGAGTTTTAATTTGTTTAATTAACAGTTGTTTGATGATTAAAAAAGAACCAGCAGTATTACCGATCCCTGGCAAACTACTATAGTATTATTATTTGGCTAATAGACTTTTGAAAATGCAAAATTAAAGTTTTTGCAATTCATTTTTGGAGTTGAACTTACAAAAACCTTTTACAAAGAACTTTAACTCTTTTCAAGTTTTAGTTAAACAGTTGTTCGATTTCGATGATTACAAAGGAACCAGCAATCGCACCGCACATTTGCTGATTGCTATATGTAGTCTATAGAAGTTTATGTGTAAGCCCGCTACCTTTGTATTGATAGTGGCACAGCCGTATGGAGAGACATCTTGGTTTTTTCCCATTTTATCAAAACAATTCCTACAACTCTTTGTACATAGGGTCAGGTCGCCCTAAGTGGAACGATTTTAAGGACTCCGTTCTCATTTGCACAATTGAACATTGTAATAAAAACAACAAGCCTTCAAAATATTTCTTATTCTATGGTCATAATATTTGCATAGAGGCAGACTTATCAGTTCGATCTTCTTTCTGTGAGAACAAAATTACTATGCCCTCCTATTCCTTTTCGAAATGATAGGCCGTCGCCCTACTTGGGACGGTATTAAAAGAAGGAGAAAGTTTCGTAAATCAAAAGGATTCACAAGAATCCTTTTGCAAAAACGGAGAATTACACCTGCCAGAGACTTTTCTAATTCTGGAAACTTTTTGAAACATTGCTGCTGGACCTGACTGCTATGTTTGCTGAACGCGCCGGAGGATAAATTTTGCTTCTCATACAATGGTCTCAAGCCGGTGCTACTGAGTTTCGAACAAAGTGCATGGACTTTCCGCAACTGTTTCACTTAGGGCGACACGAGGCTACTCATATCGGTCTTGAGAAAAGGCCTCCAAGAAACAAGGCAGGGCACAAAATCAATCGACTTTTTTTACTTTTAGTTACCTGAGGGTCGAAGAATATGCTGCCGTTGTTATTTTTAATGTACTCAAAGCGAATCGCAAAAAAATGAAAAAGAAAGTTGAGGTGCGGTGGAAAGAACGGAGAGGAAAACACAAGCTCTTACCACTCTATAATGCTTCTAACATTTAAATTCCGTTTACAACCAACACTTGTCTTGGTAAAGCAATAAAAATTAACCAACACACAAAATATGGCGTCAGCAACACATTTTCGCGCGTTTTCAACAAATTAAGGTGACTCTGAATCCTTAAAATAGTCATTACAATAAGCGCGTAGGATTTTGTTGCAATGAGACGCCGTCCCACTTAGGGCGACGTGACCCTATGTTACGTTGTTCATTTTTTTTAAAACTTCCGAGTTCGATTATAGAGTTCTCATTCAATCCTCAAGGCGCGCTCATGTCACGTGACTTTGTATCATTGCGACGGGGGTGAGGAGGGTCCTTTCACATAAATACAATTTTAAAAAGTCCCCAACTCTCACATATGCGTATTGTTATATACTGTATAACTATGATCATGCTCATTTTCATGTCATTTTGAATTTTGCTACCTTTGATCTACAACAACTATACAAAGTAAAATAAAGATTGTAATATATCATTGTATCATAAAATAAACCAATGCAAATCTAACCGTTAATAAAATTCATAAGGAGAAGCTTTCTCATTAGCTAGACTTTCACAGTAGCTAATTTAATCGAGGATAGGGAACTTATAGTCGCAGTGGCGCCGTGGGAGCACAATTTTTGGGGGGGCCAAAGGTTCGAATTTTCCGACAACGAGACAATTTTTCAAGACCAACAGCAGTGACCCCCTTTTAATTTCATGTTTTTCAAGGTATCATAATAGTCAGTGAACAATTTTGAGATGTACTGAAGGCAGGAGAAAATGGAGCAGCCAGAAAACCTAATTACAAACTAAAACCTAAATACTTTCTTAGCATTGTGTTTGCAAAAACATCAATCATCTCATCAAAATTTCATGATTTCGACATACTATGCTCAACGTTTAACAGAATAAGGGAATTCAAACGATCCTGTCCCATGGTTGACCGCAAACGATTTTTAACAATTCTGAATTTTGAGAATGTCCTTTCACATTTAATTGAGCCCAGTGGTGTAGAGCTGGATTAATAACTAGGGGCTGCTGCACATGGGTGAAGCCTACAAAGAATGCTGGGATACGTTGGAATGTCCAACTACAGGCCATTTAGATTGCTGAGACCCTCGTAGAAATTACTCTAAGGTGCCTAATCAACAGGCCCCAAATTATTGATTTTTTTATTCTTTTCCCCATCCCCCGCTCTTTTTAGGACTTTTTGCTTATAAAAACCCTCTGACTTGAGCATATTGAGGGAAAAATTCTAGCGCCAACCACCTTGAATACAATTTTCTACCCATTTCTAATCACATTTTTGTAGGTTTACAAAAGCTAAATAATTAGAATAAGGCCAGTCGTCGCAGGCAACGTGATATGCTGTTCTTATGCATCTCTCAATGTTTTCTCTGGTGATTAATATTAGAAACAGTGGTATTTTTATTTGTCTGTCACTCTCATTCCAGGAAAAAATTGTCAGGGTCAATGAGCTTTGCTAGCTGCACGTTTCACAATCTTGCTTCCGTGCACTTTTTCCTGCATCTGAAGATATTTAGCAGTTGATGCATTCCTTGCTCAAATGCATACCATGGTCATGAAACGTACCAATGTTTTTGGTTGTTTTGCAAACTCTGCAACCAATCTTCCACACAAATCAGACAAGAAAATTACTAGGGGGCTGAGCCCCCCTGAGCCCCCCTGAGCCCCCCAGCTCTACACTACTGAATTTGAGCCTGTAGGAAAAGTGACAAGTATCCTATTTAAAAAGTGCAAATCGGGATAAGCTCTGACTGAAGAATATTTGAAGTAGGGTCGGTGATGGCGAAAATCTTCCGGAAAACACAGGCTGCCATCCTAGTTTCAAAAGATGTAAACTTGTTCTCAAAAGCATCAGCGTCAAAGACCGTTTCGCCGCTCTCGTTTGAATACTGGCACTGCTGTAACGTATATAACAAGCAGTTAAACAAATCCTCTGAGCTTGCAAAACACATATTCTCAAGTGCTTTTGGATGCGACCATCATCTAGTGATTGAAACCCTTTATGGGCGATGAATTCTTTGGATGCCCCTCCCTTCTTGCACCTTTTCAAGGACGTCACTTCTCGTCCTTCTAGATTTGGAAGAATGCCGTACTGTTTCCGCATTTGATTTTTTTATGTCTTATGATAGAAAATTGAACACGAAAGATGAAAAAAATTAGATTAACTAATTTATTGCTTTTCTGAAAAAGGGAGGAAAATGACGAAATTTTCCGACAAAATTTTAACTGGGGTTCTTCCATCGGCCACGACACCACTGGCTTTGATGTTGCAAAATGTTACTTCTAGTTTTACACTTATAACCAGAGATGAAAATCCTAAAGCCCTGATTATTTGTGAAAAAAAACATTTTGTAATTCAACAAATATGAATTTCAAAATTTCCGACAAGCATCGAAATCATCCGACAAATTTTTTTCAGGGGGGGCCATGGCCCCCCCTGGCCCCCCCGGCCACGGCGCCACTGTATAGACTTGTTGTCAGTTCCCATTATGTTTGACGCTTTCCGCTTAAGATTCAAGTTTAGATTATTGCAATAATATTTGCAAGGAAGAGACAGCCCAGTTTCTTAATTTGTCTGAGTGCTTCATTTTCCTCAGAGATATGTCAAAAATAAGCCTGGAATTCAACCTGAAGCCAGCCGGTATTGCTGATTTATCCCAGATGTTGAATGAAGTGAAGAACATAAGTGAAAACTGGAGTTTAAATGGCATGGTACTTCATATGGTAAGTTGTCACGGACAATATTATCAAACTTGCGATTGCGAAAAGGTAACTGTTTCTGGTTTACTGAGAATACATATGTATTTGTAACACAAAATAGCCAATGTTTTACTTAGATGATGTCTTTACTGGATGAAGAGATATTGTAATGTTTAGATGCTCGCTAGAAGTCTGATCCATCATTTAGTACCAGGAAAGGACAATGTATCAGTAAAGACAACCTCCACATCTTCATGATCATCTTCGCATCATCATCATTATCATAATCATAATCATAATCATAATCATCATCATCACCATCATCACCATCATCATCATCATCATCATCATCATCATCATCATCATCATCATCATCATCATCATCATCATCATCATCATCATCATCACCATTATTATCACCATCATCATTTCATCATCCTCATAAAGAACACTTGAAATGCGAGAAAGATGGCTTTAGAATGGAAGGCTTTGGGTTTGAGGTTGTTCACAAATTAGCTATAATTCAACCGATCTTTGGAATGTGTGTGGTGTTCCATGTCTCACGGACTATTTCAACTCCCTTGCAACTAGGGCTTAAAAAGATGAGCTTTAAGGGTGACCTATTCCCCAAGCAAACAGTTATTTAACTATACCCCATTTTCTACTCTCCCTGATTACCTTATTTCTCCTTATTCGTTTTAGTTGAAAAAGAGAATTGCTAAAGACCCAAGAATACGTTGCAGTAACTGGGAAAGGTATCCTTTAACTGACGAGCAGCTTAAATATGCTGCTTTGGATGCATATGTGAGTAATAAAACATATTTGGTTTGGCCCGTTTATGGACAAGGTATTCATAACTCCAGCCACCAGGAGCGGGTTAAAATTACTGGAAGTGACAAGATTTGTTATCCCGGTCACTTTTGCCTAAAAATGTCCTAGGCTTTAAAAGAGACTTAAAAAATGCCTTAATCCATTGCTGAATGATTGCCAAAATCAGTGCAGCAAAAACTCTGAATATGCTGAAGAAAATAAGCAATCTACAAAGGCCACCAAATGCAGTTGGAACAGCAGATTTCCATTGGTCATAATTTCATATTTCGCGGTGTCTTGTCTAATTTCCTGTAGACAGTCCCCTGTTCCCCCCTGAAGAAATCTCAGGACGAAAGATAGACCAGTCAAAAACTTTTGATGCACTTTTTGAACTCATGCCCAGTTTCTTCATTTCCATATGATTGCACAACATCGAGGGAGAAGGGAGAGTGTGCATTGTTCCAACTTTTGACAGGCAATGGGCACTGCTTTGTTCTGCCAACGAATTGGTACCTATGGTACCTATAAAAAACAAATTGTGTTACCTCTGGAGGTGAAGTAGGCAACTAGCTAATGCATCTTAATGAATTGCAGCAGTTCGTGTAGGCAGTTTAATACAGGTTCAATATATGCTCTAAACAAAACATGCATCTTCAGACATTTCATCATGGAGTCGTTCAAAAGTTCCATTGACTTTGGAAGCACGGAATAAATAAACATTTAAAGTTTTTTTGCCTAGATGGTCCTTAAGTACACGCCACAAGCTGAATATTTGCCTCGTTAAATCACATTTTTGATCCCAGAACAACAAAAATAATCGCATGGTTTTCAAGGTATTTGTCATCTGCATAATAAATATCGAAGATGTGTAACGGATACTTTTTTCACCCCTACCACCTAAAATGGCGACAAAAAAGGCGGACATCTTCTCACCCCTTTATCTTTATGTACTTTTTGAAAAGTCCCTTTATCAAATTGTTTATTTTTCAGGCAAGTTGGATATTGTATTCAAAAATTGTGATGTTAAAAGATTCGTCTTTGGAGGAAAGTGCAGTCAACACCAATTAATGTATTGCAACAAGCCGGAAAAACTGCAGTCGCTGTTTCCTAAAAAATTACGTAAACGCAAGAAACACGAGTTTTTTTATCGAAAAGCAAGAACTTGCGCGTAACAAATGGCGCGCAATTACTTTTATCGTGAAAAAAAAACAACACTACGTCAATGCAAGGATCCCCATTGGCTGAGTTGACGCAACGCCGCGTAACGTAAGTCAAGTGCCGAAGCCCAGTTTGCATGAAACGTGAAGGACTACTTGAATCCAAGAAATCACTTACCAATCTATGAAACATAAATAAAAGGGTTTGAAGTTTGGCTTTAAATTTGGCTGATATTCCCTTGAACTGAAATAACCACCAGTATTGTGGAGGGGGGGGGGCAATTGGATGTGATTTTCGCAAGGGGCAGCCAAATAGATAAAATATACTGTTTCAAACGAAGTAAGTTGGATATGAGACCCGCAAAACTGATTCGTGTCTTCTATGTTATAATTCGCAGTTACTGTTGTAATTATTTGCTATTTTCCTTAAATATCAGAATACGCCAGTGATTGACTTTTATTCATTAATGACATGCTGCAGAGCTGAGTTTTCGGATAATAAGAAGTAGCATTCAGGGACACACATCAGGGGGGATGTGGAGGTGTGAGCCCCAACCCCCACAATTTTTTGAGTCGGTCCAAAAATTTTTTATCTATAAACCAAATTGGTTTAAAGGTCAAAAAAGGCCCACCATTTAGAAAAATACAACATAAACAAAACTGAAGAATTTTTAAAAGTCGGTCCAGAACACACAGAATGCCACCGTGCCAAACCAAGAATCAGAAATAAAAACAGAAAAAGCAGACGGCGAAAACAACAGAAGGATCGCAGTTTTGTTTGTTACACCCAGTTCGTCCAAGAACAAAGATATAATGAAAGTCAGTCCAGTTAGGGTATACACCCTCCACAAAAAACAGGATGTGCGCCCCTGGTAGCATTCACATTCTTTGATTACAACATGAAGACAACTCCAGCAGCAGCCCAAGAATTGGCTTCTTTACTAATTCGATTTTGTAATAGAAAGAAATCGCATGACTTGTTCTAACCCAGTTTAAATGCAGAATTACTTGTAGGCAAGAAATTTTAGTATAGATTGCAAAAAATATGCGATAGAAAACATCATTTAGAGGTTGTAAGGAGCAATGACTCAACAGCAATGCATTCTAAGAATAGAATTCCGCCCGCCCCCAATCTTTTCTCGCCACAGTTGGTGTGCCCCTTTTTTCTGGAAATTGCTTTTTTATCTTAAAAAGTCCCCCTTTTTATTCTAAAATTTGCCCTCATGGATTATAACGGTGTCAGTTTTGTCGTGAAAGTACCTCATCTTATCGATATCCCTTCAATGAAACTTACAAAAGCTTAAACTAAAAATATAAAATAGTAATTAAATTAATCTGATCTACCAGGGAGTCGTTTTTGAGGGGGCTTTAATTAATTATCAATGCTCATCACATGCCTTTTCAGATGAATTTTAAATAGGCGCAGTGATGGCAGTTCTCTGATATTAACTGGAATATTATTCCAAACCTTAATGCCCGAGTAATGAAACCTTTTTTTGGTGAATTCAAGGTTTAGCTTGGGAATATTTCTTGTATTATAAAATGATATAGAGCATCTCTGTTGGACCATATTCCACAGGCTTTCAGGGCATCGTTTGTTTACAATCTTATATACCATAACACAGCGATCAAAGCGAATAAGATTCATAACGCAATGCCCCCTTTTCGCTGTGCCCCCCCCCCCCCGCTTTTCACCTAAGTCCCTGTTATTGACTCTAATCATATGTTAAGGGTTATTGTCATTTAATGTGAACTTTTTCTAAAATTTTGCATTATTTCGTCTAAAGCAATTGGTAAATCTTTATCACAGGCCAACATTAAACAAAGTACTTTCACTTGTGCTACTGCGATGGCGCAGTTGGATGCATTTGCATGTTGATCAAAAATGGCGGCACTGGCAATTCGTGTTAATACCACTGGCAGGTTGCTGACATCACTAAGCCCAAAGTACAAGCACTTTATACCGGGTTTGTATTATCGACTGCTATCCTGCTCTAGCCTTGTGCATTCACTTTGCGATAATTTCTGATTGAAGGCCAGAACTGGGCTTTGCTTATACCACAATTGCCTTTTACTATTATGCAACAAATACCAGAAGACCATGCATATAGCATTAAACAATAGGGTTCCTTCATCATTTACGGGCATTGCACCTATCGGAGATTGTTGTCAAAAGGAACAATTTTGCATCTGCATGCACAGAAACAGGGGCCCCGTTAACGGAGTTTTCATAGGCTAAAATTTTTTTGTTTGTTTTGACCGAGTTAATAGAGAGACTGGATTTCACGGCAGCTGTACCCCCCCCGATTTTTTGCAAAAAAAGTCTTGTGCCTCTTGCACATTTAAGTATTCAATGGTCTGATGGCAGTGTGCTCTACATTTTTTTTATACAATAATTAAAATATTTCATGGAAGCTTTGGGAACACTAACCCAATCTGCAGAGGGTGGCAATTTGCAGTGGTTCGAAGTGCACCCCCAAAATTAGGCCTTGTACACGCGCATGGTATTAGTGTATGGTAAAATAGAAAACCAGGATGTATAAGTGAAAGTTTTTGAAAGGATTTTCCTTTTGCCCCATTGCTGAAACTTTTTAACTAAAGCATACTATTGTATTTTATTAGAACCCAGTGCCACCTGGGCTCCTATGTAGCTTGAAGCTAGACAGTGCATGTGTTGATGTCAATATAGACCAGGTTGGAAAATATGCCTGTTTTTGCCTACGCGTAGTTGCGACCAACAACAGTTTTTCCGCTGCGACGTGCAACCAAAGCCAATTTAGCGCCGACATGCGACAGAATCAAAGGAGTTGCTAGCAAAACCAAGCCAATATTTAATGAGCTTGGTGTGTTATTACCCCTTTCCCTTCTTATTAGTACTTCATTCAAGTTGAACAAGCCCCCATTGTTTGCCGTCACAGTGTTTGTTTCATGAAACGCCTATATTGTACTTCTTCAAGTAACAAAATAAGGTGTGACAAATGGTAGGAGGGGATGCAACACATCAACATCAAAGGAAAGTGTAGCTGCGAGCACATGCAAGTTTTCCAGCCAGGAATATAGGTACAGCTGCAGTGTCATACTACCCATGATCTTTCTTCTAAAACTCATCATAGTCCACATGACATTGTAAAAATCATTTGAAAAGCTGATTTGTGCACCCTAGGGAATGAGCTGTGAATGACATGAACGGCTGTAACTTTTACTTGCATGCATGAGATCTCGTCAAGTTCTGCCATGCCTCTGCAGACTGGATATAGATCAAAAGGCTAAGATAGATGTACCAAACAAAATTGAAAAAAATCAATAGAAAATTTGCACAGCTAGAAGCAAATGCACTCTCGCAGCCCCAGCTCTTCCTTTATGCTCTCCAGAGATCTCGTCAAAAACTGTTTTATTTATGTTAGTTTAATTTCAAATGAATTTGGTTGGATTTGAATGATTTCACGAATTACATACATTTGCTTTTCATATTTTAAATTGGAGTTCTGAAGTGCACCTTTTGAAGAAAAGAAGTGCAAAAACTTAATCACATTGGAACTATTGACTGACCATTCTCAAAAAGTAATTTTAAGTTGCTTTTTAAAGGAAATTTTGGATGGAGCATTCTGGAGTTCCACTGGTAATGTATTCCAAAGTTAAGAACCAAGATATCAAATTGATTTTAGGCCATATTAAAGACTGTTCATTCTAGATAAAAATAGATCACTTTGACTAGCCTTTCTTGGGAATATTTATGAATAGAAGAATTGAATAAAGAAGAGAGTTTCGACTGAGTTAATAGTATTATGCAAAATCTTTCGTTTTTTAGAATTGTTGAAATGTCTTGTCAAGGCAGTTATGCTGATGAAATCAGTCAATTATCTCATTAACAATTCAAATCTTGCTTAAACTATCAATAAAAAAGTGAAAATAAACAAACTATGCTCAGGGTCTACCCCAGGTTCTTTGAATTTTGTTTGCACGCATTGGAGTTTATTAACTGTTTGGAAAGCATCAATGTGCATCTAAATATAAGCAATACTGGTTCGAATCCCTGCCAGGGCTGGTGAGAATAAGTTTTTAAAATTGGTTGTTTAAAGTCTTTGTGAAGATTTACTTCTCGTTACAGGCCTAAGAACATTCACAAGCAATGAAGGAGATACTTCAGAAACTAAGGTACATTTGATATTACCTTTTGTAAATACTGCAAGCTGTTACTTGCATTGACTTTATGTGGTATTACTTTCTTTACAATGACACACAAGCTCATTAAGAGATACTTTTTTGTATTTTGATTAATTTTTTTCAGTAAGAAAATTACTGTTTTCCATCAAATTTTTGTTAAGATATTCTTCATAGAATGTTCACCAGGATGGAAGGATAATGATTTAGTATTTAAAGCATTAAAATTACAAATTGATAAAAGTATCTAAAAAGCTATGCTTGTGTTCTTGTTTTGAAAGTCAAATGATTAATTAAAATCTTTGCTCCTCAGATTGAGGTTTTGCCTCCAATTTCTATTCTGTGTTAATGGATGACTGATTAAATTAAGTGCTTTTATCTGACTGAAACTGCATGAGAATTTTTGCTCTTAAGATGGAGTGAGATGTGTGAAATTTGTTCCCTTGGAGAAATTAAGGTAAGCAGCAGGGCTGTGAGTGTAAATGCATTGTGCTTCCCCAGACAGCCTGACCCACATGGCAGTTTTTAGATTCCCAACAATCCTATTGTTAGATAAATGACTTAAAGTGCATTAAATTGTGAAAAATTTAGAAAATACTTTCGGCATCTATTAAAATATGATTTGACTTAGGCTACCTTTGGATTGGCTCACAGATATATATGCTTTTTGATACACCATTTCATTAGAACCTCATCTCTCCTTTCATCATCCTCAAATTTTCTCCATCAATCCACCACAAAAAGCTCACTTAATTTAGGGAATTCTGTCATGATGATATTTATGTACATCAGGACCACATAACTAAAGGGGTATTATGTATAGGGTACTGGGAAGGGTAATTTTTGATTTTTGCAATTCGAAAGGAGCCGACTATATTTGGCATTATGAACAATCTAGGATTTTGTGACTATGGTATGATGAATTATTGAAAGAGTTTGCAAAAGTCAAAAACACAGGAATTATTTTTGTGAGCTTCACATGAATATGAGTTACGTTTCGGATAAAACCAGTTTGCTATTATTGTTATGATAAATTGGTGTGGAAGAAAGCTGAATGCCCAAAGATCCAAGTTTCAAATATCTGGAAGCATTTCTATAATCTAATTAACTAAATATGTTACAACTAGAATATAAGCTGACAGTAAAGGAGGTGCCCTCTCTTTGATTAGTTTATCTATTGAGAAAGTTCCTCCTTCAGAAATTTGTACTTATGAATTCTCTAAAATCTGTTTGGTTTTTTTATCAAACTGATAATGAGATTATTTGTTGTTTTTAATAACATTATGATCTTGTTACTGGATACATTTGTGTGTTTTGAACCTTAAATCCAAAACTTGAACTTAATATTGTGAACAACTCCTACAGGTTCTCATCATTTAGTCAGAAACATGTATACTATTTAAAATTTCACTTTTTTTTTTAATATGCAATGCTAAATTTAACACACTATTCCTAAAACACAGAGACTATACACCAGTTTAAAAAGGAAATAGGCCCAATTAGAACTAACCGTTAAAAATTAATTAATTGTGCATTATTCCAGGAATTTATCAAAGACTAATGAAATTGTCAAATCGTAAAATATGTAGATAAAAAGTAAAATACAGTCAAAGATAAAATTATTGGACTTGCAAAAGAATTTGATAATTTTTCTAGATTTTATTTGCTGCTCAAAGATTAGCATATTGTTGAGTCATATTTATCAATAATAACAAGATTGTGTCAACGTTGCGGGATCAGAATAGAAAACATTTCCAAGCTTCAAAATATGTGGCCCTTTAGGTTAAGACATTGGTTTATACGAAAGAAGTACCTGGCTCTTTACAAAAGTTAAAATGTTCTGTAGCGAGTTCCAACCTAAGCGAATCAGTAACTTAATTTCCATGCCTTATTAAATCAAAGCTGCTGTAGTTAAATAGTTTTGTTGCAAAAATAGTTACCCACTTTCAAAAGATAGAAAATTATTAAACGGAATAGGGCATTGAAAAAGCATTTGGGGCTGAAATCATTTACAAACATATGTACGTGTAAGTGGGGGGGGGGGGGGGGTTATCAGACCCAACAGGAGTTTTTATTGGAAATACCATGCAAAATACTTAAGTTTTGACATCATTGACAAATAAAGATAGTAGTTTCTGGAGAGTGTGGACATGCGCTTAAGATCATTACAGGAGAACCAGGGTATACCGATGATTGTTCCGGGGGGACACCTACGATTCTGGGATGGGATTTTGTGATAATCAGCACCATAATTGTTTTTGAGAATGACGTCACGCTTGTTAGGCACGTAAACATTGTAACCTTCAAATTTCATTTCTTTAAGTGGGAAAATGTCAGATTTATGTACAACAAATTTTACTTTGTTCATAGTTGTTTCAATAATCGAATCTTCGCCGTTCTCTTGAAATCCGAAAATATCAATCATTAGGCCATTGTGAAATCCACAACCAGTCCGAAGACAATAGCCAATGCAGCCTTTTGTATCTCTCAGCTTCGCGATGATTGGATGTCTAGCTTTTTTGTAGGCAGGATCACTTGATGCATTTTGTAGAAATATATCAGCCGGTAATTCATGTGAAAACATGCGAAACTTTTCATAGTCTTCTTTCATGATTCCAATATCCAATTCATTATCCCAAGGAATAAAAGCCTTATGTCTAAACGCCCCTAAAAGGGCCCCCCTCCATAACCAATATTTGATACCATGCTTTCGGCAAACTTTATCAAAAGCGATCAACATCCGTATTGTAGCTAACTGTACCTGCCGTAGCATTGTTTCTCCTAAAGAGCGAATATCTGGGCAGTAAACTCTGTCCTTTTCATAATCACACTTTTTCGATAATACCGAAAATTGTTTGACTGGCTGATCAGGGTCAAATTTCTTAATGTGGCGGCCATCTGGAGTTTCAATCAATGTTGCTGCATCTTCAAAATCGCAATTTATAACCCAGTAGACCGAACACACCGTTGCAATGCTAAACAATAATGCTAGAATTATCAAAGCTTTCGTGATCTCCGCTTTATACTTCCTCATTGCTCAGCGTTCACACTTCTCTAGGAACGTAAAGTTCACAGGTCAAAAGTGAAAGTCGTTTCTCATGCATCAAACTTGCAGGTCGGTCAATTGAAAACCGTGCATTATTCTTTCCAGGGGGTAGTTCGGTAAACAAGAAATGCTCAAGCCTGAGCTCTCAATCTTCTGCGTGGTAGAAACGAAAATTAGAAGAGGAGAAGCAATGGGGTAGGTTGCAATCCCAATTTAGACCCTGGCCTTGGCAAAGGAAGCTCCTGTGTGTCCGATTGGAAAATACAATGTAATAATAGCTACACGTTCTAAGATAAAACAAAGACTGATTTATGCAACGATTACAACTATAGTAATGAATATTAATGTTCAATCCTATTACATCCTAAGCCCCAAGTGGTAAGGGTAGTGCGAATAGTCAGTGAACTGAAATACAATGATTATAAATATTTTAGGAATTTTCTGGAAAGTGAAAGAGTTTGCTTGAAGGAGGGCTGCCAGGAATGATGCCAAAAATTAAAGAGAACTTTGAAAGGATTGGAAAGAATTAACTACATTGCATCGGCCAAGGAAAATGTAAATATATATGAAAAAAAAATTATACAAAAAGCTGTAATAAATTTATTTCTCAAGTCCGGCAGAGAGAGACGCGAGAGATGACTGTTTTAAGATGCATTCAATATATTTCAATTGATCATTAATCTAAGCTAATAAGGAAACAAAGGGAAAGGTAATTACAACACCAACAGGGGGAAACGGCACATCAAATAAAGAGTCACACAACATATGCACAATGCACTGAGTCACGAACACTACAAATAAGAACAGTCGCAGTTTAGGTTCATTACAAAGTTAGCGGTAGAACATATCCCTTTCACCCCCGGTCGGGCCATACGGACCAATGAAAAACACCGTAGAAGACCATTTTTCAAGGTGTAAAGTACAAATTATTGTTATTGTTCTGATTGCAGTAATCTATAATAGTCAACGCTTTCACCTAATTTATTCACCTGATATAACTTTGCTACCCCCTGAAAAGTGTAGATTTATACGGGTTCCGACAGTTGGATGAAAATGAATCCGGGTGCGAAAAGGATATCCACAACAATTTTTTCAAAATTTTTCCACGGCCCCCTGAAAAACGGCCTTTGCCGACGGGTTTACCGTGTATGAAGAATGAAAAATGAAATGAACAATGATGATGATGAGCGCCTGGATGCACGCACAAAGAAAATTATGAAACTCATTAAAATGGCATCAATAATCCCCCCGTAAAGCCTAATCCATTGTTGCTTATTATTGGATGGATCCTTTAATATTGTTATTGAGCCTGGTTTCCATGTGATCGCAAGAGACGCAAGGATCGCAAGAGACGCAAGGATCGCAAGAGACGCAAGGATCGCAAGAGACGCAAGGATCGCAAGAGACGCAAGGATCGCAAGAGACGAAAGGATCGCAAGAGACGCAAGGATCGCAAGAGACGCAAGGATCGTTGAAATTTGTGACCTGCGATCCTTGCGATTCTTGCGTCTTAATGTAAACCACCCTTTCGAGTCTCTGGCGATCCTTAGGATCCTTGCGATTAAGATAGAAAAATATCTATCTCTGCGATTCTTGCGATTCTTGCGATTACATGGAAATCATTTTGACGCAAGGATCGCAAGGATCTCAGGTCACAAATTTCTGCGATCCTTGCGTCTCTTGTGATCCTTGCGTCTCTTTTGATCCTTGTGTCTCTTGCGATCCTTGCGTCTCTTGCAATCCTTGCGATATTATGGAAACAAGGATTAGCTTTTTCAACCAATGACAAGGAACCTCAAACCAAAGGACCTGGGATCCCAAAAATTTCAGCGGCATCAACAGCCAATCATCTTTCACAGCTCTTACCTACAGTTTACAATGGGTACAATCTCCTTTTGTCTGATGGGTCACAGGGCAGCATAAGAAAAGACTATACTATACTCGAAATTTCTCTTCTCTCTGCAATCCAGCTTGAGGAGTATGGATAATCTGGACAAGGTCTTGGGTGCGCCAACAGTCCCGCACCTCAGGTTCATAGCATTTACTCTGCAAGCTACCAGTGAAACGAGCTTCAATGAAGACCTTCATGCTCGTTCTTAATTTCACGTCTATATCACATCCTATTATGCTATTGCTATGTTTTTTACTATTACTACTGGAGAAAACTATAAACCTGATCTCCCGGCGTGGCCAATCCAAGGTAAAAGTGTGAACATGCGTGTCCGGGAAATCTCTGGGAAAGGGGTAAAATTTCTGTAAAATCCAAGGACAGAGAAACCAGAAGAAGTGGGTATTTTTTAATACATCTGGAAATCTAAGAAAAGGGGTGCTTTCATATACTGCAACAGAAACCAAATAAATGGTTATTTATCAGAGAAAAGGGTTGCTCAGTACCAAAAATGTCAGAGAATAGGGTCCTTTTTATACTCTTTAACTCAGAGAACAGGGCACATCCACAACATGAAACAAGCATGCTTGCACTTTTAATCAGGAGTGCCCACACCGGGCCTGATCTCCTCTTGAAAATGGCTAACTACACATTATACATATTATGCATAATTGAGTTAACTATGGGCTTTTGAACTTAGCTGGTTAAGAACACTGCGCGTAAAGGGCTAGGTACAGCCAACTCGTGAAAGATCTTTCACCCTTCTATCATCAAGGCAAATTTGTCAACCTATTCATTGATATGAGCAACGATTCGAATCTAGATAGTCTCCAGCAAAAATACGTGACGTTTCTTCCAAAATCACGAATATTGCTATATGAACCACGCATATCATATTGGAGAAACGGCCTGCTTCTGAACTTCTTTTCTTCTAACTAATAACAAAGTAATTTCAAATGACCAAGGCCGTCGAGAGGTTTTCGAAGCCCAGGGGCAATAATGCAGAATGAGGCCCCTTGTGTCTGTGATCGAATCGAAGGGGAATAAAGCAGAGAAATCGGGGGGGAGGGGGACTGGATCTGGAGGCACTTTTAGAACCTTGTAGGCTGCTCCTATTTTGAGGTTCCTTGAATACATCTAAAGAGGCTATAAATAACAAATTTGACGTTAGTTGATGAGTTCTCCTGGACCCTGAGGCCCTGGGGCAAACTGCCCCTTCTACCCCTCCCTCTCAGCGGCCCTGCAAATCAAATGTTAAAAATGAATAACGATAATTATCAAATATCAACATTGCTGCTAAAAAACATTTACGCTTTGGTAACAATTCATTTGTAAGTTAATACCTAGGTTAATCAGTTTTCTATACCTTGTTATAGAATGCTGAACGATTGTATTTTAAAGGAGCATCTGGTATGAGACGTGGAAGTAGGAGCCAGGGTAGCCCAAGGGGCATGTCCCCCTCATTTTTAAAATATACAGGATAAAGTACCCTCTGGCGGCTCACAGACTCGAAATGCCGTGTACTTTCAAAACATAAAAAGAAACAGCAATTGTTGGCCCTTATCTAATATTCTTATATTTCCTAGGTGTATTTTTATTCTGTGCTATCAAACTCTTTCTATTTTAGAAGTTCATTCGCGTATTCGTTTCAGTCATTCACCATTTTGCTCCTTCGCATTCACCCACAACTGCCTCAAACCAACCTTTCTGACATTCTTAAACTCAAGAAATTAAGATAGGGTCCCCTCACTATTAAAAAGCTACCTACGCCCCTAAAACAAGAATTTTCAAGAGTATTACTGTTATCTGGACAAAAACTATAGATGGAGGCAGGTGTAATTAAACATGTGGCGGTGATATTTTTTAGTATTCAATAATTGGGGAGGAAGTTTGCTGGGACGGAAAAAATCAGTGAGCGAAAACCGAGATTATTGAAAGCCGTTTGTTGAAAACCATTTGTATCACAGGTGAAAAAAACCACAGAAAATAAAGCAGCAACAATGAGAAACGCAATGAATTAGCTTTGGTGGATGATTGCATTACTCAGTCAAATAAAAAACTGTTTTGTTTAGTTTTTTATCGTTGGTGGTGAACGATTTTAACAATTTCATGGGTAGCTGTTCTCCTTTACAACAGTCTTGTGACCGTATCGGCGGGTGGAAAAATCCATTATTTGAGTGGGCTTTGTTATGATCATACATCTATTATTTATTTCACGCTTAAAGTGGAGAGAGGAAGAGGGGCAAACTTCCATGCTAAAGTCTCCGTGTCATGCACTTGTGCATGATTTGAATTTCCTGTAATCCCCAGGGAGGTAATGAATTATACGTCGGTTAATTTTTTAAGAAACACTTAACTAAGTAAATAGTAATAGAACAATTAAAAAGGCTTAAAAAGTCGGCGCGCTTTCAAGATGTCATT
This sequence comes from Catostylus mosaicus, assembly GCA_964019065.1. Classification (NCBI taxonomy): domain Eukaryota; kingdom Metazoa; phylum Cnidaria; class Scyphozoa; order Rhizostomeae; family Catostylidae; genus Catostylus; species Catostylus mosaicus. The sequence goes on along the minus strand of OZ025184.1, from coordinate 4,103,232 downwards.
AGTACTAAGGAAAAAGAAAGACGAGACTTGATGATTGTAAATTTTCACACCTCACAAAAGAGATGCAAGCCGTAAATGCCCCAGTGGGTTCAATTCAATTTTGTGTTGGTCTCAGAGGGAGTATTTAAGGAAGACGCTCATTAGAGAGAGGGTTAATTAAAAGTTGGAGGTAAAAGATTGTAAAAAAGATTTTACCAAGACTATTTACCTATATATATGAATACTAATTTAAAAACTTTGTGTGTAATATTTCAATTAAAACTTTGTTAATGACAATGCATTATCTTGTAACTGGCAATTCTAGAACAAATTTAAAGTAAACGTTTTCTCTGGAATAGTTTTAAATGGATCACAATTAGTATGTCTAAACGTCTAAAACGTACAAATCAATGAACGTAGTATACAAATGAATGAAAACCCAAATTAACAATTTCTTTTATTCAACAATGAGCTATTTCAATAATTCAACTACTTGAGTAGAGAGGTCCCCCTAACTTAGCATGCTAGAATTCTATAATAGCTTAAAATGCTATCAGGCAGAAGGCATAATTTATTGGGGTATTTGGGACTCAAGCACCCTGAAATCCAACCTTGTGCAAATTTAACACTATAAATTAATTTAATTTCTTTGACGTGTGATTTACTCATGAGTGACTTGGAATGGATCTTTGGTTCTTTGGTCTATTTTTGCCTGGAATTGAAGGGATCAACCCTCTAAGCATAACCTTGAATTAGGTAAATTTAATTACTTATACATTATTATGCATTTCTTTCCTTGAGCACCCTACGTCTTGTGGTACTATGGCACACCATAATCCTATATCAGCTTTTTACTTGACTGGAAGGGTGGGGTATAATTAATCCTATAGAAGTCTGAAAGATACAAAAAATCCTTACATCATTCGTTATTACAAAACATTAAGAGCCGAAGCCTGAAATTAAAACTTACTGATTCTCTTAAAAGATAAGGGTAGCACAATCAATTTTGACTCAAAAGATCAATTAATGTCCAACCACCAGGCTTCTATTGCTCATAGGGGAATGCAGCTCTTTAACTTAGAGATTCCTATTCTTTTTATTCGCAAAATAAAATTTATGATTCAAACGAAACAAAAAAAAAGAAAAAAGAACAAGTAACGACCTACAAAAATTAAGAATTTTTCAGAAAGTTAATACCATGAAACTGAAAATTTACTACACGTTTTTTTTATAAGAACACTTGGTTCCAGTGTCAGCCTGCCGTTTCTTATTTTTCCGTGTATTTTCAGTCTAAGGTTTTTCTTATTCTGTTTCTTATTTTCGTTTTCGAATTTCCTGAGCATAGTAGTGTCAAGACATAGCACGTACTTGGTAAAGTAATTAAGCCCCTGTTCACATTTAATATCGGACGTTGCACGACGTAGATTGTTATTTTCGCTTGTTAATGATATTTTTTTTCTTGAGTTTTTTGAATCTCAGCCTGCCTTGTTTCTTAAGTTGTTCTTATTTTTTGGTCTAATCTCAGCCTGGTGTTTCTTATAAAGGTTGTTCTTATAAAAAAAAACGTGTATGGTATAGAAACAAATCGAACGAAAACCTCACAAATTTTATGGACAGAATTGCGTAGAAGTTGGGTTCTCTATAGGTAAACTAATCAAGTAGAGCCCCCCCCCCCCACCACCCTTGTCCTGGGATGTTCTCATATACTTTTATTCAGATTTAAATCTTTATGCATTTATCGCCCGAGTGACCTGGGTGCATTCTGCTCTGGCTACCCCAACTTTTTAAATATGACTATGAAGTTGTATCATTGGATGACATTATGGGCTTCGAAAACGACTTTTCAAATCAGGGACTGCAGCCAGGATTTTCCATGCCGAACAATTGAAGACCCAGTCTGCAGAGCATGGCAGAACTCTACGAGATCTTGCGCGTGCAAGGAATAAAATGGGGGGTGCATATTTGATCCTCTCGGGTGCACCAAGCCACTTTAGGTAGTGAACTCCAGGTGAACCTATATTGAGCCTATACGCATACAATGTGATTGGCAAGGACTAAGTTTTGGGATGCACTTCGAACTGCAGCAAATTTTCTTGTGCGTGCAGGTGCCACGCTCTGCAGACAGGTTTAAGACTATTTACATTCATTTATTACAAGTAATGGGAGAGGAATTTCAGTCTTGAAACGGTTGATATGTAAAGATAGTAGCCCTTTGAAGGCGAATTCATGCGGTCAAGATCTTTGCAAGAAAACCACGGTATACCAATGAGGGCTCCGGGGGGACACCTGTTACCACGTGGTGGTAATTTGTAATAATTGCCACCATAACCTTTTTGAAGAAGTACGTCATGTTTATTAGGCACGTAAAACTTGTAACCTTCAAACTCCATGTCTTTCAGCGGGAAAATGTCAGACTTTCGTACGGAAAAATCAACTTTGTTACTAGTTGTTTCAACAATAGAATCTCTCCCGTTTTCTTCGAAGCCAAATACATCGATCATTGGTCCGTCATGGAATTTGCAGCCTGTCCGAAGACAATATCCGAAGCAACCTTTATTATCTCTGAGCTTGGCGATTATCGAGTGTTTAGCTTTTCCGAAAGCTGGATCACTTGATGCATTTTGTAGAAATATATCAGCCGGTAATTCATGTGAAAACATGCGAAACTTTTCATAGTCTTCTTTCATGATTCCAATATCCAATTCATTATCCCAAGGAATAAAAGCCTTGTGTCTAAACGCCCCTAAAAGGGCCCCCCTCCATAACCAATATTTGATACCATGCTTCCGGCAAACTTTATCAAAAGCAATCAACATCCGTATTGTAGCTAACTGTACCTGCCGTAGCATTGTTTCTCCTAAAGAGCGAATATCTGGGCAGTAAACTCTGTCCTTTTCATAATCACACTTTTTCGATAATTCCGAAAATTGTTTGACTGGCTGATCAGGGTCAAATTTCTTAATGTGGCGGCCATCTGGTGTTTCAATCAATGTTGTTCCATCGTCAAAATCGCAATTCGTAACCCAATAAACAAAGTATACAATAGCAAGGCCAGAGAATATGGACAACACTATCAATGCTTTCGTGATTTCAGTCTTGTATCGCCTCATTATCCTTCATGTGGATGGTAGCATACACCTTTCTATGACTTTGAATGAAATTTGACCGTATGCCAGCGATGAGTTCGATCGTGTGCGTGTTAAACCGTGAGTTGGAAACAGGGGGTAACTCATTAAACCTGAACACTTCCGTTTTCGCGTTTGTTGTCTTTTTTTGGCCTGAATAAACAATGATATCTTGTTAACTTGATTTCAATCCTTTCCATTATCAAGCACGCAGTATGTGCTTTGTTGCAAGAGCATTCCTATGATCTTTACGGATGGTTAATCTGATGCCTTCTTTGTGCAAAACGAAAGATTTAGAAAAATCTCGAAACAATTTCTTTTAAAAAGCAATTTTTGAGAACACGCACCTCAAAATTGAGTGGAAGTTATGAACAAATTAAAAATTTTAATACTCGCGTAAAATGTAATTTTGGATAATAATGCATTGAAAAGCTTGTTAAGAACTTGTTTAAATGAACTGTATGTGATAACATGTTAATGATATAAATGTCCATAAACTTATGCAATGAAGAAACATTGATTGAGCTACACCTTAGTAATTGAGAACAAATTATGAACAATTTAGCTTTAATATTTTGGGATAATAAAGAACCTCGATTTTACTAGTTCTTATATGAATAAGATTGCACAGAAACCCAATGGCAACAAATTTAAATCGAAATTCATTGATTCAAAAATTTATAAAGCCACCAAATTATTTCATTTGCTCTTGTTTTGCTCTCATTTTCCACTGTCACTGTCTCCAAGTATTTGGAGCTCTTTCCTGCATTTTTGGTTCAGCGTTTTCTTCTGACGGTTCTGTATATTCAAGGAAGCAGTCTTGATGGGGTTGTAGGACCACCGTGTCAAATTGCTTGAATGATGAAAGAATATAAACAGGTCCACATCAGCTGTACAGCTGCCATAAATTAACCTGTTTGAGTCAAGCACTAATAAGTCTACGCGTAGACCTAACTCAAGAATTTGTATCTGTAGTGACTTCACTTAGGCCTGTTTACTTTCTGTATCATCATTCATTCATTCTATATTCTCCCATCCCGATACATACCACAGCCAGCCATTACGTCACTCACACTATCAAATTGCCATTAATCCACTTCCCGCATTATTTACTTTATCAATGCCACGCTATTCAATCCACTCATCACCTATTCTCGCCCTTCCTATTTACGTTATTCAAAGTTAAATTTAGTCTAATCAACATTGTATATAAGCCTGTATTTCAGTTCATTTAATTTAGTCCAGAGATAATAGTCTAGAGTTAACAGATACCTCGTCTCTCTCTCGCACTCGCTCGGGCTCCGTGTTCTCTGCACGTAAAATAAGAAACTCGATGGCCTGGATAGTCCACAGAGGTTGACCAACTCAGCTTGGTGGGAACAACGATGCAAATTCTACCGTTCCTACAAATTAAGTCGCCCCTTGTCGATGTAGAGTGTGGCGTCACCAGACGAAATAAACTGGGTTGGACAAGTATGTAAGAGGGTTTTGGGCCATGCCTTTCAGAAGAAATTTTCACGACCACGCCCTTAAGAAGCTAAAATGGCATCATAATGACTGCCACATTGCCATGTGACGTCATACAATGTTTCCTTTTTTTTGTTGTCGGCATGACTCAGAATACCTTAACTTTTCTCAACGTTTACGTGAATTGAAAAATTGACCTCTGGGAAAACTGGGGTGGACACCGTGGCGACGCCACTGAGTAATAATCGCGTTTTTCCAAATTTTGGTTTCTATTTGACGTCATCGTCCCTTGGAACGCTCCTCCGCTGTACCTCTCTGGCTTTGGTACAGCACTTACTCATGGAGGATATGGCAATTAATATTTGAGTAACGGCAACAAGCAAGACTTCCCTAACGAAAGCAAACAAGATGCAATTCAACAAATAGGACTCATGACGTCACATAGGGCTAGAAAATTTAAGCCCTCTTGTGTTTATGGTTTAGGGGGTGCTCAAGGGTGGGAAAACATAAAAGGTGGATATCCTATTCAACACTATAATTAATCTTTTGGCTGCAGATAAATGAAATAAATGTTGAATTAATTTTTTACAGGAGACCATTGGATTCATTGGTTTGGGAAACATGGGATCATATATGGCACAAAACCTTATCAAAAGTGGATATAAATTGATTGTTAATGATGTCTATCCTGAGGCAATGGCTACTCTAAAAGACCTGGGAGCTCAAACTGTTCTTACCCCTGCAGAAGTTGCGAAGGAAGCCAAACGAATAATTACAATGCTGCCTTCAAGGTAAGACTTAACCAGAGTCGACCAACCTATAAGCAGCAATGGATGAGACCTGTTTTGCACGAAAAGGGGAGAGAATGAAGGCACTCTCAGGTTGAAAACAAACAGTGCTCATTTCTTGCAAAATTTTAGAAGCTACCGATTAATTTGGATTTTCCTACAAATTCTTGTGACCAGTGGTTAGCCAGAGCTCTTCTTTGTCGGGGCGAACGAGCCACCGAAGCTGAGCATGTTTAGAACCTCGAAGATTCGTGCTTATCTCAGACACTAAACGTTTTACCAATTAGCCTGCCTTGCCCCTCCCTGGCTGCACTACAGCCTTATCAGCAGATGAAGCGCCAACTAAACTGTCTTGAAAAACTAAACTCCATTTTGTAACTAGCGCTTTTTGAGAGCCAATACTATTAGCAAATAAGGGTTCAATCCTTAGTTTTCAATACTCTCTGAAGGAGAAACTCAGATCAGAAGAGGAGAGCATCCTAAATTCATCCAATTTCATGCCGGGTCTATTTCCTAATTAGCATACATGATGAACAGTATTTTGTATGTGATTACAGTTATCCCGAAGCCTTCATCTAAAACACGGTCTCATTTACTATACCCCCGTTAATTCGTATTTTTGCAAAAGCTTTAAACCCCTCCATCCACTGGGGAGCATTTGGCCAAATGACCTAAATCGAGAATTTGTTATTTCTTGGAAGGTACGACTAATCTCTTCAATATCTGGATGCACTTGGTTCTAAACGTTCGTGAAGATTCTTCGCTGTATCAATATCAATTCTTTTACCCCCTTCGACTCTGAGCAGACGCCTTTGATGTTACTGTACAGCCGTATAGTCACCCGGGGGAAATGATTGTTTCTCGTATTTTGATTCCCTTCCGTTGATTGTCGATCCATAAACCCTTTTTAGTCTGACATCCCTCCGATTTGAGTCTTCGGGCCACTTCTTCGCATCTCGAAGCTCGCTCTGGGCCCACCGTCCCTTTCCCGTTGGCATGCCTCTCTCATCTCCCTCAAGTCTTTTCTGTAAAATACTGAGGAAAGCTGATGGGGTGTTCACGTCAACTAAAATTGATTTATTGCTGTCAAGAGTGTATCGAATTGCACACGGAGCCTCGAGGCCAAGAAGAGGCGAGGGAAAATTGTACGGTTTATATCCACCGCAGGAAAACTGCTATAGGAATATATTGGATTTTTTGGTTGTTGAATGTTCGCATCTTGCTAATTGGCGCAACTTTAAATCCATTTAAGACTTAATATATTTTATTGCTGTAATAAATGAGAATGGTGGTGTATTTGCTTCATTCATTGTATTAATCAAAATCAAAATTACCCAACACTTTGCGGTAGGAAAATTTCGAAGAGAAAAGACGATGAGTTTGTCTTTCAGCCTCAATAGAAAGCATTTTATGCTTTGAATTTAAAAAAGCGCAAATACACGTCGAAAGCTCTACTTACTTTGTTATGCTGTGCAAAATAATGTAATTATCGTGTTAAGTATTGAGATTTCCACGTCCGTTTAGTCTTATACCTATGAAATTATACAAAAGAGTCCCTCAAACAAGTTATGTTTTAATCTGACACTGCAGTGATCTTATTGCACATTTTCAACATTAAGTTTTATATAAAGCTGTCTTATTTAATTGTTTTCCATTTTTAATTATTCATACGCAAATGAACCTTTCAGCAGGTAAAACATATAGTACCTAATTGCAGTGATAAAGACTGAAGTAATAAATCTACATCCCTATAAAAGTTTTTGGTTGCTTTCCCCGGCATTTTAGGTTTAGATTTCAGCTCTTTAGGTGCCTTAAGCCAGTAGCTCACGAATGTTAAATCATCCTATAACTACGCTATGATAGTTGTTTTTTTTTCAAATCCAGTCTCACATTGGGATGTGTAGATCTTATGAGTGTATTGTATTGTGGGTTGAAGTGAAAGACTGGGTATTTTTGTGTGCTAATCAAAATCAACTGACTTATATAACAATTAAACCTAGCAATAACTAGTCAACACAAATTCTTATAATGAGACTAGTCAACATTTATGTTATAATGACAATAAAGATCATGAATATGATAACTTTAAGGCAGTAGAACACTATAAGAAGCTTGAAAATGACCAAAATTGGTAAATTTGTTTTTTTGTTTCTTTAGATAAAAAAATGTGTAGAGATTTTGATAAAAATCAAAGGATTTGTAACAGTCACTGTCAAAATTTTTCCATAGCGACCCCATAGCAATGGTTTTATTGGCTAAAACCTCGCCCTTCCTCCCCTTTAGGCTTTGTCTCAGCAAAGAGAGCGATGAAAGATAGGCCCAAGTGTGTTTTCATGTGTCTTAAATCAAAATCAACTTAAACTAGCATAAAGAATAAGCCACGAAAAAGTAATAGGATATCTAAGTAAGACACAGTGAAAGAACATCTAAAATCATATACGGAGGAACGCAAACATGCTCGCATTCCATGAGTCACGAACGCAACAGCTTAATAACAGTTTCTATTTCTGTTTTGCAATTTACATTTGAAAAAGTGATGCTTATGATGTTGAACTAATCCTATTACAATAAGTTTTTTTTAATCGTTAAGTGCAATGTTTTTATTGTTTTATGTTATTTTATTGCTATCTTTTAATTGTTCTTTGTATTTCACTTCTTAAGTGTTATTTAATTTCAGCTTGCTTTGCTTCTTAAGTTGTTCTTATTTATTGGGCAGATCTCCGCCCAATATCTCTTTTTACAAGAAGACTTACATGAAAAAAAAAAAATTATTGGAGAGGCATTCCAACCCCTATGTCGTAATATAAAGAGAAGGACTCGGTGTTGGCTGTCTTAAATTTATGTCATTGTTTAGCCCCTTTCTTGTCTACCTTATCTTCTGGCGGTGCTCTTAGTGGAGTGATATATGTAAAATACTATATTGCATAGAGACGAAACGTTCACAGGCTTAAGATCAAAGTTATGCCTAAAATAAATGCACTGAACAGGGATGCCTGTGGTACTCTTGGCAAGGGGGCAAGACCTGGGAAAATTAGGGGGGAAACGATAGCAAATCAAGAAATTAAGCTTCTTTGCGAGGCCAGGAGAGGCAATTGGCCCCTTGTCCCTTGCTGTACGTGTCCCTAGTTAGTAGTTTTAAAGTGTTTTGAGCATGGCAGTATTAAACTTTCTTTGTGTTTAATTTTCAGCCCAGAGGTCTTGGAAGTGTATACTGGTGAAGATGGCATCCTAAGGTTTGTTTTGTTCATTTGAATCCACCATGTAATTTTTATTCATTGTGCGGTTGGGTGGCAAGGGCTGTGGTTCGGTAAATAGCACCTCCTTGGTGAGCTATTGATTTACCACACGAGTCACCCGATGAAGCATCTCAATACCCTCGTAAATGCCGATGTAGACAATGGGTGTGTTCTTGAAGCTGAAACCGTCATCATCAATATCAGCACTTTGTGACGTATGACACCTCCTACCCCATTGTTGCTAGGGCCCTTGCGTAGATTTACCGGGAGCATTAAAACTTTTACCAGAGGTTACTCTTACTGTCCGATCTTGAAACACACCAAAAATCTTTTGATTTCATTTTGGCCACAACATGTCCAGACGGGGGCAGCAGTAACAAAGGTTTGATTCACCATACTATTGTAAAGGCTATTTTAATTTTTTACTTGCGAAACGTCTCTGCATGCTTCAGCTTCTCCGTTGCGCGCGAAACTTGGCCGCATTGCATGCTTTGATAAACATCTCCTTCCCCCCGGTTATTCTTAAGACTGGTGTATGTGTTAGTTTCAACGAATGCCGCAAATAACTATGATAAACTTGAATGTGGCACCCGTATAACTTGTGCGCGCGTTCTCACGCTGTTGTTTAGAAGCACAATGATTCAACTGGTGAATTCAAAGATTTGCAGATAGGACCATTTAATACGCGTCTTCATGCTTTTAAATTACTTTTTTAAGAAACAAGTTTTAGGTGCTAAATAGAGACCATTCATGAGTTGGAAAACGCTTTCCAAAATTTGGCAGGTGGTTACTTTGTGTGAAATGCAAACGAGTTTAATGTGATGTTCAATATGGTTTTGACAAGCCAGTGAAACTCTGGTGTTTACGAAATCCAGGTTAATCAGACTCTATGACGTCACTGCATGATAGCGAAGCTGATGTCTGGGTCTTTTTCAATCTCCCTTTCATTTTTTTAAGGGAGAAATTATATAATTAGAAGTGATAATTTACAGTCATGGTTCTCAAAAGCCAGGATGCTAAGACCTTTTTAATTAACCCTTTTCACCCCTGGTTGTTGAATGGCTGCATAGTAACATCAAATACGTCTTTACGAACGTCTCAAATCAGGTATATCCAGATATTGCCTTTTAATATCTGGAACAATCTATTCTCGCTGAAAGTCAGGGCTATCCGTGAATTGGACAAATGGGCTACCCGGGAATTGAATTGTTAACGTGAGTTTATTACCTTTAACTCATGTTTTTTGCTGCAAAACAGGATATTTAATAGCTAAGCTTCGGATTATTGTTCGACAGATTTCGTTTTTCGAAGCATTAAGATTGCGCTAGTCTGCATACCTCTCCGAAGCAACTCTAGGGCCGTCATACCACGAATTTGAGCAGTTATTCGAGACGTTATAGTTATCTTAACTTGAAACTACTTCATTAGTCTGTGGAATACAGGCTCAGAACGTGATTTCAACACATGTTTTGTTGCTGTTAAATTTAGTCCATCTTGAAACTTTATGATGCAGATACCATAAAAGTTTGCACCTTAAGTCAAGTTGAATTAAGCCCTTGTCAAGTTCAAATTGCAGCACCGCAGCATTCACACATGAAAGAATATTGAATTGTCAATTCTGTGTTTTAAATCAACGAAAATGCTCAGCATGATATCTTTTCTTTTGCTCACCTTATTTCATTTTCAATGCTGCTTTTCAGCTCTCGTAGCTGTGTGGGCTCTTCCCGCTATGTGTCCAACGTTTATCTTACAATCATTCCATAAAGTCATGGTCCTCAAGTAGTCGACGTAAAGCCAAACACCAAGATTATTGAATAACCTATGCTTATCATGGTTCACCTTCAGAGAACCATGACATTCACCGCGTAACTTCACTGCCTCAAAGCACAAATGAGGGATAGCAATAATTATATCATCAGTACCAATATCGACAGCTACCTAAAGAGGCATTTTCTCTTGTAGCACAGTGCAAGATGGTACAGTCATGGTCGACAGCAGCACTATTGACCCATCAATTTCAAAGGATGTTGCGAAAGTCAGTGCGAAGAAGGGCGCAGTGTATATGGATGCACCTGTATCTGGAGGTAATGATATTTCAATGCAGTGTTCAGTTTATGGTTGCAACATCCAGTGGTGGACACTTTGTGATATTGAGGGGGGGGGAGCCTATTTTTTATAGAACAAAAGACTATTGTCTTCCAAAATATTGGGGGTCAGCAGCCGCCTCGCCCCCCTCCCTCAAGTGTCCGCCACTGGCAACATCTCATGTCAAATTAACGGGCTGTTTTTTTCAATGATGGGGGTTCTGCAAGCCTGCGCCATAGACAAGTGAAGCACCATCTGTTGGAGTTCGAAGGATTTAATCTTGTAAGACTTCCCCATTAGTCAGATCATGTATGATTTCAGATCTGAGACCTGAGGCCAGCAAACCTAATAACGTAAGTTCACTGAAAAGCGCTTTGATGAGAGCAAAAAAACTTAAGAAAGCGTCTACCAAGCGACCAATTATCAGCCAGTTATCAGAAAAGTTTTTTAACATGTCCTGCCTTAAAACTAGGCTACGCTTATGTTGATGATGCTGTGTGGCGCAGTGCAGCGTTCCTTGGCGAGAGGTCCTGTTGATCGACAACACTGCATAGCTGAGATACTCATTGCTTTCTGCCCGAACTGATGTCGTGTTGACTTACCAGAAGTGCAATTGAATCCTGGTTCAGTGCATGATAGCCACCGGACAGTTTTCTACATAGAAGAAAGGGCCTGCAGCAAAGCGACATTTTAAAACCAACTTGCTACGTCTTTTGAAACGAGAAATTAACGTTCGCCCGACGTATAGACTTGGACCATGAACTATAAGAGACATGCTTTCGCATCTCCATTTTACGGGAATATTGGCAATAACTTATATAATTTCTTTTCGGGTTGTAAACAATCACCTTAGGTCTGTTGAATGCCAAGATTTTTTAAATGTTTTGGCTTGTTTAGGTGTTATTGCAGCGAGGGATGCAACGTTGACATTTATGGTAGGAGGACAAGAAGACAACTTTGCAATTGCTGAAGAGATTTTGCAACATATTGGCAAGAATGTTGTCCATTGCGGGGCAGTTGGAACTGGTCAGGTAACCATTTTTATCAGATTATAAAACTGAATATTGTTTTACTGAAAGCTGTGGCTGATAGATTCCAGAATTCTGCGGAAGAGTGGAAGCATGGCTGACTAGATTGTATGATTTGCTCAATTGAATCATGTTATACTGCAATTTCTGCTGTTGTCATTATTAATAATTGTGTCATCAAGAGCTGGGTCAAGCGTTACAAGAACATTGCAAAGCAGAAGGAACATTAGGCCAATACAGCCAGATAAGAGTTATATGATTATATATGATGGTGCCAATTCTTCGCCCTGACATACAGTTCTTCTTTGGAGTGTGGTATATGTTAAATCATGGAATATGTAAATAATTAATTATAATCTGGTCGTATGTTCTTCGTATTCCTGCCGCTTTGCGTTGTTCCTAATATCTCTCATTTATATACATCGTCGCAAGTATTCCTCGAGAACTGTTAGGCAGCCTGCTATTTTGCTCCCTAAAATATTTGTTTCATAAAGCGTTTCAGCTGTGAGATCTGGATTAAAGGCAGCTGTTTATAAACCTTCATTTAAGTATTTTAATCCGATAGAGCGAAAAGTTGATTTACGGTGGAAACAATTGAAGTCAGATGTTACAGAATCTGCAATTAAAAGCTTTGAATTTATGAAATCTGAAGGAAGTATTGCACGAATTGTGTCTGTCTGAGTTACAAATGCCAAGATGTATCATTTCTGATCCGAAACATTTGTCAAACATAACGCTATTTTTGTTTCAGTTGAATATGTGTTTTTGTATTTTGCATTTTATGTATGTTTACATTATCAATTTGGTTTTAAGGCTGCAAAAATTTGCAACAACATGCTGCTTGCAGTTTCAATGATTGGTACTGCTGAGGCAATGAATCTTGGGACGAGGTATTATCAATTTCTGATCCCTTTAATATTTGTTTTTTAATAGTATGAAAGCTCCTCAACTGCTTTGCCTGAGATACTTACCCTTTTTCCTTGCAAGGACCATATGGAAACGCGACGCAGGCTAATACTGCAGAACCTGTCTATTAACCTCTGCCAATTGGCTGCGCATGTGACGATCTTGTAACTTCTGTGCGTTACAGTGTTTATATTCTGGCTTGTTTTCATAGATGGAGTTTATAGATGGTCACCATATACCTCCAGCAGGCTTCCTTATCGTAATCTTCCTCGCTAGAGTGGTGATTTGGTAGAAGAGATGGGTTTAAATGCGCAGAAAATTCGTTTTCTCCATCGTTTAATTGTAAAATATTCCTTATTTATTATCTATTTAAGATAATTAAGTTTACACATATTATATTACATGAACTCTAGCGTGAAAAATTACACGTTAGAGTCAACAGTTACAGTTTTCCGTTCATCATCTAACATGAGTTCTGACTTAGCTTTGGAGTGGAAACGCTAATCTCTGAATTCTGCCTTGTTGCAGATTTAAAAATTTCCATCCGAAGAGATGGAGCTTCATTATCTCAGAACTTGGAAAACTTGTAATGTATAGGAGGATATAATATTGTTAGGACTACACATTCATTATCTTCAGTTTCAGTTTCATGTATAATTCTAAAATTCCACTTCTATATACAATCCAAAATGACAAAAATAGAATACAACCAAATATATTATGCAAAACTAATTAATACAGTACAGATACTACGGAAGAAATCTAAAAGAAACAATATACGTTATTACATGGCTAAGGCATAGGAATTGCACGTAGGGGAATTTCTTAAGGAGGGGCTCTCTCAGTAGCTAGGCTAATCGAGGAACTAGCAATGAAAATAATGTGTCTTTGAAATATTACTCACACGAAGTGGGAGATTTTCCATACATGTTAGAAACTTACAGAAATTGTTGACAGAAACCTATAAGTCCATTGAAAAAACATGTAATTCATTATTTAAAAAATAATATCTGCAAACTGCCACTAATAGAAACACAAGGCTATGGGCAAGAATCATTGTCGTTTAGTGGGAAACTAGTATCTCTTGAGTTATCATTGTTGATAACAACTAGAATTCCTTTCTAAAAAAGACAAGTACTTATTTTGGCAAATTACGTGGCAAACAAGATGTCATTTGGGCAATAAAAACAAAAAGGAACCGTTAAACTGCAACAAACTCGGCCATAAAACCAGTTTAAAAACGCGCCCAGATGTAATCACACTACCTCATTCCGTGACAGAATATGTATATTAGAATAATAAGCAGAGTTCTTTACGAAATGCGTTGCGTCCTTAATGGGTGAAGCTATTCATCATTTTGGTTCTTGCAGGTTGGGCCTTGACAGCAAGATGTTGGCAAAAATCCTCAACATGAGTACTGGAAGATGCTGGAGCAGTGATACTTATAACCCATATCCTGGTGTCTTTGAAGGTGTTCCATCAAGCAACAATTACCAAGGTGGCTTTGGTTCCCAGTTAATGGCTAAGGTGTGCATCTCACAAGTTTTTATTTATTTATTTATTAGATCAGTCTCTATAAGAAAATCAGACGGAGATTTGCCTAAAAATAAGAACAATATAATAAGAAAACCAGGGTGAAAATCAACAAAATTTAAGAAATAGAGATTCTGACAACAGTTGAAACAAAATAACAGAAGGCAATAAAAATATTGCATTAAAACGATTAAAGAAGCTTATGGCAATAGAATTGGTTCAACATCATCACTTTTAAAAATGTGAATTACAATACAGAAATAAAAAACATTATAGGCAAGCCTGAGGCTGAAATTATATTAAAAAATAAGAGATGCCAGGCTGAAGCAGGAACCAAGTGACCGTGCATAAAATCGTGTAGTTTGGGGAAAGGAGACTCTCTCCAAGTTTATCTCTTTTATCGGTAAACTAGTAATTGTAAATTCACGAGTTAACATTTCAAAGCGGCAGATAGGGATATGAAAGGCTCACTCCCAAAAGATAGTATGTAAAGTGCACCCCCCTGTCTGATATGAATAGGAAGATTTGTTTTTGGTTTAAATTGGTGTAATTTGGATGGGAGTTCCATCTCTTGGGACGGGTGGATGGGAGTTCAATCTTTTGGGACGAGTGGTTGCCAAAGTTGCTTTCCAAATAGAGGGGAAATATATGGAGCGGTTTAGATAATGAACTGAAGCAAATACGAATGCTATCGAGTTTTGATCGTAAACTCAAAATGGAGCTAATAGCATCCAAAGCATTGCATTCAACTTCGTTTCTTGGTTTACTTAAATTAGATTGAACCTTTTTATGAAGGTGTTCTATTTTACTTGAGATATATAGATCACATTGATTGCTACAGACTCACAAATGTATCGCAGCACCCTTGCTCAAAATAACCAGCAAAGTCTATGTTAGTCATTGCAACATCTTTCCAGCTGCATTATCGGGTTCATTTAGGGCCTTTTCAAGGGATTTTGGCATGCATGTTTAGAGCTGCTAATTTTATGTTAGTTTCAATGTACCCGCTTAAACTATATGATTTATATGCTTAATAAATGTTCAGAAATATGCAAAAGCTGTGGAAGATTTTTCTAAAGAGAGGAAGATGTACTGCATATGAATGAAAATTTAGCATGCAATGTTTGCATTTGCAGTGGATCTACAGACACATTTCGTAAAATTTTTGATTCTCTTGCATAATCATATAGTTTTATTTTATTATGAATAGTATTTACCCCCGTTTTCAGCCTTTCAATTCTCATAAAAACATGGCAGAAATTCATCGTAGTTTCATGACCAGCTGGTGCTATCTAATTACACTCGCATGCCTGCTTGAAAAACTATGATTCCATACACCTCTGTCTTGAATACTGGACTTTTTTCTCTTCAGATTAGCTGATAAACTGCGTTGCTTAATTCTTGATTTTTCATAAAAGGCACAGAGGATTAAAATTTGCTCGGTGACTAACGGATTTTCCTTCTGTTTTTAACTTTGAGTTGGTTTTTCTTCAATTGTTGCTAAGAAGATTAAGACGCCTGTGGATTAGTCTTAACTGCTTTGTTGTATTTTTCAGCTGAAGAAGGTCTTTTTGAAAAGCCAGTGTCTAAGTTGGCTGTGTGGCGACATAATATTTCTACACGTTATCCTATTTGTAGAATTTTAGGATGCAACATGTACGATCTGTCATAAATAAATAATGATCTAAACCAAACGATTGATTTAGTATCAAGTAGAATTGGTTGCAAGCAAAGTTAAGATGTTTCTGAGAGTGGTTTTTTACTATGGGATTTCTGAGCCCTTCGACTTCTTGTTTGATTTTTGTGCGTGGTTAGAACGAGAAATTCCCACGTAATTGGTATTTCTTTCTCAGCCTTAAGCCTAGGAACATATAATCTTTCTGGATGAACTTTTGCTTCTGTCAACTGATGTCAAAATTTTTTTGTTTCTTGTGTTATAGCTAGCAAGAAACTTCATTCCTCTGACTATAATGTTTTGTTCCACCTTTTAATTAACCTATAGAAGCTATTGTGTGCATCGAAGGACGAATGATGCTGACTACTAAGAATGGTACAGTTAGAATCAGGATATCGGTTGTACTACCAGTTAGATCTTGAGCAAAATATTCAACATTCCTTGGTCTAAATAGCTGTCATGTAGCTGCGTGCAGTCTTATAACGATAGTTACTTCTAGCCTAAAATAAAACAATTAATACTTACAAAAATATCCATCTATTGTAAGCATCAGTAATCTAAAGGAGCAGTATACAAAAATGAATACTGTATTAATCAATACAGCAATACAATGAAGATTCTGCAAACTGCATCATAAAATTGAGTTATTGATTGTTTCTGAAATTGTTTAGTCGATCAATGGTATGTAGTGTCACTGTTAGGCCTGTTTGCCTTCTGTAATGTTGATACTGGATGCAATGTAATATAAATAAATATGAGATAAATTTTAATGTTCATTGTAATATTCAAGCATGTAAAAATGTAAATAAATATAGATTTAGTTTTAAGGAACCTAATGCTTTACTCTGGCATTTTGGGGCTCACGTGATCGTTGTTGGAAATCACTTCCTTGTGTTTAGGGTTGAAATGAAATGCTGTTGTGATACCCTCCTACCTGTCCCAAACGTAAATCCTGCCAATAAATCATGAGAAATGTGACGTAAGATAATCAATTTCTTTCAGGACCTTGGTCTTGCTCAAAATGCATCAACAGCCACCAAATCAGCAACACCACTTGGATCATTGGCTCACCAGATATACCGGATCATGTGCAATTCAGGTTATGCTAAATTGGACTTCTCGTCTGTGTTTAAATTTTTAAGACAGGATAAATAATGTTAATGAGGCACTGAATTTGGAAATCGAGTGAATTGTAAAGCAAGAAAACGGATAAATCAGAACCTAGGAATGCAAAGCTTAACTTAAAGCAGGGTAGTTGAAAATCTGTCGATTTTACCTTTACCTGCGGTTTATTTTCCTTGTTACTTGTACCTTGAAAAGCCTTTAAAAGCGCAAGCAACGAAACTTTCTTAAAGAAATGAAAGGATAATTGTGCATACTGTGGGCCATTTTCATTCCGACACTCCTCAGAGTATGAAATGTATAATATTTTGTTCATGTTTCAAAAACCTAAATGTTTCCTTTTATCAAACACTCTTAGTTTTCCTAAGGTTTCCTGCTTCAATTGTTTTGGTTAAACATATTGTTTCCGCTTTCATACCGTTTAAAAAGCTTGTTGCTTCCTTTGTTCCTTTACTCTCCGATTTCCTCTTTTTTCCTTTTATCAGAATCTTTTGCTTAAAACATTGATGCTTTTCGATGCAACAGCCTGCATAGATCTTCCTGTGTTTCTTGGCCAGAAGTTGACCCCCGCCCATCATTAGCTTTTGGTTGCCCACACTAAAGTCGAACGCTATCTATAATATGTTAATTTACAATGGTCAACTTTAGATCTAATTAGTTCACCAATATTGCTAACCCTCTTTTTTTAATTAGATGAAAATCAATCTTCTTGGACTTCATAATAAAACATAAATACTCCACTTTATTAGTCTTAAAACATGACAAAGCAAATTTCAAGAAACGATGGCTGCTAAAGCCAAAATTTCCTGAGTTCAACATCATCTATCAATCATATTTTGGTTTTATATGAAATGTGCTCTGTTCTAGTTTACAACCAGAAAATAGATTTCAACCTTATCCTATTAATTTTATCTAGTAATGAAAGGCTTTTCAGCAGAGAAATAGTGATTAGATTTTCAGCAGCAAACCGCAACGTTTTTATTTTACAGTTGAAAATGAGCTTCTTTTCAGAGACGATAAGTCATTCATATTTTAAAGCCACGTTGCGCCTCGCCAGGAACAAAGCCAGATCACATGTTGCACGTTTTTGTGAAAAGTTCAAATTAATCTCAGTACCTATCTTTCTTAGGATTTCAGTACTTACACTTTCTTAGAACGTCCATAGAACTTTTAATAGCTCAAGGGCTGAGGTTTCGTTGAATATTGAACTATTAATCTAAATTGAAGTTAGTCGTCATAAAACTTTCCAATCTTGTTTGGATCGAGCATCGCCGATTTTTGTAAAGCAATGTCAGGAAAAAGCAAAAGAAGTAATCGTTAACATATCTGTCTTTTTCCCTCCAATAACCTCTCTATCCATCATAAACGTCGTAATTACGTGGAGGGAAAGGACTAGATAAACATAAAGAATGCTGAGTAAGAAAGGGTAGGCCTAAACAAAGATTATGACGTAAGAGGTTATTAATGAAGAAATGAAGTAATGATATGAAATGCTTAGGAAGGAGAAAATACTGAGTGAGGCGAAGATGCTACAAACTATCTTTTGCGCCAATCATTAAAATTTGCAATACAAGGGAAACTTTGCAAAAAGAGTCTAAATTAACGTGATCATAACATTAGATCCAGGTTAACATATTTCTCATGACAATGTTGCCTTTATGGGTTTACCTCTACACCCGTAAAAGGACCATATAACCCAATGCCTTTTAATAAGAATTGTTTATTTCTCCGGGGGTGGCTAATGCTTTCGATGTCGGAATACGCTCACTATTAACCATTGTAAGGCTTTTTTGCTTTGATGTCATCGATTTTCAAGTCCTCTTGCAAAGGACAAAACGTGTTACCTCCTTTTGTGCGCCTGTATTATCAGCTAGATTGAAAGGGTTAGTATGGGAAACCAAAATGAGAGGAAAATTTGTATTTTACATCACATGTTTTAAACATAAGGGAAAACTTTCTGTCTAGATTAATCTGGTATATTCTTGTGTCATACTTTGTTGGAAATGGAAAGAAGTGAATTCCTAAAATACTGGGGATTTCGGCACACACGCTTTTTTTTATAAGGAACCACTTTATAAGGAACCTATATGTAGAATGCCAAAAGATTTAAAGAACTTATACTACTAAAAGCGAAATACCTAAAGAACTTTTTGATTTGAAAAATTTTTATAACTGCAAGCTTCAAGAACTAAAAAGTCGGTTCCATTCATTTACAGCCAATACTCGCATAGATTGCTTGCTATTCGTGTGTCAAGTGCTTCATTGAGTAGTTTCCGCATATGCTGTCTCGCATGGGCCTCTTGCACCTTTTTCCCGTTTCTTCACTATTCTTATGGCACTTGGTATGCAGTGAAAATTAAGGAACTATTAAGGATCTTTTGGTACTACAATTTAATGATTTGAGGTCTACGAATAAGGAACTTTTGGAACTAGGCCTTGAGGTAGGTTCCGTATAAAATATAAAGCGTGTACAGGGGAAAGCTTGGGGCTCGTCTGCATGTTGTCACAATGTAGACTTATGCAATAGGTCGTAAAGTTTGTTATTGAATTGAATTTTCTTCGTCTTGAAAATGAGGTCAATAGTAAAACCGAGGCTTATGGCATTAGTCTAATTACAGTGATAAAATACTCTTGATTGTTCTTCGTTGTTCAGTTGCATCTGCTACTTCAGGTAGTCACTACCCTAAATATTAACATATTTGAACAATGCATTCATTTCAACGTGTTTTAATGTTATTTTTAACATTAACAAGTTCTTTGTTCCATTACCAGATGTTTCGAGCACTGGCTGTCTCAAGAGCTTTTCAATGCACAGTCTAAACATACTTCCCACTATCTCTAACTTTGCAGTGATCAATTGAAGTGGAATAGAAATTGTGTTTGATATTTAAAACAACGCCAACCAATTAATGAGGGTCGCATTGAGAGAGAGATTCAATACCAATGCTCGACGAATTGCCAGTAACTTTGTCAATTTTACGTAAAAAATGAATGCAAAAAGAAAAACGCAAAAAGATGCAAGCAAATTAATTGTTGGCTAGAATGCTAAAGGAAGTTAGAGTGAAAATGGTTCATTTTGGTTTACAAAGTTCTAACGAAGCGTACCGGCGTGGCCACTCGCAGGTAAAAGTTTAAACATGCTTGTCCGGGAAATCTCTGAGAGGGATAAATTTCTGCAAAATCCAAGGACAGAGAAACCAGAAAAGGGGGTTTTTTGCATTACATCTGAAACTGTAGGAAAGCGGGTGCTTTAAAATGCTGCAGCAGTAACGAGATAAATGGTTATTTCTCAGAGAAAAGGGCTGCTCAGTACCAAAAATATCAGAGAAAAGAGTCTTTTTTATACTTATAATCTCAGAGAAAAGGGTACACCCAGAACATTTCTGGACAGGCATGCTTACACTTTCAACCAGGAATAGCCATGTCGGGCGAAGTGTGCGTACTGAAATCCTTGTTTCGAAGACAAACCCAATGTCGAACAAATTTCCATTTCCACCAGAGTTCTAAAGAATGATTGTCAAATTCATTCTTTACTTGTTCGTCATGCATTATTTGCATATTTTATAACCCCAGCTAATTTAGTATATATAGAAATGAATTAACTTTGTATTGAAATGATCGCTTAATCAAATGCCTATCCTAGCTCAAAAAGACTTTTGCTTACTCGTATTTGACAAACGATTTGTAGCTTATTTAATACCCGATATTCTTTATTTAATTGTATCCAATTGGATAAAATGCTTAATTTTGCAGTATTTTTTTTGCTTCTTCTCTTAATCATGATTTTTGGCAGCTTCAAAACTAAAAGAGATAAGCAGCAATAACAGCAATAATTTGCTACGATCTTAAGAGATTTTGCACATAATTTGATATGAGTTAAGAAGTGTTCAACCTATCTCCTGACCAAACGTTCTATTTTTGGCAACCTTCCACCGGACGAATCGTCCAATTTTAACTTACCTTACTTCCGGACAAAACGGACATATAGGTGTTATAATGAAATAGCGATGTTCCTTATGAGCCTGATTTTGGTTCTTCGCCTCGCTTTGCCTAACAATTCCGTTCAGTAGCATCTTTGATAACTTGGTGTTAAATATTTTTTCTCAAAAAGATGAACATGGAAAAATGAACATGTTTCCGAAATATATTCATTTTGGTTGCAAAGTAATTTCACAAAAGACAATTGGTGTAAGAAGAAATGTTTTCCCTCAAAGAAATGAAGGGGGTCCTTTGGGTCAGGAAAAACAGGGAAATTTTCTCTGTGGCCCCTCGAAACGATGGATGTATGAGCCCTAGAAATTAGTTGCATTGGATGTTATTATTAAACAAGAATGTATAAACAATTGCAGGGCTGCCTCAGCTGTGACGTCAACTTGTAAGCCGAGTCCACGCCACGCAAACTAGCCCAGGCTCGGTAAGACGACCGAAGGGGAGGTGGCATCTAGATCTATTTGATATTGACAATAGAATGGAAAAAATCAGGGCAAAACAGTGGAAGTAAATCACAAAGCACTTGAATGAGGAAATAGGGTGCAATTGGTTCCAGCTGTAGGTGTCCCCGAACTAGCTTAAAGCTTGATTAGTGGACATTAACAGAGGCGGATTCAGACAGGGGCGAAGGGTGCTTGAGCCCCGGTCAGATTTTCAACCATTGTAGAATATTATCATTATCATTTGACGGTTAATGACATAATTACTGGCGTACAAGTGTACATTGAGCTCAATAAGCTACCTACCCGCAGCCTCGTCCTGGATTATCCTCTGATAATCGCTGTTTCTCATTTGAAAAAATCTATTACGTAAGAAAATAGTGATAAACCGCAGACCATTACGGGTCTGGGTACAAAAGACAGCCTTGTGATTTCGCATTGTTCTACGTCATTTTATTCCGAGCCCCTGTGGCCTGTGTGTTATGTATGTGAGAAAAGCAATCTGTCCAATGAGATTCATTTTCACCGGGGCTCAACGTCATTTTCACCGGTGCTCGATGCAATTAACCAATAGGAGAGCGGGGCTGACCGGGGCTCGACGTCATTATGACGAAAAGGTCGATATCATAACAATGTCAATGTTCACCATATGATGTTCATACAGTGCAAAATGGCTGACATGAATCTGCTGCTCCATCAAATACGCGCCATCATAGAAAATAAAAATTTAGCAAAACAAGAAATTGCAAACAAATTGGAAAAAATTGGAGAAATGATAATAAATCAAATAAACAACATAAAGGCTAGAGGCCAAAAACGAATAATTGGAGACGATTTTGCTGCATTGCAATTGCCGAAGACTGAAATGACAAGGGCTCCTCCCGATTCCATGCCAGCAAGGTATTTATAAAATATCGTCCTCTTCTCTATGTTTTTGTTTTTGACGCATAACATTTTTAATTGAATAGGTTTGGGGATCAGCTCTCAAGGACGACCGATTATTTTAAGACCCCTCCTCCCTTTCCTCTGTCAGCCTTGAGTTTCAATATCTAGGTTCTTCCAGTGCATCTTGCAAAGATGGCAGCCTGGTGTTTAAGTGTGTTACGGGCTTGTAGCCTAAATTTTCACGACATAGGTTTTTTAGGCAACTCTCAGCATATAGAACAGCCTAGGCTAGGCCTACATGTATTACCGCCATTGGTAAATATTATTTCGCATAGGCACTTCCTGTATCCATGTTTTGAAATTTGGCATTATTACTTCCTAATTATTATTACCTAAAAATTGATGACAAACACTTGGGAAAATTTTGATGATGCTGCATATGATTTAAATCGATATCCCTTAAAATAAGTCGGAAAAATTCTACTTCATTTATATCAAATTTCTCAATAATTAATTAAATTATTGAGAAATTGGAATGAAAAAGAGCTTGTAAGAAATCATGTAGTGCTAGAATCTCACACATTCTTCCATTGTTTGCTTATTAACACTTTAGAGTGTTTTTGATATCAGCTTCTATTCATCCGGGTTGGAAAATATGCCCGTTTTTGCCTACGCGTAGCTGCGACCAACAACAGTTTTTCCGCTGCGACGTGCGAGCAGAGCCAATTTCACGCCGACATGCGACAAAATCGAAGGGGTTGCTAGCAAAACCAAGCCAATATTTAATGAGCTTCGTGTGTTATTACCCCTTTCCCTTCTTATTAGTACTTCATTCAAGTTGAGCCAGCCCCCATTGTTTGCCGTCACAGTGTTTGTTTTAAAAAAGGCGTTAAACGCCTATATTGTACTTCTTCATGTAACAATATAAGGTGCAACAAATGCTAGGAGGCGGTGCGACACATCAACATCAAAGGAAGGTGTAGCTGCGAGCACATGCAAGTTTTCCAGCCAGGCTATTCATTCGCATACCTTTGATTTTTATTGTTTATTTGTGTGCACGTCATTTACGTCATTAACCTTGCTCTAGTTAATTGAGAAAACAATATGTTTCTGGAGTGAATGTGTTTGAAGTTTGTTTTACACCGATAAATTGCTTTGCACTTGCTTCTTTGCGCTGATGTTGATATCCAAATTAAAAAACCCTTTACAGACTTTGAGCAACCAATTCGCATGAAATTTAAATAATTTCGGTTCTAGGCATTTCCTGTGTTTTGATAAGGAAATGAGTGCACTACTGTCAACTGAGATGACATCAAAAACTAGGCGTTTGATGTTAGATAAAACTGATTGTTTAGATTTATGGAGTTCAATTTATAGTGTAGTGAAATGGTCATATCATGACCATATCAAAGGTATTGGATTAATTCAGTTATTCTCAATCAAATTTATTTGAAAAATGGGCGTGAAAATTTTTTACATGCTGTGACCACGCCCTGTGCCACACCCATCATGGAGCGACACAACTTGAGCCCCGGTCAGATTTTGACCTGGATCCGCCTCTGATTAATATCATATTGCACTACTATTCAAGACAAAAATTTGTCTCATTTGCTGAACAGTTCAGTGTGAGCAGATGCGGGGGCTTCTCTCAAGATCCTGTCCTCGATTCCAAAGCGAGACGAGCCAGCTGTTATTATTATCGTTTAGGCCAGAGCTTACGCCAGCTTGAGAAAAGGATGTAACGTCTGACCTTTTTTAATATTTATTCACCGATCTTGAATGCTTGCTTCATGAACAATTGGGCACAGTTTTATTTATACAAGATAATGGCTGGTGTTCGGTGACAATTTAGGGAAGTTCGGCTGGTCACAGAATTTTTATTTTCACTAAATTTCGGGGCCTCAATTCCTTATCCTAGGAGAGATGTCACAGCTTATTGAAGGTGTTGATAACGAAGTAACTCTAGCATTCATTCTGTTCACTGGTGCCGCTGCCATCGCGGTTCCCTGGTACCTCTTCAGGCCTAACACAAGAAACTTTCATCATGGCGCCCAGGAAAATGTAAGGAGAACATTGCCGTCATCTGAATCAGAAACGGTTCAAACGTCAGGTGTTAGCAGGCCTTCTAGCGATAGAACAGATGCCGAGACTCAAGAAGCCGTAGTGAGAAGAGCAAGCCAACAAAATGAAAATGCATTTGCTTATTCAAGACCTGTTCCTAATACCGACATAAGTAACACTGAAAGTAGACCTGGGCTGCAGCAGGGAGTTTTTGGCGCGGATGAACAGCAACAAGCTGTTGATGGAATTATTTCTGTCAAAGTCAAACATAACACAACAGATTCCATATTTTCTGTCCCCAAAACAATGACATTGATCAATTTCAAAAGGTAATTGCTTGTTTGTTTTTCATTTTTTACGGAAAAAATTTTCGCTTTGATATGTTTATTAAAAGTCAAAAACTTCATAGTTTTTAAGTTTTTACAGCTTTTAACAGACAATCACGATTCTAAAAACAGGTAATATTGATATTTTTGTAATTTTGTAATGAAATGAAGACATCAATTCTAGGTGCAATTATATGATAATAATATTAATGCATAATCCTATCAATAATTAAGATTGCAGGGGCGGATTTAGGAGGGTTTTCTGGGTTTCCAGAACCCCCTCCCCCGCCCCTTTGCCATTTTATTGTTTTTTGGATAGTATTTTAAGACTCGGAGACAAATTCTTGTATTTCTTGTGTTTTAATGCAATACAGAAGAAAATTGTATGATCCTGAGCCATTTTCAGGCCCCAGAAAATGTGAAATCTCTGAAGCTTCCGAGGGCTTTACCCCCTGGACCCCCACCAAAACCTGGTCTTGGACCTCAGGGTGCCCTTAGACCCCCCATTCCATAACCTATGGTCTTTCCCAAAACTCTTCACCACACTATTGAAGAATATCTAAATCTGGAAACACCCCCCCCCTCTAAATTTCTAGATCCGCCACTGGATTTTGATGTTCATCAATTTATGCCACTTGATTCTGCCAGTCTGCAGCAACCCCATCATGTGCAGTCCTTTCTCTTGTTGTTTGAGTTTAGTTTGATGTCGCCTAATTCAAGATCTGCTTCTATTAACTAAATCTACATTGGTCCACCTCTCTGTCTTGTCCCAAGTTGCTAGACTGCCAGGCTGTTTTATGAACTAAAAATTGCACTGTTGCGAGAAGCCTGAATACAGAGTATGGCAATGGCGCACCCAAGATAATTCTGAAATGCCTAAGAAAGCACACATAGGCACCAATCGGATTTATAAGTTTTTATGTCCGGCAGTGGTACCCAAAGTGTAGTGTAGCACCTTACGGTTTTTGTACTGTTCTAGTGTACTCCCACCTGAGGTGCGGTATTGTTGGTGCACCCAAGATCTTGTCAAGATCAGCCATACTCTGCAAACTGGGTGAGAAGTCTGGATAAAAAATTTTGCATACTAAGATATTGACCTTAAAAAATGTGTTTAAATGTTTGGAAATAATCTACTAGAATGGCCCTTTGCAGCTGGACTAATCATTCTAGAATAATTAAGGATAAAAATATTTCAATAGTTGACAAAATTAAGCAACAAATTTTACAATGCGATGTACATAAAGTTTATTGTGGAAGGGAACTTCTTAAGGGGAAGCTCTCCAGGAGGTTAACTGATTGAGGAGGAAGCACCCCCTATGCTTCAAACTTTGAATTGAATTATGAAATCTTCTGAGTGTTAGATCTGAAATATGGAGAAGTTGTGTAGGTAGTCAGAAATACAAGTAATCAGTTGATGGTACATTTTATTATTTATTTATTTTTGGTCACATATTGTTGTGTTTCTTGCCATTTTGGGTTTTATATTCTCGTTGCAAGAATCCTTGTATCTGGCAAATTGCCTATTACTACAGACCTTCCTTTACACATGCAATGATGCAATGAAACAAAGTATATTTTGCACCTACTGTGGTCACAGATGTGATATCATTAAAGATTGTGAGAGGGTGAAAGAAGTGACGTAGGAAGCAAAGTGCTCGTACATCTAATTTTATCCATGATCAAAGTACAAAACTTTTAGCTTTCACAAGCTTTTAGCTTTTTGTCCTTCAAGATTTGATCTCTTAGTTTACTCCTTGATAAAAACTTAATTTTTAATATTTAAAGTGAAGAAAGTTAGAATAGCCAGATTTGATCAAGTCTAACTGATGTTTGCCAGACAGTCTTCTTCTTTTCGTGTACTCTTAATTTTCTTCACAGACTTCTCTTCTTTGCATTTAAGCTTCTTGAGACACGCCTTAATCAAAAACTGAAAATTGAATAGAGAAATTTATTTAATATCAGCTTCATTTACTGTCACAGTTGTGTGTGCCATTTGGCCATTTCATTTCCTTGTAACTTTACCTGGTACTTATGGATAAATGTTAGTTGTGCAGCTTGGAAGAGGCTTGCAACCAACATATGGTCCTCAGTAAACATCATAAACCAGTGTATAATGTCTAGCAATGATTTCTAATAAAAAAGGTGTCTTGAAGAATGCTTTCTATTTGGCTTTGGTCCTGTTATGTTTATGTGGACTGTTAATCAAAAAGTCATTGGTTAGAATCCACAGCCTTGTCATTTATGAAGATAGCACCAACAGGCAAGGTGTTAACCCAAAATTGTGCCTCTCCCTACCCAGGAGTGTAAAAGGGTACCTTATCCATAATTATTGATAATCGTTGTGCCACCTGTGACTGCACCCTTTAGATGTGATTGTACATAGTAACCAGCTGAATATGTAAAGTCAATGGAAAGCCCCTGGCTAAGCTTTTCTTTGTTGGTTTATTATCTATTGGAGAACTAGTAAATGACTTGTTACCAGGTCTCAAATCTCAAACTAGCATGCAACCTTAACCTTGATGTCAAGAAAAGTCAAATGCATCTATTAACCACCTATTAGGCACCTCTTAAGCATCTATTAAGCACCTTTTAAGCTCCTTTTAGCATCTTTTAAATGAATGAGGAAAATCCAATCTCTCATAATTAGCGTTGAAGTATATTTAAGGTAAAAAAACTGATTAGGTGGTGTCATATTTAAAAATCATAATTTAAAACAATAAGTTTTTCATGAACTCTAATCTTAGAGTAGACTCACAACCCTGCAGCCTCCCTTCCCCGTAGCCTCCATCCAAGAAATATTATTATACCACATATGAATAATCATTCAACCTCTTCTACGTTTTCCATGTCGCTCTCGATATAATAAATAGTTTTAATATATACCCATCTATTTATTTGATTAAAATACATGATAAATAACTTACTTCTTACAGGCATTGTTACCAGACAGAACTCGAGCAAGGCAAAAATGTAAGACTTATTTACAATGGACGGATTTTAGCAGGGGATCATTATACCCTTCAATTTCTTGGTATAACCAATGGCTGTGTGATACATGCTCAGATATCAGAACACCATCCTACTCCAGGAGCAACCACTGCCATGGATATTCATGATCTAGACATTGGCTTTCTGTTTGTCCCAATGATGTCATTTGCGTTTATATTAGGCTGGACATTTGTGGTTGCTTTTGATGATTTATTCGGTGTCACAAGTATCGTCTTGTTGTCATTTCTTTCAGGGATTTTTATCTTGTTGGCTTATATAGTTTAGGCTCTCTAATCAGGGCCGTAGCTAGAGGTCTTAATCTCGTGTGTGACCAGATCGAATTTGCCGACAACTTTGGCGTACAATCCTCTATTTACTGACAAGTTAGTAAAATTTGCTTACGAAATACTCCTTCATAGCCAAAACGCCTTGCTTTTGTAACAAGAATTTCAAAAGAATGTCACACCCCCTTGCCCAATGTAGCTACGGCTCTTTAATATATTAAAATAAACATTACATATTTATATTGTAGGTTGTTGATCTAGATATTCTAGTCATCATGGATTTGGTGCATTTGTATCTGTTGTCAAAATTCTGCTACCCACTCATTTAAACTTTCTGTCAATTTTGACTTGATGACGCGTCTATTTCATTTTTCAATTTTCATTTCATTTTTCAATTTTTTAGGCATTGTAGCCCCTCCGTTATAAAATACTTTACAGGATGCCATGCAATAAAAACCAGGGGGAATTCAGCAGCCCTTTTATGATTTTATACAGTACAGGTTGTCTCTTTGTTTCATTTTTCAACTTGTTTCAGAGACAGGCCTCTCTGCATGAAAACATTTCTGACCAGCCCATGTCCTTAACATTGGAGTCCTAAGGTTAAAGTTTGAATTCCGCAGTAAGCGAAAGGTTGTTCTGTTTACTCTAGTGTGGTTTAATTAATGTATGCATGAGGTATTAATGAATTGCAGATCATCGTTTAAGACATGACTTCGATGACCGCTAACAAAATTATTCAAATTTTTCATTCAAATTTGGCGCCTGTGCGGGAAATTTGGACATCCCCCATCCTGAGAACCAATTAGATTCGGGGCCAATGTCAGGTGACCTGTGCGAATGTAGAGGCGATAGATGATTTCTAGTCATTAGAAAATCAATAGGAAGTTATACCGGGAAAATAGCTGTCTGAAGGTATAGGCGATAGATGTGTTCTAGAGGGGATAACCCTAGAAAAGAATAGGCTGCGTCATTTACCTCGTCTTGATGTACCCACATTGGTAAAAAAGCTGTGGAGCGCTGACAAAAATATTAGAAAAATATTATCAAAAATGTTCGAGACGAACGATGTGGAATTGAGTAACAGGGTTTTACTGTCAATATTGAAGGAACTTGATAATTGACACCGAAAATGGTCTTTCAAACGAATCCCCGCCATGCAGGCAAACGAAGCTGGCCATTTTGCCAATAAATCGACTTTCATTGGAAAAAGGCCAGGCAGCTTTGCACATAAGGTATGTCAATATTTATAGAATTCTCAGCAAAATTCTGTGAAAAATACAGTGCAAATTTGACTATAATTATTGCTAAAGAAAAAACTAGGTTTAGCCAAGGAGATGGAAATGGGGGTGTTTTGAATTAGGGTTGGACATTTATTAAATTTTCCTTCCCAAATACTAGGAAGACATTTGGTCAGTGCTACATTCTGGTTTCATTCAAAATTTTATAGGTTTACATAAGCCCAGTGGTGGACACTTTGGGGGGGGGGTGAGGGGAGCGAGGGCCCCCCAATACTTTGAAAGACAAAAGTCTTTTGTTTTAAAACAATGGAAATGTGTGATGTCATCCAACTAAAAATAGGTTTGTCTCCCCCCAAATATTTACCCCCTCCCCCAATACTTGGCCAAGTGTCTGCCACTGCATAAGCCTAATAAACAAGAGACATATTGCTTATTTCATCAGACTGGATGAAATTTCTATCATTCAGGAGATATTTAACTTCACCTTCATTATTTAAACTGTTGAATTCTATTCCAAAGTGGGAAGTACCCAAGCAAAAGTGTGGTGCTTCCTCTCACTGTCAAAAAATGCAGGGCAAGGTCCCTTGCTCCTCTGTTCAATAAGGACCTTCTATGGATTCTTACTTTGCTACTTGTGTATAAGCCCTTGCAGCCTTGACAACACCAAGTTTCAAAGTAGAGTTGATTTATCATGCCAAGCAGAATACAAATGTAGGTTTTATTTATATAATTGATATAATTGGCAATAACTTTTATTGGGAGAATTAATTTTTTCCTACAAGTGGGCTACTGCATGCATTAATGAATATACTAGATCATATTATCTATATGTGCTGTCATATCTACTATCTTAGAACTTGCAGTTAAAATCCCACAAATGGTCAAAAAATGTGATATCTTTTATCCACAAGCTCCTTGCAATTGAAAAATACCACAAAATGCTTAAACTATATGAAATATTGAACACTTAAAGCTTTTGCCAGATTCAATTATTATATTCAATAATTCAATAATTACCTGTGCAGGACATGAAATTAAATCAAAAGAAAGTCCAGAAAATTGCTGTGAATAAACAGTAATAAGCTATACACATAAATTATGATTAATAATGATTATGATTAATAATGATTATGATTAATAATGATTATGATTAATAATGTTTATGATTAATGATGATTATGATTAATGATGATTATGATTAATAATGATTATGATTAATAATGATTATGATTAATAATGATTATGATTAATGATGTTTATGATTAATGATGATTATGATTAATAATGATTATGATTAATAATGATTATGATTAATAATGATTATGATTAATAATGATTATGATTAATAATGATTATGATTAATAATGATTATGATTAATAATTCTAATTATAATAATTATGATGGATTATTAAAAGACTGTAAATTGATAAATCAGAAAAATCATCATACACTTTTTTAAGCCTTTTACCTTCTCAGAAACAAATATTTGAGGAAAAATGGCACTTTTTTGCCTCCCATCCCCATTTTGTAGCACTACTGGCAAACTAGAAAACTACAGGGCTCTTAAAGCCCAATTGGGCAGTGATCCCATTTTCACACAGGGCTGTATGTATG
This sequence comes from Catostylus mosaicus, assembly GCA_964019065.1. Classification (NCBI taxonomy): domain Eukaryota; kingdom Metazoa; phylum Cnidaria; class Scyphozoa; order Rhizostomeae; family Catostylidae; genus Catostylus; species Catostylus mosaicus. Next base: position 4,072,461 of record OZ025184.1, on the reverse strand, counting down.
GAGTGTAAGATTCTCACCTGAAAAAACAGATCTAGTCAAAATTTTACACCCAAAAATTGTTTGTCATGCATATCTCCTACTCAAAAGTATGGGATCACAATTTTTTCATAGAGAAATGGGTCAACATGAGCATGTTCCTGTAATGAGACTGATTTGTGCAACAACAACATAGTAGAGTACCCTTGATGTATCATAAGAACTGAACACCAAAATAATGCCAGGGCTGAAAATTTCTCACCCAACCAAATGGAAAGTTCTAACTGAAAACTCTAGACCCAGAAAATGGCTATCAGGAAAAATTCAAATCCAAAAAAATTGCACACAGCCATGTGTGAAAATGTGGTCACTACCCCGCTAAAATCAATCAATCAATCAATCAATCAATCAATCAATCAATCATACAATCAATCAATCAATCAATCAATCAATCAATTAATCTAAGATCAATTGACTTCGAGGCCAGTGATATTCTAAGGCCTAATGATTGAATCTTCTGTTTTTCTGCAAAGTGTATTTTACGTACAAGTATTCTTCCTGTGTACTTTTTGTAGACATCTTACGGCAATAGCTTGTGAAGTAAAGAAAGGTGTTTTGTCTAGAAAAAGGCTCTTTGTTCTTGTTGTCTTGATGAAAAACCTTTTCTCTGAGGGATGAATTTTTAGATGGACATGAGTGTGGCAAATGGGCGTGGCCCAACGCCTTTTTATGCGAATGTCAGATTTTTCCTGGATCCGCTCTGTCGTGTGTCCATTTCTGTTCATTTGTTAATCATATAAAAACATTGTGTATGGGGGAGGTATAGAGTGCATCAACAATAGGAGGATGGTGCTCCAACACCTGGCATGGACGGCGTAAGGGTTCAGCTTAATTTACAAGCCCCGTCCCAGATTTTGGCAAACCTTTTAATACTCCAAATTTAGAACAATAACAACTGTCCCTTATTGGTCTCTTTGGCTATAAAAAGTTTGTTCCCCTTGTAATAAACGTCCATGATGAAATCTTTTACGCTTTTCAATGAAAATACACAAAATTGCACCACTTGCCGAAGAAACCATCAAGGGGTTCTTCTAACGATGGTGGATAGTCATCAAGGCTAGGCCTAAGACGCAACTAAGGACGACTTACCAAAATATGTCCAACACACTACACCTTCATTGTACCGACTGATGCAAGGATGGGGTCCCCCCTCTATCCCCCTTAGTGACATCCCTGATTTTATTAGTTTCATAAATCAACGGCAGTATATGTTCCAGTAAGCATTAATCTGGTTTAAAGATTAGTCTTTGCATATAGAAGCTGTTACAGGCTGCAAAGTTCACTTGTGGTACACGCTTTTTTATAAGGAACATACTTCAAGGCTAAGTTCCAAAAAGTTCCTTTATTGTAACCTCAATTCAACAAATTATAGTACCGAAAGTTCCTTTTGATTTCTTTAATTTTCACTGCACATCAATTGCCATAAAATAAAAATAGTACAGATGCAGATAGTAAAAATCTCACTTTCGGTTTTTTACTACAACAAGCATAAACACTTAATAGAGGGAGGGGCGAGACAGAATATGCGGAAACCCTTCTATGAACCACTTGAATCACGAATTGCAAACAATCTGTGCGAGTATTGGATGCAAATGAATGGAACCAACGTTTTAGTTCTTGATGCTTGCAGTTATAAACATTTTTGAAACCGAAAAGTTCATTAGGGATTTCATTTTTAGTAGTTTACGTTCTTTAATAATTGGGGCCTTCTTCTTGTTAGTTCCTTATGATGTGGTTCTCTATAAACAAGCTTGTATTTCAAAATATACGATGCCTGCCAAGATTCTTGGAACGCTCATCACAATTTTTACTTCTATCTGCAGCTACATCTTCTCCCCTAAAAACGATGCTGCTAAAACGATGGTACATGGCTACCTTTTGACTGAAATCGATTTTAAACAAAAGTAAAATAATCGCTTTTTTCAACCAACATTATTTTATTGGGGGGAGGGCTTATACCAGCGTTTGTAGGCTGAAAACCGCAAAGTGTTATGTAAAGCTTGACTTCTCATAGGTGTACCAAGGTTTTTGGCAGGGCTGTACACAGTGGCGTAAAGCACGGTGTGCACCTTTAAACGCAAAACTAAGGGCCCCCACACAATTTGGTCCCTTAGGGGGCCCCTGCAAAATTTTTTGAAAACTTTTTATGGATATAAGTGTTTCTTAATAATTGCTATAATGTTGTTTTAAAATTCCATGTAAAACATGTATGCAGTTAAGGATAATTTCGGGCTCAGCCTGTAAACTTTATTAAAAAAGTAGGGGCCCCAAACCACTACTTCGACTAAGTGCCCCACACTGCTTCGTTACGCCACTGGCTGTACGTATCAAGTTATAGACATTCTGGGAGCTGTTAATCTCGACTGTGAGTTTTTCAATTGTGGTAATTTTATCCCTCCAGCTTTACGTAACGATCTGTTCTCTGTCATCAGTGTTTTCATGATATTGTCTTGCTTTTCATTCCTGTTTAATAGTTCCTTTATGTAGTCTTTATACATTTTAATTTCGTTCTTTTCGTCTTGTTTTTCACTTGATTTTTTTCGCCTCAGATTTTTTAACACTTGGGTAGTTTTATCTAGATCTTCATAACACTGTTTTAGCTCTGTAACTTTCTCTTCATACTTCAATTGCCATTCTAGCAGTTCAGCATTTAGCAAAGTGCGATCTTTCTTTAACTTTCTAACGATTTTCCCTTGTCTTCGTAATTCGGAGTCCTTCTCGCGTAGAGCTTGCCGCAGTTCAATGTCATTTTGAGCACTGTTTGGGCTATTATACGACATATCCGAATGCATCGATGTAGTCAACCAAAGTATGTTTTTATTATGATTCGAGAAACCTAGTCTTGTTCTCTTGTTTGTAGCTGTTCTACGGTAAAGGTGCTTCAGAACTCTAGCGAAAACACGAAAAGGCATATGACAACGTTTATTTGCACATGAATTTGAATGTGAAAAACCTCTGTTAATGATCAATTGAGCTCGAACGAACCAGGCCAAACAAACCTGAGCCTTGTGTAATCAAAATAAGCGTCGTGTTAAACGTTGCGATGGTGATGCGTTTGGCAAACTCAAAGATGCTACTTACTGAGAGATTTTGCGTCTTCTAAAGTCTCAGTGCATGCTTTCTTGAGGTGTCCTAATATGCTGGAGCGAAGGACTGTTTTGAAAAGTGGAGGAGAGGCACAGCGAAAAAAGGGATATTATTTTGGACTTTAGGGAATCTGGGGGCATTTTTACGATTGGATAAGGCGCTTTTACGACAAAATGGGCCCTTTTTTGCGACAAAATGGGCAATTTTACGATGAAAGGGGGTATGCCAGTTGTGGCTGGAAAAGGTTGGAGAACACGTGCCCCCTTGGTCCCTCCGGTTCCTAAGCCACTGCTAATATAACAAAAAATGGGTGATGGTAGTACCTTTGTCCTTTCTTGCAGCTTCCTTGAAAGCTGTGTATTAACTATGGCTCGATCCACATAGGCTGGTGAATTTCGAGTTTCACAGTATGTGATGCAGGCTACATACATCCACATATAGTTTCATACCCTTTTTGCTGTTTTGATTTCGCTTCTTTTTAATTTGTATTTACCCATTATTCATGAATGAACCGCTCATTATCATCATCATTGTTATCATGATTTATACCCATTTTGTATTTTGTTTCCTTTTTCCTCAGTTTGATCTTTTTTGCACTTGTATCTTTTCTATTTACTTCATACTGTAAGTCCAGGCCAGGTATTTACAAACTACCTTTGGAATAGTGAGATTTGTAATTTTATTTTTAATTGATTATTAATGAGAAGTTTTGAATATATTAAATTGTCTATGAGTTTTGCATACTGTGCAAATTTGGGACACTAATTATTAATACAACAAAAAATAAATTGCGAAAACAAAGCAATCCACAAAATAAGGCATTTTTATAATTGTGTTTGATATTGCTTCAGCAGAAAAACAACCCTAGAGCCATGACAAATAACGATCTCAAAAAACTGTACCCCTAGCCATCGTCACAGGCCGTGAAACTGTGACGTAGGTTACTGCACCATAGGCCCCTTTACACGGTGCCGGGCAAGTTTTGGTCCGCTCAAGTTTTTGTTCGGATAGGTGTACCGGACAAATATTTATAAGGATAGTCATCGCATTTACACTGGGACTTTAGGCTACAGGATTTCCTAGCTGGTCATGCGCAGCAAACGTTTTATGAACTTTCGGCGCCCAAATCTTATTCTTCTGTACTTGTGTTGCGTTCTTGATTGCCTTGAAGCTAGCTAGAGTTATTTTACATTTGAAAAGAGTCAAGTTCGAATAAAATGAGTCAAGAAAAAGCAGCAAAAAGGCCTGAAAAAACTTTGTCTGGACAGAAGATGAGACAACGTTGTTAGTTCAAATGATAAATTAAGCTTTTCAACTTTTCAAGAAATCAGAGGGAAAGGCACCAAAAGTGCAAAGAAATATGAAACATTTCTAAATTGCCTCACTTACAATAATTGTGAGGCCTCGTACAAATATTCGTATGGACAAATGCGTTTACACGGTGCCGTACAAATATTTGTCCGAACAAGCTGACAATTCGTCCTCTGTGTAACAGAACAGGTTTTTGTACGGCTATCTGGACTAATTTTTGTGCAGATAGGCAGGTACTGTGTAAACGCAGGCCCTATCCGTACAAACACTAGAGCGGACAAAAACTTGTCCGGTACCGTGTAAACGGGGCCCCAGCCTTCCCCAGAAATCCCATCCAGTCAAGCTAAATCCACAAAACCTAATCCAAGCTAAACTCGTGGCTGTTGACCTAAACTAACCCCATCTAAAGAAATAAGAGGCGAGACAATATGTGATAATTATAAATATCAAACCCATGAAATTCTATTAAACAAATATGAAGATTGGAAATAAGTATCCATATATCTACTTCAGTGCAAAATTGTGAAATCAAACATCTACGTATAATAAACTTTTTATGAATTACGGATTATAACGTCTTTTCGAATGTTGTCATAGCAAGGGTGCAAGTGGGGGTAACTGCCCCTTCTTTTGATTCCTACCACCAACCAACGATGATCCTACCAGGCCATTATTTTTTCCAATTAAAAATGAATTATCTTTAGGCAAAGTTGTCAAAGCAGAACTTGGCTTCCTTTTCATATTCTCTGATGTTTCACTGGCTTCTTGTAATTTCACTCTTTCATTCACAATACCAAATGATGGATAATGACAAAATGAATGATCCTTTTTTGCAGATACATCATGGGCTCCAGGTACTGAGGCATTACTTAATAAACTGGCATTCAAGCTCTGACCATCTGCTGTGGCTCTAACATTCTCTTTCTTCTTTTTCTTCTCCTTTTTACCTTTCTTTTTTTCTTTATTTTCCCCCAATTTAACTTGTTTTTCCGATTTATCACCGTATCTTCCACGTGTGAGTCCAATAGGTTGCTGCTCAGGAATGCTCTCCTGTGAATGAGCAATGTCCTCCTGCACAAAGGCATTAGTTTGCTGCAAAACGGCACCATTCTGCTGCGCAAGGGCGTTCCTTTGCCCAACAATGCCGAACATGGATTTCTGTGGCTGTATTCCAATCTCACTGGTGTCTGAATCCTCGTACACAAAGTGAAGATTTTCAATACCCCTGTCTAATTCGGGTTCGATGCGTTCATCTTTATCAACGAGCCCTGCGTTTACAAATGACTGCAATGAATACATATTTCCAGCTGTTTCATTTGATGCCGGTAAATTGTCATCATACTTGACACCTTTCATGAATGCCTCATATTCTGGGTAAACAGTTTCTGGTTCAGATTGTTCATATTGCTGCTGTTCCATTGATTGATTACTAGAAGCACAACAGAAATTGATACAAGGTAACAATTTAACGATGGTATAAGCCTTGATACAGATAGTTGCTAGTTTATGGTTAACGGCATTCATTGCTTCATTGATTGCTAATTGATTCATCGATTGATTGACTGATTGATGTGATTGCTAGCCAGGGTTGTTACATGGCTCACTTATGGTTGTATATTCACTAAATAACAGCCTATCTTTAATACTGTTAAGTATATTAATGTATCGATCAATTCTAACTGATATCTATCTATGTTTATCTTATGTTTTTATCTCGATGGTTGTTTCTTAAAATGGCTATGATAGCCCAGCACTCAAACCATGGAGGCCACTTTTTATTCCTGAATTTTGATATTTTTCAAAAAAGGCTGGTTCAAAGTACCGCACTCAACGAATAAAACATAGACCATAACTATTTCTGTTTATGAAAGCTCCAAGTTTTGATGGAAAAAAGAATGCTCCTTTATTACCAATGCAATCGTAAGCTGTTAAGCCATTTTGAAAGCATGCTAGTGAAGATTTTTAGTTTTCATCCTCTTATTTCAAAACGAACTTCAGAACCAATAAACATTAGCAAAAAGTACAAGATTGATAAAATGAAAATACTCACACTAATAATCCATTATCCATCATCATCATTCTTACACCGGCGCGAAATGTATTATTCTCATCTTCCAGTCTTGCAATTGTCTCTTCAAGCTCTTTGTTTTCATTTTCAAGGCGACTCATTGCTTCTTCGATAGCAGCATCTCTTTCCAGCTTCTTTTTATTTCGTAACTCAATCTTCGTTTCCAAATTGCTTATGTTCACTTTATACTGCGCAACAACAATTTCTAATTCTCGTTTCTCTTTCTCTAAACTCGAAGTCTCATTAAACATTTCTTCTAGCTTAGCTTCTCTTTTCTCCCATCTTATCCTATATTCTGTGCTTTGAGCTCGGGCTTTTTCGATTTCTAAATTTGCATTCTTTAATCTTTTTTCGTAATCTGCTCTATTCGATCTATCATGTGTCGATTGACTTTCCAGTTCTATCAGTTTACAATTTGCATCATTGTACATTTTAGACAACTCATTGAGTCTTTCATTCAATGCATTTATCTCTTCAATTCTTCCTTTCAGCTCATCATCTTTACCCTTTAATGCTACTGCATTCTCTGCACATTCGTCGTTTAATTGTTCTTTAAGGCTTGCAATTTCCTCACCCAGTTCTGCGACTTCTCTGCTTTTGTCTGCTGCATCTGTATTCAAGTGCTTCTCTCTACATTCTTTATCTTTAATCATCAGCTCTTCATTTTTCATCAATAAATTATTAAATTCTTCTATTGTAGCATTTTGCTCCAAACAAGTTTTGTCTAGCTCTTGAATTAAATCGTTCTTTTCTGCTATTAATTCATCTATTTCAAATTCCTTTGCTTTTAACGCCTTCTCGCATTCTCGTTTTGCATCTCGTTCCACCTTTAGCTGACCATTGAGCAAATCGTAATTATCTTCCAAGGTTTCTAGTTCGTCTTTAAGATGTTGAATCTCTTCACCACACCCCGTTATCTTCTTTCCTGTGTCTTCTTCATTCTCCCCCTTTTTTATCTTTTGATCAGACTGTAATGTAAAGAGTTCTGCCTCTTTAGCTGCCTTTTCCTCTTCCAACTCATTAACCTTATCCTTTAGATATTTCATTTCTTGAACATTAAGCTGCAGCCTCTTATTCAAACTTGTCTCTAGGTCTTCGCATCTTTTCTTAAGCAGTTCTATGTTCTGTCTAGCCTCATCTCTATGCATTTTCACATTTTCATTCTCTTCCACGAGCAAATCATATTGTTTCTGGAGCTCCTTTTGATATTTGTGTTTCTTCAACTCTTCTTCCAAAGCCAATTTTGATTTTAAAACCTCGCCTTTATCAGTTTCTAACTGTTTCTTATCATTTTTTGACATTTCGAGCTGGCCTAATGCTTCTTTTACTGATCTTTTCAATTTAATAATTTCTTTTTTGGCAGTTTTAAGATCATTTTCAAGATCTGCATGATTCTGATTATTATTCATATTTTTATCAAAATTACACAATCTCGAAATTAATTTTTCATTTTCTTTATTCAATTTTTCCATTTCTGATTCAGTTACCCTTTTACAACGCTTCAAATCCTTGTTTTCGTCCATGCATTCTTCATATTTTTTAACCATCTCTTTCATTTCCTTTTCTAATCCTTCACATTTTTCTTCATTCAATGACAACTTCGATCGTAATTCAACTTTTTGAGCAATGTAGCTGTTTGTCTCTTTTCTTTCATTGGCATCATCTATGCCCATTCTATCCTTAACTTTTTTTTGAAATTGTTCTCTTTGACTGCCAAGTAGTTTACCTACTTGCTCACCAAGGTTACCTAGTGATTCCAATATTGTCGCATTACTTGTCTTTCCATTACCATGTTCATTAATCATTTTCATAAAATCTGCCTTCATGCCTTTAACCAAACCTCTGATTTCAGGCACTAAGTCATCCTTCTTTTTTCTAGCTGCCTCTTCCAACCTTTTCTTTAAAGCTTCATTTGACTTCTTCTCGACGGTCAATTGTTTTTCCAGTTTTCTCATTTGGTTTTGCTTCTCTTCAAATTTGATAGTAAACATCTTCACTGATTCTTCATGTTTCATCTTCTCATTTTGCTTTCTTTGCTCCATTAAACGGATACAGCTCTGAACCTTTTCTTCAATTTCCGCATTATATGAATTTTCAAACTGCAATTGCCAATTTTTGTTTTCTAGTTCTTTCTTTACAGCAGCCAATTCTTTGCTACATTCATCATTTCTCTGTGAAAAGTTGTCCTTTTCCTTTGCTATATGATTAAGTTTATTTTTCAAACACTTTCTTTCTTTCTCCAACTTTTTCTTAACCTCCTCGAATTCTTGCCGAGCTTTCTGAAGCGCAGTTTCATTCATAATTGCCTTGTTTTTATAAATTCTTATTTGTTTATCGCTTTCTTCTCTAAACATGACCAAAAGTGATCTCTGCTTCTTCTCATTTGACAATTTGTTTCGAAGATCAAGTATTTCGTCATCCAGTTTTCCAATCATTAGCTTCATCTTTTTCTTCTTTGACAGCTTTCGGCCTTTTGTGTCTTTATTTTTCTTCATCGGAGTCGGAAAGCAACCGAAGATACTTCTGCTACACGTTGTTTTTCTCTCTTTAATGATATCATCAACAAAATTCCTGCTCATTTCTGTGTTGTCACATATGTCTTGGACTCCATTACCTTCAATTCGAATCATTTCTTCCATCGCCATCTGTTTCTCCCTTAACAAGGATTCTAACAATGTAATCTTCTCTTTCCCAACTGAAACTTCCTCATCTCTTTTACCCAATTGTTGCTCAATACTCTTTAAATGCTTCTTTGCTGCATCTAATTCTCCCTCCAAAACATTCTTTTCAAGAACAAGACTTTGATTTTCATCCTTTTTCAATGCACCGATTTGACATGCTTGTTTCAGTTGGATTTTAATTTCATCATATTTATTTCTCCATTGCTCTACTTTCAATTCTAAGTCATTTGATTCGATGCAAGCTTTCTTCAGTTCTTTCATGAGTTCCTGATTCATTTGCAATGCTTCATTTGTGGGTATTTCCCTGCCTCCAACATTCTTTTCATGAACTGGAAAATGTTCAGATATTTCAGTGATCTTTTCCAGAATCTCTTTTTCACAAGCAGACCCATTTAACTTTTCACCTACATTTGTAGCCTCCTTGTCCCCAAATATTATCGAAATATCGCCAACAGTGACAAAAGAACTTCCATTTTGCTGAATTTCTGAAACATTGTTTTCTTGTCCTCTACTGCCATCATCACAGCTGCTCGATTTTCGAAACATCTTCTTCTGGTCTATATTCTCAACCTTTTTGTTCATACCTTCAATAACGTTCTGGATAAGGTGACTGAGCTCTTGTTTCTCTTTAGTGAGAATTATTTTTGTCTCTTCTTCCATTTTCTTTAATGTTCCATTGATCTTACAATCTTCTTTCCCTGCTGCATTTTTGCTGGGGCTACCCTTTGGATTTACTTGGTCACCAGCAGTAATTTCAGTATCTTGGAAAGGCTCCAAGTTCTCCGTACATTTTGGCACACCAGAAACATCTTTAGTTGTGGTTTCGTCATTTGCAATATCTACAATGCTCATTGGATCACTGTGCCCAATGCAATCACTTCTCTTCATAACACGACTGACATCACAAACTTGATTTGAAGCGTTCACTGCATACCTATCAGCATTTGGCGGCCCATATTTCTCATCATTGCATGTTTTGCATTGCAGATTATCATTAGTAGCCTCGCTTAACTCTAAACCTCTTTCCATCTTAGGTGTCTCATTGTCAAAATCACCAATTGTAGTACTAGACACCTCCTTAACATTATATGAGCAATTACTGTCTCCATTTGAACAGCTAGAGTACATAGTGCTCTTTTCCATTGACGTCTTTTCGTAGTTTTTTCTACTCATTTCTCGAGAGCTAGCATCAAGAGTTTCTCTTGCTGCATTCAAACAATCCTCTTTTGCTTCAGCTTTGCTACCTGCAGATGTTACTGCTTTCTGTTTGGCAACCCTCTTTGTAGCCTTTTGCAGTAATTTGGTTGTTTCTAAACGAGCACCTTCTTCAAAGTTTGGTGCAGAATTTTCACCAATATCTTGATTCAGGGCTATTAAATGCTGTTTTTTGTTTGATAAATTCACATCATTTTGCTTATCAAGACAATGTTTTTCTTGTCGTTCTCTTAAAAGAAACTTTTCGACATTTCTTGGGCTTTCTGCCCCACTTTCTCTCTCGTTCTTTACTTTTTCCCTCATCAAATACGATCCTCCAGTTGATGCCATTGATTTCTGAATAACAATTGCTCTGCCAGAACACGAAGTGAAATCTAAAGGCTCTCGAATTCCTCTTACTTCACTAACTGGTGGAAATAATTTTGGGTACCTCTGGTTGCCCGATATCTGGGCATCTCGTGCTTCATCATGGTAATCAGCATCTCTGCTCTGTCCTCTCATATATGTTGCTATAAAAAAAGTTTTGTTAAATTTCGTTTGATTTAAGTGCAATTAATGTTGTCATTTAAAGGAGGCTTTTTAGTAGCTTTTAAGAAGTAATGAATGGTGCTAGTAATTATAGTTACTACTAGAATACTATTTTATCTACGAAATAATTGCAATAATGACAATTTAACTCATTACATTCTGAACACTTGCTTTGCATTCTCCACAAAATATTTCCAATACGTTCATCATCATTTTGTCTAAATGGGTAGGATGCATAATGTTTTTTAGTGCTCTTGAGTACGAATTAGTTTATTTGTGAAGAGATGCTGATAAACTCAATGTATGATTCCTACTTTTGGCATAAAAAGGAAGCGTTACAGCTCTATTGCTAGCAGCTAAGATGGAAGCCACTTTAAATATCTGAAACATCAGTGTTCACGGCATTTTTGTGTATTCAATGACAAATGTTGGTAAAATTTCGGTTATTAGGCTTGAGAAAAGCTTTGTACTTTATTCAACTCTGGCATTTTTAAACCATAACAATCCTTTTTGTAGTAGATTACTTATGTTGATAGATAACAGAATTAAACATACTTACAGAGTTTTTTACTCTCACTGTTTTTCATCAACGATAAAAACGCTGCTCTTCCGTGGTTCTTCAAAACGTGCCATTCAAGATCAAATTGGTTGCGAAATGTCTCATTCCACAAACAATGTGAACAGCTAATGTTGTTCACAGCCACAACACCAGCACACGGCGATAAACCACTCGAAATCATTTCGAGTTATTGATTAAATTCATCTATAACTGCGTCCGTCTCCAACACACTCCGACAACAAACTGAACTGGAAGAAGATGAAGTTGATTAATGTGACGTCACAAACATAATGTTGCAAAAATTATATCCGGTAACATCTGGCGTCAGATTATTGATTGATTTTTGCACAAAATTTAAAATTGAAGAAACTTTCAAATAACATCTTAATTATTTGTGAAAATCCATTCATGTTTTAAAAGAGAATTGTGACGAGGTTTTTAATGGGGTAATCTAGTCATACGATCTCTCTGACAAAGTATATGCATAGTTCCCTCCGGAAAACATTGTATATGTCATTTATATTTATTTTTTCTTGGGTTTTAAAGTACTATACAAAGCAGCATTTGAACTTTTATATCCCACATAATTGCATGCTATATGTACCAAATTTTTGACATGAAATACTTCTATCCTTTATCCTCCTTAACACTGGCATGTACCAGAACAAATGAACCCCTTTTTTAATATTATTTCTTTCGCTTTTACATAATATTCACTTGCAGGGAAATGTCTTATATCTTATGAATACATAAATGTTTAGTGCTGCATCTTTCCCAGTATATCTTCCCTACGATATTTTTTGAACAGGTAAAGTTTTTCAACAGCAGAATGTTTGAAAATTTTAAAAAGCGTTTTAATAGTATTTACTTAGTAAACTTTTGATTGAGATCAATAAATAGTCTTCAAATCATACGATTTCGTACACTGCGACATCATAATTGTCTTTCATACATGCGTTACAAAATCCATCACTTTTTTATGAATACTTTGTTAATTATCATAATTAAAATCATAGGAAATAGGCCTAGCACTAAGCAGCCTTTACTAAAAACAATGGAACAAGGCAAAATGGCGAAAACAACGTGATATTTGATTGAAACCATAAATAGATATCAAAATAAGAAGTAAATAAAACAATATTGCGCCCAGACCTCGGGGGCTTCTTTAGAAAAATAACATACCACATGATTTTAGTATATTTACTTCTGTATTTTTACAGGGCAGCGGAGAGGATTCATGGGCAGCGGCTAAAGACATGCTTAAATGCCTCTCTAAAAGGGCAACATCGTGGAAAGTGCCACCATCCAGAACAAAGGGGCAACAGACTCAGGCCTCATTTTTGTACGGGGTTAAGGGCCTCTTTTACATAATAAAAAAGTTTTGGCTTATTTGGTACTTTTTACTGAGAATAACTGTCTAGATAAGTTAGTCTCCCCCAGCTAATTGACAAAGATAGAGTCAGGGGATAATTCGTCATTTCCCTCCCTGAATCCTGTACGAGCCTTTTTTGGAGCCTCTTCAACATAATAGCAAAGTCGTGCGAGAATTTGCATTTCTCAGATGGGCAGACTCTTCAACATTTGGGTACATCTGCCTCTACAAATCCATTAAGATTCTTCGATCCATTATTATTAATTTTGTACCCTGTTCTAATTTCAGCAGAATCCTCGATTGCAAAGCTGTAGAATCATCGAGGGTGAAGGCTATTAGGGATAATTTTCTACAGTTTAAATGCATACCAGCTCCAGTAAATAACCATTAGACGCAAATTACAGTTTTATTCAAACAATAACCGTCTTCAGGCCAGATGCTGTGAGGCCACTCAGCAAAGTTCAACGACTATTCTTTTAAAAGAAAAATTTATTTTGAGTTTTGAAAGATTAAAAAATTCTAGCTCTTTGTGTACCTTTGCAAAACCTTTTAGGACCGTTTATTGTTTTGTCACGTTATAGGATCAGATCGGTTATCCTTTAAGATAACAGTGATTCTACAGGTACATCTGATTGGTTATTTACAGATGAAGTGTTTAGTACCACACGTAGACCTGGGTTCCTTCACATAGGCAATTAATCAGGTACATTTGATATCATTCTTCATAACTGGGATTATAAAGCATGTCGAGGTAATCCTCTCCTCTCTAAAAACATTGATGTTAGCACCTGATTTTTAATCTTATTATAACGTTAAGGGTATTAGAACCTTGTGGTTCAGTCTTTCACCTAAAAATGGTATATAAAAGATAGTTGTCATTTCAGTCCAGATACTGTCCTAATCAGCTTGTCTTATCATTGCCTCTACTAAACTAATGTCACGGAGATAAGGAATTTGGAAGCTTGGAGTCAAGTAATACCCCAGTGTTAATCTTAATCGACGAATAAATGTGTCTTTTCCACCTTATATAATGATGAAATCGACAATTAAAACTAATGTTTTCGGTGATAAGCCTGAAAGAGAGGTTCATTTGTTCTGATACAGGCCAGTGTTAAGGAAGAATAAAGGACAGAATTTTTTACTGACGAAAAAGTTTGATATATTAAATGCAATTATGTGGAATATCAAAAGTCTAATCAATAACAAAGGTAGATTTGTACCATTTCTATCCATAAAAAAAATAATGCAAGTACTTTGTTAAAGAGACTGTATGACTAGATTACCCCATTAAAAATTTCGTCCCAATTCTCTTTTAAAACATGAATGGATTTTCACAAATAATTAAGATGTTATTTGAAAGTTTCTTCAATTTTAAATTTTGTGCAAAAATCAATCAATAATCTGACGCCAGATGTTACCGGATATAATTTTTGCAACATTATGTTTGTGACGTCACATTAATCAACTTCATCTTCTTCCAGTTCAGTTTGTTGTCGGAGTGTGTTGGAGACGGACGCAGTTATAGATGATTTTAATCAATAACTCGAAATGATTTCGAGTGGTTTATCGCCGTGTGCTGGTGTTGTGGCTGTGAACAACATTAGCTGTTCACATTGCTTGTGGAATGAGACATTTCGCAACCAATTTGATCTTGAATGGCACGTTTTGAAGAACCACGGAAGAGCAGCGTTTTTATCGTTGATGAAAAACAATGAGAGTAAAAAACTCTGTAAGTATGTTTAATTCTGTTATCTATCAACATAAGTAATCTACTACAAAAAGGAATGTTATGGTTTAAAAATGCCAGAGTTGAATAAAGTACAAAGCTTTTCTCAAGCCTAATAACCGAAATTTTACCAACATTTGTCATTGAATACACAAAAATGCCGTGAACACTGATGTTTCAGATATTTAAAGTGGCTTCCATCTTAGCTGCTAGCAATAGAGCTGTAACGCTTCCTTTTTATGCCAAAAGTAGGAATCATACATTGAGTTTATCAGCATCTCTTCACAAATAAACTAATTCGTACTCAAGAGCACTAAAAAACATTATGCATCCTACCTATTGGAAATATTTTGTAGAGAATGCAAAGCAAGTGTTCAGAATGTAATGAGTTAAATTGTCATTATTGCAATTATTTCGTAGATAAAATAGTATTCTACTAGTAACTATAATTACTAGCACCATTCATTACTTCTTAAAAGCTACTAAAAAGCCTCCTTTAAATGACAACATTAATTGCACTTAAATCAAACGAAATTTAACAAAACTTTTTTTATAGCAACATATATGAGAGGACAGAGCAGAGATGCTGATTACCATGATGAAGCACGAGATGCCCAGATATCGGGCAACCAGAGGTACCCAAAATTGTTTCCACCAGTTAGTGAAGTAAGAGGAATTCGAGAGCCTTTAGATTTCACTTCGTGTTCTGGCAGAGCAATTGTTATTCAGAAATCAATGGCATCAACTGGAGGATCGTATTTGATGAGGGAAAAAGTAAAGAACGAGAGAGAAAGTGGGGCAGAAAGCCCAAGAAATGTCGAAAAGTTTCTTTTAAGAGAACGACAAGAAAAACATTGTCTTGATAAGCAAAATGATGTGAATTTATCAAACAAAAAACAGCATTTAATAGCCCTGAATCAAGATATTGGTGAAAATTCTGCACCAAACTTTGAAGAAGGTGCTCGTTTAGAAACAACCAAATTACTGCAAAAGGCTACAAAGAGGGTTGCCAAACAGAAAGCAGTAACATCTGAAGGTAGCAAAGCTGAAGCAAAAGAGGATTGTTTGAATGAAGCAAGAGAAACTCTTGATGCTAGCTCTCGAGAAATGAGTAGAAAAAACTACGAAAAGACGTCAATGGAAAAGAGCACTAAGCACTTTAGCTGTTCAAATGGAGACAGTAATTGCTCATATAATGTTGGGGAGGTGTCTAGTACTACAATTGGTGATTTTGACAATGAGACAACTAAGATGGAAAGAGGTTTAGAGTTAAGCGAGGCTACTAATGATAATCTGCAATGCAAAACATGCAATGATGAGAAATATGGGCCGCCAAATGCTGATAGGTATGCAGTGAACGCTTCAAATCAAGTTTGTGATGTCAGTCGTGTTATGAAGAGAAGTGATTGCATTGGGCACAGTGATCCAATGAGCATTGTAGATATTGCAAATGACGAAACCACAACTAAAGATGTTTCTGGTGTGCCAAAATGTACGGAGAACTTGGAGCCTTTCCAAGATACTGAAATTACTGCTGGTGACCAAGTAAATCCAAAGGGTAGCCCCAGCAAAAATGCAGCAGGGAAAGAAGATTGTAAGATCAATGGAACATTAAAGAAAATGGAAGAAGAGACAAAAATAATTCTCACTAAAGAGAAACAAGAGCTCAGTCACCTTATCCAGAACGTTATTGAAGGTATGAACAAAAAGGTTGAGAATATAGACCAGAAGAAGATGTTTCGAAAATCGAGCAGCTGTGATGATGGCAGTAGAGGACAAGAAAACAATGTTTCAGAAATTCAGCAAAATGGAAGTTCTTTTGTCACTGTTGGCGATATTTCGATAATATTTGGGGACAAGGAGGCTACAAATGTAGGTGAAAAGTTAAATGGGTCTGCTTGTGAAAAAGAGATTCTGGAAAAGATCACTGAAATATCTGAACATTTTCCAGTTCATGAAAAGAATGTTGGAGGCAGGGAAATACCCACAAATGAAGCATTGCAAATGAATCAGGAACTCATGAAAGAACTGAAGAAAGCTTGCATCGAATCAAATGACTTAGAATTGAAAGTAGAGCAATGGAGAAATAAATATGATGAAATTAAAATCCAACTGAAACAAGCATGTCAAATCGGTGCATTGAAAAAGGATGAAAATCAAAGTCTTGTTCTTGAAAAGAATGTTTTGGAGGGAGAATTAGATGCAGCAAAGAAGCATTTAAAGAGTATTGAGCAACAATTGGGTAAAAGAGATGAGGAAGTTTCAGTTGGGAAAGAGAAGATTACATTGTTAGAATCCTTATTAAGAGAGAAACAGATGGCGATGGAAGAAATGATTCGAATTGAAGGTAATGGAGTCCAAGACATATGTGACAACACAGAAATGAGCAGGAATTTTGTTGATGATATCATTAAAGAGAGAAAAACAACGTGTAGCAGAAGTATCTTCGGTTGCTTTCCGACTCCGATGAAGAAAAATAAAGACACAAAAGGCCGAAAGCTGTCAAAGAAGAAAAAGATGAAGCTAATGATTGAAAAACTGTATGACGAAATACTTGATCTTCGAAACAAATTGTCAAATGAGAAGAAGCAGAGATCACTTTCGGCCATGTTTAGAGAAGAAAGCGATAAACAAGTAAGAATTTATAAAAACAAGGCAATTATGGATGAAACTGCGCTTCAGAAAGCTCGGCAAGAATTCGAGGAGGTTAAGAAAAAAGTGGAGAAAGAAAGAAAGTGTTTGAAAAATAAACTTAATCATATAACAAAAGAAAAGGAAAACTTGTCACAGAGAAATGATGAATATAGCAAAGAATTGGCTGCTGTAAAGAAAGAACTAGAAAACAAAAATTGGCAATTGCAGTTTGAAAATTCATATAATGCGGAAATTGAAGAAAAGGTTCAGAGCTGTATCCGTTTAATGGAGCAAAGAAAGCAAAATGAGAAGATGAAACATGAAGAATCAGTGAAGCTGTTTACTATCAAATTTGAAGAGAAGCGAAACCAAATGAGAAAACTGGAAAAACAATTGACCGTCGAGAAGAAGGCAAACGAAGCTTTAAAGAAACGGTTGGAAGAGGCTGCTAGAAAAAAGAAGGATGATTTAGTGCCTGAAATCACAGGTTTGGTTAAAGGCATGAAGGCAGATTTTATGAAAATGATTATTGAATATGGTAATGGAAAGACAAGTAACACGACAGTATTGGAATCACTAGGTAACCTTGGTGAGCAAGTAGGTAAACTACTTGGCAGTCAAAGAGAACAATTTCAAAAAAAAGTTAAGGATAGAAAGGGCATAGATGATGCTGATGAAAGAAAAGAGACAAACAGCTACATTGCTGAAAAAGTTGAATTACGATCGAAGTTGTCATTGAATGAAGAAAAATGTGAAGGATTAGAAAAGGAAATGAAAGAGATGGTTGAAAAATATGAAGAATGCATGGAGGAAAACAAGGATTTGAAGCGTTGTAAAAGGGTAACTGAATCAGAAATGGAAAAATTGAATAAAGAAAATGAAAAATTAATTTCGAGATTGTGTAATTTTGATAAAAATATGAATAATAATCAGAATCATGCAGATCTTGAAAATAATCTTAAAACTGCCAAAAAAGAAATTATTAAATTGAAAAGATCAGTAAAAGAAGCATTAGGCCAGCTCGAAATGTCAAAAAATGAAAAGAAACAGTTGGAAAATGATAAAGACGAGGTTTTAAAATCAAAATTGGTATTGGAAGAAGAGTTGAAAAAACACAAATATCAAAAGGAGCTCCAGAAACAATATGATTTGCTCGTGGAAGAGAATGAAAATGTGAAAATGCATAGAGATGAGGCTAGACAGAACATAGAACTGCTTAAGAAAAGATGCGAAGACCTAGAGACAAGTTTGAATGAGAGGCTGCAGCTTGATGCTGAAGAAATGAAACATCTAAAGGATAAGGTTAATGAGTTGGAAGAGAAAAAGGCAGCTAAGGGGGCAGAACTCTTTACATTACAGTCTGATCAAAAGATAAAAAGGGGGGAGAAAGAAGATGACACAGGAAAGGAGATAACGGAGTGTAGTGAAGAGATTCAACATCTTAAAGACGAACTAGAATCCTTGAAAGATAATTACGATTTGCTCAATGGTCAGCTAAAGGTGGAACTAGATGCAAAAAGAGAATGCGAGAAGGCGTTAAAAGCAAAGGAATTTGAAATAGATGAATTAATAGCAGAAAAGAACGATTTAATTGAAGAGCTAGACAAAACTTGTTTGGAGCAAAATGCTACAATAGAAGAATTTAATAATTTATTGATGAAAAATGAAGAGCTGATGATTAAAGATAAAGAATGTAGAGAGAAGCACTTGAATAAAGATGCAGCAGACAAAAGCAGAGGAGTCGCAGAACTGGGTGAGGAAATTGCAAGTCTTAAAGAACAATTAAATGACGAATGTGCAGTGAATGCAGTAGCATTAAAGGGTAAAGATGATGAGCTGAAAGGAAAAATTGAAGATATAAATGCATTGAATGAAAGACTCAATGAGTTGTCTAAAATGTACAATGATGCAAATTGTAAACTGATAGAACTGGAAAGTCAATCGAATAATGATAGATCGAATAGAGCAGATTACGAAAAAAGATTAAAGAATGCAAATTTAGAAATCGAAAAAGCCCGAGCTCAAAGCACAGAATATAGGATAAGATGGGAGAAAAGAGAAGCTAAGCTAGAAGAAATGTTTAATGAGACTTCGAGTTTAGAGAAAGAGAAACGAGAATTAGAAATTGTTGTTGCGCAGTATAAAGTGAACATAAGCAATTTGGAAACGAAGATTGAGTTACGAAATAAAAAGAAGCTGGAAAGAGATGCTGCTATCGAAGAAGCAATGAGTCGCCTTGAAAATGAAAACAAAGAGCTTGAAGAGACAATTGCAAGACTGGAAGATGAGAATAATACATTTCGCGCCGGTGTAAGAATGATGATGATGGATAATGGATTATTAGTGTGAGTATTTTCATTTTATCAATCTTGTACTTTTTGCTAATGTTCACTGGATTTGAATTTCGTTTCGAAATAAGAGGATGAAAACTAAAAATCTTTACCAGCATGCTTTCAAAATGGCTTAACAGCTTACGATTGCATTGGTAAAAAAGGAGCATTCTTTTTTCCATCAAAACTTGGAGCTTTCATAAACAGAAATAGTTATGGTCTATGTTTTATTCGTTCAGTGCGGTACTTTGAACCAGCCTTTTTTGAAAAATATCAAAATTCAGGAATAAAAAGTGGCCTCCATGGTTTGAGTGCTGGGCTATCATAGCCATTTTAAGAAACAACCATCGAGATAAAAACATAAGATAAACATAGATAGATATCAGTTAGAATTGATCGATACATTAATATACTTAACAGTATTAAAGATAGGCTGTTATTTAGTGAATATACAACCATAAGTGAGCCATGTAACAACCCTGGCTAGCAATCACATCAATCAG
This sequence comes from Catostylus mosaicus, assembly GCA_964019065.1. Taxonomy (NCBI): domain Eukaryota; kingdom Metazoa; phylum Cnidaria; class Scyphozoa; order Rhizostomeae; family Catostylidae; genus Catostylus; species Catostylus mosaicus. The sequence continues at coordinate 4,052,411 of OZ025184.1, read as the reverse complement.
TCCATCAATCGATGAATCAATTAGCAATCAATGAAGCAATGAATGCCGTTAACCATAAACTAGCAACTATCTGTATCAAGGCTTATACCATCGTTAAATTGTTACCTTGTATCAATTTCTGTTGTGCTTCTAGTAATCAATCAATGGAACAGCAGCAATATGAACAATCTGAACCAGAAACAGTTTACCCAGAATATGAGGCATTCATGAAAGGTGTCCAGTATGATGACAATTTACCGGCATCAAATGAAACAGCTGGAAATATGTATTCATTGCAGTCATTTGTAAACGCAGGGCTCGTTGATAAAGATGAACGCATCGAACCCGAATTAGACAGGGGTATTGAAAATCTTCACTTTGTGTACGAGGATTCAGACACCAGTGAGATTGGAATACAGCCACAGAAATCCATGTTCGGCATTTATGGGCAAAGGAACGCCCTTGCGCAGCAGAATGGTGCCGTCTCACAGCAAACTAATGCCTTTGTGCAGGAGAACATTGCTCATTCACAGGAGAGCATTCCTGAGCAGCAACCCATTGGACTCACACGTGGAAGATACGGTGATATATCGGAAAAACAAGTTAAATTGGGGGAAAATAAAGAAAAAAAGAAAGGGAAAAAGGAGAAGAAAAAGAAGAAAGAGAATGTTAGAGCCACAGCAGATGGTCAGAGCTTGAATGCCAGTTTATTAAGTAATGCCTCAGTACCTGGAGCCCATGATGTATCTGCAAAAAAAGATCATTCATTTTGTCATTATCCATCATTTGGTATTGTGAATGAAAGAGTGAAATTACAAGAAGCCAGTGAAACATCAGAGAATATGAAAAGCAAGCCAAGTTCTGCTTTGACAACTTTGCCTAAAGATAATTCATTTTTAATTGGAAAAAATAATGGCCTGGTAGGATCATCGTTGGTTGGTGGTAGGAATCAAAAGAAGGGGCAGTTACCCCCACTTGCACCCTTGCTATGACAATATTCAAAATAACATTATTATCCGTAATTTATAAGAAGGTTTAGATACAGAGATTTCAAATGTCTATAATATTTTTACCGAAATGTTTTGCAATTCAGTAAATACATGAATATTTTATTTATAATTGATCAATGGTCAAAGAATTGTTTGCAATTTCTTTATTTTTACGATATACTTATACCTTCTCTCATTTGTTTATTTTTCTGTATGGGGCGTTAAATTAGTCAAATAACCTGTACCTTGCGTATTTTAGCAGCGGTTTAGTTCTATATAATCAGCAGATGACGTATTACCAGCTGAATCAGTATCTTTACACCAAGAAAATGCTGGAAAAGTTTTTCCTACTTCTAGGGCCCGGGACAAAAATAAGCTGCTGTTCCCTCAGAGCTGCAAAAAGTTGTTGACATTCCTCCAAACCTGAAATTTTTGCTCACAACCTTCCTCATTTTAACATAATATATAATAACTGGAAAATACCTCGACGCTGTTTTGTGAACCAGACAAAGGCATGCAATTAGAGATCTTGCCATATCATTTGTCTGTTTTAGCGCAAGAATCAAGGCTCTAACCAGCTTTAAATACAAGGGAAGCCACAGGCTTAAGGATGCGATTCATAAATCCAAAGGTATCAGGGCATTGAATGGGAATCAAAGGGTCCAAGGTGATAACATCTATAAAAGCTACTGGGTGTCCAAAAATTTTCTCCCGTTTTCAAAATCGCCATAATTCGATCATGAAACATATCATCAAGTTTTTTTCATCCCTTCTGTCAACAATTGAAATATATTCAATGATGGTTACCTATTTGTTCTCTTTTCTTAAGGGATATGAAATGATGCATCGTAAACTTCATTCTGAGCAACACTCTTTAAGCATCATCGCAAATTTGCCTCTAGGACCGGTGATATTGAACATTTTTCAGAATCTATCATGTCTATAATAACATTACACATTTCATTCTGATAATCATGACCAAACAAGAAGCAAAATATACCAGAGGAAATTACTCTCATAATTATCAGTACTTTCTTGCAGAAGGCTTGAAAACCAGGCAGCTCTAAAAAGTTCTTGATTCACACAAGACGATGCAAAGAATTTTCTGTTAAGTTTTTGCTGCACTTCAAAAGAAAGCTTTTTTAAAAAATCCTTTTTTCTGACACACTTAAAGATTTCCGCATAGACTTTCTTTCTTTCAACACATTGACGGATCAAACCTGATTTTTCCTCTTGAATATAGTTTTGAAATATAACCTCACAAGCTGCATACGGTTGAAATGATTTATAATGGTTCTATGTATTTATTGATGATTTATTCTCCACACTTATACGATCTATGAAAACAATAAAAAAATTGACTTTTGTCAACACAACTTCTTCAAATTTTGACCAAAACCTTCCTCCAATCCAGGTTTGTAGGTGTTCAATGTTTTTGCATCTCTAGTCCCCTGCTGAATATATCTATTTGTTTCTGACAATTAACAAACGACATGTCCCACTGCCCTGTACGGGGCTCCCATTTCCATGCAAGCTGCTTCACAATCAAGATTATAAACAATTGTTTTAAGAATTGACAGGGTTTCTCAAAGACTAATACATTCAACAACCATCTCACATATTTTCTTAGATATCTAATAATATAAAAGATGATAAGTGCAAATCTACAAAGGATAAAATTTGCGATTAAATCATTGAGAAGATAATCAAAAAGATTTTTACATTGGACATTGAAATGCTTGGCGATTCTTCTACACCTTAGGCACCCCAGAAACCTCAAGCACCGCAGGCACTGTATTGTTTATATTGTACCTAGTTAAATCTAAATCCATATTGATTAATATGTCATTAGGTAAGTCTACTTGGTTGTATTTAGACCACGAATCTTTAGCATGCCAGCAAAACTAACGAACTAAACAACTAGGTCACTTTTCTCCAAGAATCACAATAAAGTCAAAATATAAACAACCAATATTGCTTAAAGTTGCTAAATCTTATACAAGTTTGATGTGATTTTCAAGAGCTACTGATAAGTCTAATTATCGACATAACTTAATATTTTACATGGTGTATTGAAAACATCAATACTATCATGATAAACGGCTTGCTAGAAAGATTAGAACACAAATCAAGGTTGCAGGATAAGGTTTAAAAGAAGAGTAAATAGTGTTGTATAGGTACTTAAAAGTTCTTCATCATGTCCTAAAATTGCTGAACTTTTCAAGTTGCTTTAGTCTTTGCATGCTTCTCCAGCAATATTTTAGAGTTAGGAAAATATCACCGTCACGCGGTCGATGGATGGAGGAAGGTCCACGAAAAAAAATAGATACCACTAGGTACGAGTAAATTTCAAGTCATCCTAGCCATATTGGATAAAAAAAACCAGCTACTCTTGTATATAGATAGGTATATTTAACGTAAGATAAGTAAAATAAAAAGCAGAATAGCAGGCTGCCTACCGGGTTCTCGAGGGGATACTTGCGACAATGTATGTAAATGACAGATATAAGGAACAACAACCCAAAGTGGAATGAATGGAGAAAACTCAAGGAAAGGATCGCAAAGTTGGATGGCAAATCATGACATTGCTCAATTTGTAACAATGTATACATTTATATTATAGTATAAACGTTTATTATACTTAGCTGTTTTTATAATTGGCCCCAATAAGTTTCTTAGACACCATTGATAATGATGGTGATGACCAGAATATTTATTTATACATCATGTTGCTAAATAATATTTGACTTTGTAGCTATAATCTGGTCGTGTTTGCTGCGCATTCCTGCCGCTTTGCGTAGCACCTTTTATCTGACATAGATATGTTTCTACTTAAGCCGTTTTATGGTATAAAGGAACTTGCAATGATTAAATGACTCTAGCTCTAATTGATTATTAACCCGGCTTTCATTTAATAAAAGATACATATGAGCCCTCTGGTTCTTATCGTCACTTTTGAGAGTAGATTTTCGGCGATTATTTTCCTGGCCTTACTTTCATTTCAGTCATTTTCAGTGAGTTGTAGTAACCTTTGAAAGCTCTCCAATTCACCCCATTAGCATATGATTTATGTGCTCCATTGAGATACTTCCCATTTAAATTTGAACTATGACAATTAGTATACCACCACGCACCATGAAACTCAGTAGCACAACTCTTACCATACGTATCATTATCTCTGTCTTTTGTACTAAAATTTATTCCATTGGTGCCAGAAAATGAATCCCCAGCTGTTCCTGAATATCCGCTAACATGAGCTTTGTAATTGTCAGCCTCGCCGTCAATATAAAACATTTTGTATTCAGCAAACGCCTTATTCCCATCCACGTCTTCCAACTCAAATCGAATCATCATGTTCTTCCGTTTTGTCAAGCGATGGATGTTGTCATTTCCAAGCCAAAACTCACTTTTAATACTACCAAAGCCCAATTTGTAGTCAACCCAGTTCTTGAAAAAGTCAACAGAGCCATCAGTACGACGTTGAATGACAGTCCATCCACCACCATTGGTCTCCATATCACAAAAGGCACTAAATGGTTGATTGCCATCAGGATTGATAAGGTAAACTCCGCTTTTACTATTTCCTTTATATTCAGAGCAGTCTTTTGCAGTAATATCTAAATTAACAGACTTCTCAGACCGACCTAGATAGTTTTCTGCCTCGCAAACATACCATCCAACGTCTGACAGCTCTGTCTTATCAAATTTCAGAGAAAGAGTTTTGCTGTCTTTTGAAAGAATCTGCTGACCTGCTAAGTTCCCAAAACCTCTTTTCCATTTCAATGTGGGATAGGGGCTGCCCTCAGCCTTGCAGGGTACCGCAAAAGGTATGCCCTGTGGAGCTGTCAATTTCCTTGACTGCAAGATAACCTTTGGCTTTGTATGCACAGTCAATCTTGTTTCAAGTACTTCTTTGCCCAGTATATTTTCAGCTATACATTTGATAATTCCTTCATCCTTTTTATTAATATTAGAAACAGAAAGCGCACCTTTGATTGGATAACTGTACCTTGAATCAATTTTTTGTGATCCAAATCTCCAATTAATACTTGGTTTTGGATTGCCCAGTGCTTCACAAAATAGTGATAAATTTGATGATTCTCGTCTTGTGATTACTTTTTGAAATTTTGAAACAAACCTTGGCTTTTCTATTGATCTTCCGGGTGGCCCAGGATCACCTTTTTGTCCCTTTTGTCCATTTTTACCAATTGAGCCTTGTTGTCCTTTCGGACCAGCAACACCTCTTTCTCCCTTCTTTCCCATGTCACCTTTATAACCACGTGGTCCTGCTTTTCCTCTTGGCCCCCTTTCGCCCTTTTTGCAGACCAATGTTGCATTTTTACAGCTGTTCTTCTTCATTGAATCTTCTTCATTCATAAAATGAGAGATCATTCGAAGGGCGTTTATAGCCCTCTGAAATGACTGACATTTTTCTTCAATGCCTTTTCTTACTCGAAGCTGGACTTTCTTTTCCACATTCTTTGTATGCTGCATAAAATGATGGTGTTTTCGGGCTCTCAAATATCGAACGTGGCTCAATTCCCTTGCAGTTAGGCCTTGTTTTATTTCCAATTCATCGATCTTCTGTTTCAATTCATCATTTTGAGATGTTGTCTTGTAATGCAAAAACAGTGTTTCAGAAACAACTCCAACCAAAACAAAATACATAAAAGTAGGATATCTGGTAGAGGAGCCACTTTTAAATGATTCCATGTTTTCGTCTTGTCTGATAACGGAAGCTTTTTTCGCAAAACCTCAGTCTTCTCATATCTCACCGCATTTATTACAATGGTTTAAGTAGAATTGAATTTCATATCAGGTCTGGGCATGTTTTCCTTCATGCTCTTAAGAGACCATTATCAAGGCCTTTTTCACGTACTAAGTAGGTAGGCAGCACCCCTCCCCCCCCTCGAAGCCGCTTCCTTAGACCTATTGTTTTATCATTGGATATGTATTGTTTTAAACAAAAGACCGAATATCTCTTTGACCAAAATAAAACAATAGATCACCCATCACCCCCTTTTGTTTAAGTCCCTTACAAGAGATCCAGATCATAATTATGACGACATTAAAACCAAGTGCAGGTTGGGCGTGTCCTCATTTGGGCGTGGTCGATCAAGTTCATGTTGGTGCTCCTTAGAAGTCAATGAAAAGGTCAAGACATCGTCAAGCTTTGTGATGGAGATAATGGCCAATAGATTGGCATAGGTCAAATAGCCCCTTGTGTAGTTCGATTATAAACATATAAATTCAACGCAACAAAGGAGCAAAAAGGTGCGAGGGCTACAGCGCCCAAGCCCCCCCGTCTCCGGCGTTCCTGAATCGAAGTATTCTGATAAAATGGAAATGTAGATTCGTCAAACATTTTGGGTAGGGCAGGCCCTTACTAAGTTTCGGAACTTAGCCAGATACTGTCTTGTAAAGTGTTCACAAAAAGATTTGACCTTTCCAAACTTTTCTTAAATAATATCATTGTGCACAAAAGGGCGTTTCCCAAAATATGAAGGGCTTGGCCGGATCCTCTATCAACATCGAACCCTCCCACTTTGCCATTACAGGACAATTCTATCAACTAATGACTGATCTCTCGACTTTTAAGACGACGATAAGTGGTTTTAGCGTCGTAAACAAAGTGTCAGCAGCCCAGGGTAAGCGTCGTAAACATGGAGACCAAATCATTTCGCAAAGGAACTCCATGGAGAAAACTTCTCATTCAGAACATTCTAAACACTAAACCGTAAATTTTTCTCCTGCCAATGAGTTTTTTTTATCTTATTCCCTAAAAGTACTTTTGATTTCTAAAATAAATCTCATTTATTCATTTATTCTTATTTATATCGTATCGTTTATTCTTATTTATTCTAATTTATTTCAATTTAGCGAAACTTGTTGTTGGTGTTTTGTTCCTATTTTTAATTTTAATTGTTTTTCGTTTATTCTTATTTATTCTTATTTATTTCAATTTAGCGAAACTTATTGTTGGTGTTTTGTTCCTATTTTTAATTTTAATTTTTTTTTCGTTTATTCTTATTTATTCTTATTTATTTCAATTTAGCGAAACTTGTTGTTGGTGTTTTGTTCCTATTTTTAATTTTAATTTTTTTTTCGTTTATTCTTATTTATTCTTATTTATTTCAATTTAGCGAAACTTATTGTTGGTGTTTTGTTCCTATTTTTAATTTTAATTTTTTTTTCGTTTATTCTTATTTATTCTTATTTATTTCAATTTAGCGAAATTTATTGTTGGTGTTTTGTTCCTATTTTTAATTTTAATATTTTTTCGTTTGTTCTTATTTATATCGTTGCATTCGTGAAATTACAATTACTGTTCAGTTTTGAGTCCTACGATTTTTTAATTACATAAATTAAAGCATAATTTAATTATGAGCATCACTATGTATAAAATCTAGTCAAAATAGTTCACAACAAAATAGCTAGAGGAGAAACTCTAATTTGAAATACCCCCTCCTTGAACTTTATTGAGGACCTCCAGCTCGATGACGACTTTAGCAGATAGGTCACATCTTTAAGACCAGAGTGTCTCGGAGCCCCATTTAATTGATAATTTCCACACAATGGCTTTCGATACAAGTCCATTTACATTTTTTGCCCACCAAACAGCTTGTTTCCGTTTAAAAACTCGACCAGTGGATTGCAGAAAAACACAGACACACGTTGGGATCAAGATTCCTAACCGTAACACATTTCAGATAATTTGATTGGTTCTGTACAGGACCGCAGAGAGGATTTATGCGCCCCGGGGTCAAGACCTAATATATATGGGTTATTCTATATACGTACATAATATATACGACTATTATAATTGCTCTGGCGTCTTTACAACTCTAAATAAAATTTTAGCACCTTTTATATATATGCACAGTTAAACATGATGCATCAAAATGATAATTTCGTAGCCGATACAAAATGCATCTATTTCAACATTAGCGTAAACAAAGCAACTGTTGGCTAGATAGAGGTTGTAAAATAGGAAGAATTGGTTTTTATGATAAGAAACTCGCTAAGAAACGTCATGTACCATAATTGGGAAAAAGTTGGGAAACTTTTGTGCAAGGATTTCGCAAAGTTTTTAACAAAAATATTTGATAGTTGCCCTCAAAATATATCCAGAATTTTTATTTTGCTACACTTTTAAATCAAACCTTTTCTCGCTTCATTTATTGCTTTTTTTACTATTCTGTGGTATCCCGATCTTACCTGTAAGCTATGACTGCCCCTTTTAGATGAACCTCAGTCTTGCCCTGCTCAATCTACTACTGAAGTCCCTACAGAAGACAGCGATGATGACAATAATCAATCACAAAGTAAAAGCAATACTCCTGTTCAAAGTAAGTCAAGGAAGAAGATAGCTGAACTGAACAAGCAGCTTGTTTCATTGATTTCATTTAAGACTTCGGGTATGAGCATAGTCCACGTCAGAGCAACTCCAAGCTGCTAAAGAAAAGTTGCATGGCAAAGAATGAATTTGAAAAGGTATTTAATGTAAAAATCTTCCTTGTAATGTTAAAATACTGTCGTTTCCTATTTGAAGCAATTTACACTAGGGAGATTTAATCAGTGCGGTATTACATTTTTTTGTGATCTCATCGACTTATGGGGCATATTTGCGAAAGAATTTTCAACCAAACTACATTATGGAGCAGAGATCAAAGGTGGGTTAAGCTATCCTAAACGTGGCTAACCTAAACGACGGTCTTTTAGAGAAAGTTACCAAAACGCGCTTTTAGATTTAAAGGAATTCATTTTCAAAGGTTTACATGCAAATATTTGAAAAAGGTTTAGCTCGCCACGTTTCACTCGAGGCCAGTGGTTTAGCCCCCCCCCCACCCCGTTTATGGACAAGTATCATTGAAAAACAACTCATGCTGGAAAAGAAGAAAATAACTTTTTCAGCTGGAAAAGAAGAACTTTTTCAAAGGTGCCGAAATTCTATCAGAAGTCTGTTTTAGCACTGTCACTGATAGCCACATTGTGAGGCTGTGCCTCTTAATCACGAGTTCGTACATCTGCCACTGCACCCCACCTGGACTGCACGCCGCGTCCAGCAGTCCCGATACGTCTTGCAAACCGTCAAGGGTAGAAATGTAAAATGTTACCCTGCAATCGCAACTGACTGGTTACATGTCTTTCCCGATCGCTTCAAATCTATGCAAGCTGTATACCAGTGCAGCTCTTTCGGTACCACTGCGGGTAACCATCCCACGTTTTTGGTCTCCTCTCGAAGTTTAACTGTTCACTTTTGCATAAAAGATTCTTGATGATGAAAACGCCTATAGAGGGACACAATCATAGGCGCCGACTAAGAGGGGGGCTTGGGGGCTCGAGTCACCCCTAAAAATTGCTATGGGGGGCTAAGCCCCCCTTTTAGCTTAATTTCCCGATTAGGCATAGTATCTTCTTTTGTTTTTCATGAATAGAAAACAATATATTCTTTATCAAAAAATAAACTGCGCCTTCAGAACAACGCCTTTTAGTTTGCACTCATAGCATTCGGTTCTGTTTAGTTACTTTGCTGGTCTTATTTTCTGCTTCATTACGTATGGTTAAGAGAGAATTCTGAATTTAGCCCCCCGCCTGCGAAAATCAAAAGCCGGCGCCTATGGACACAATTATCTCAAAGTTCTGTTCGACCTTTGTTGCCCTTCTATGAACGACAATTTGGGACGGGGCATTTGCTCAACTATGTTTAGGCATTGGGGTTTGATCAGGAAGTCATGGGAGGGTGTTTGATCAGGAAAAGCGAACGTACAGCAAACAGGGGAAGGGGGTAGCTGCCGAAGCGAACAAGCACAAAACAAGCATAAACATATACTTTAGAAGTAGCTTCTTATTTTACCAACATTAATGAAAGTAATAAACATATAAATATGAGCTGAAGTACTTCAAGCCATAGCTTCATGAATTTTTCTACATTTTCTTTTAAGCTGATATTCATGGCTTCACTAGTCCTTCTGTAATTGCGGGCGAAAATTGTTATACGAACTTCTTGCTAGCCTTCTCAGTTCGTCTGTTATTAGTCTTGAATTGCAGGTGGGTTATGAATCCAACCTCGAGACTAACGCGGTACGCAAATACGCTGGTTTGATTAATATATAAATGAGAAATAAGAAAGACATCAAATTCATTAGACGTGCATCGGTTTTTCCTTCTCAAAATTTTTTTACATGTCTTCTCAATTCCAGGTTTTGATTTTCCTTTCAAAAAATAATATCGGGTTTCTGACTACCTGTCAGAAATTTAAACCTAAGTGTCTACTTTTAATCCACGCCTAGCAAACGGTATCGCATCTAATTAATTGCAAGTGGTGATGCAAACAAAACATGGTGATACCTATTCACAAATGCTTTTGCAACTCCTCAGGCCTATGCTTGCTTTTTCCTAGGGCTGTAAATCCAACTTTGTTAAATTCTAATTCCTCATAAGTTGTGGGACCTTCATTTTGCAGCAAAAAATTGTGCTAATGCTGAAGGTTTCGGGCGCTCGCTTCGCGTGAATAGAAGCGCTCAATGGAAATCAGAAATCTCCAGCAACCCTCAGGGTCTATACTCGTTGATAATTTGTAGATAATGATACACAGATACAGTTGCAGACGTATGGCGGTCCGATTGCAATCACAGACCCATGCTTTTCAACAAAGATCTCCTTCACAAGGGTTGAATTAATTAGCTCTTATACGACGCAAACTATGGCACTGATGAGGCGCATTTTATGAATTTGACGTAACAATCGACGGAGTGCCATATAAGATGAGACGATCGCCAAATCAGAATAGTTTCGCAAGCCGAGCTTCGAGGACTATTTGTATAAACCGGAGTAATTTCGACAAACTTTCGCTGTTTTGAGAGTGAACGTTTACGCAATGTCTTTTGCAAAAGATTCGCAATTTCGTGTGGTTGATGGTGTTCAGGTAAGCCATTGCTTGATACTATAGATAATGATATATACTTATCTACTGGAATAACAGTTTCATTAACTATATGGGGCATTTGATGTGTAAGCGTAACTTCTCAGCTAGTATTGGGAACTGAAGGATGGCACTTCACTCTGTTCGCAAATTGGCTCGTAGTATTTCCACGAATTTGAGCACGGATGAAAATGTAACAAGGTGTTATGTTGTTTTTTCTAACATTGATCGCTAATGAACGTAACTCAGTATGCTTTGAACATTGATTATTGACTTCTTATACGAATGTCTACTGATGACTGCTTAAAGGCTGACGGAACACATGACAAGGTTTCGTTTCAAAATCACCCTGAGTTTCACCTATTCTGTAACTGGAATAAACAAGTGCTGACTTTTAAAACCCTTGAAGTGAATGCCTCTTCTTTAAGAGTAATTGCCATAGTGGAAAACACACTAGCAGGTGCATTACCAAAAATCAGAACTAAGTTAACTCATCTTTTTCATAGCTGTTGGTTGTTTGCTGGTTCCGTCATTCCCTCTGCGAAGCACTATGCGCAGTCGCTAAATTCAAAGTTTCCTTTTGCGCGTGGTCATATCAAATGCTGGAATATATCTAGGCCTCTAAACAACTTGATTATATTCTGAATAACTAGAATAAGTTCTGATAAAATTGAAAACTTCTGGAGCTTCTTCTTTCATTGAATATTTCTTCTTTCTCGTTTTCTAAGTGTATTTACAAGCATCCTGTAGTTAATCATGATATTTTGCTCCACTTTGTATCGTCCTTGTAAGTGTAGGTATAGCACTTCGCAGTGTTGTACTAAGTAATTCGAGGTTTATTTTAAAGACCAGGGGGTTATCACGATATTTACATGCATCTAATTTCTTTTCAGGTGATCGGTGAACCAAGAAAAGTAGGACCATTCAACCATTATCAGCTATTTTCAGTCCAAGTAGCTGATGGTAGAACTTTCAAATTCTACACCGACAACATATACAGGGTGAAAACACAAGGCAAAGTTGGTTTTGCAAGCTTGAAGATGATTTTCGTTAATGAAAATACATCAAAGTGTTTCGCAAGATTCATTCTCTTCCATCGCCCAGAAGATACCAAGAGTGGCAGCCAAGTTTGGAAGCATGGAGAGGTTTGTTCTGCAGTCAGTCTAATTAACAATAAATTGCATCTGCTTCATTCTACACCCTCTCCCTATGCACAAATGGGCAATGCAATTTAGATAATCCTTGTTTCTTCAACTGTTGTAACGCTGCTACCGATAGATAACCTCATAAATAGTGAAAATACCTGTAGAATTACTGTCTTGATCTAAGTAGCATTTGTAATATCTTCGCTATATTCATTTTCTAGGATGAGCTGCTGAAATTTTCACACAGCATTACGATTCGATGCTCAAGAGTTCTTGCCTGGACTTTGCCTGAGATGGATGAGAATAGCAATGGCACATTATCGTTTAAAAATGACGACTTCGAAGAGCATAAACAAGGAGATCTGTCTTTGGTTAAACTAAAGCTGAACAAGCACACAGAGTGCCTGGGACAGTACAGTGTATTTGCAGGGAATGAAAAATTGACAAATGAGGTGGGCTTTGACGTCACAAAAGCCGAGTTTTTGCCCTGCGTTGCGCCTTCCCAGCAAACAGAGCTGTATGCTTCGGATGCAAAGCAGCTGCATGCTTTAGGAGGAAACGCAAACAACCAAGGAATGAATTCTGAACCACTTGAAGCAGAGAAGACGCAAGTGTTGGCAGAGTGCGTTGAAGTGTGCAGCAGAAAGAGTTGTAATGGGAAGGAGCAAATAAGAGATTTGATGAACGGGAAAGAAGCAGATACAGGAGAAGTGCAATCAGAACAGCTTAAAGCAGAGGATTCGACTACAAGATCTTGTTTGATGAGATCATGCAGCTCAGTTTACAGATCATGCAGAAAAAGGAAAAGTGAGGAAACAAAGCAGGACGAATTTGCGCAAGAATCTGCCAAGAAACGATGCAAAACAGAACAAAAGCAGGAGAAGACCGTCTCTAGAAAAAGAAAGAGACAAGAAGACATTGCAGCACCGGTTCCTGAGACTGCATTGCATGGTGAAAGAGAATGCAAAATAAAAATCCTCTCTTTCAATGAGTATGTCGCCTTTAGACGATGCCAAATGGGACTGAAATCAGGCCTGATTGTGAAGAAAGAAGAAGCCATTGCTACAGATGTAATTGCACGTGACGGGAACAGCTATCGAATCCACTTTGTTCGAGCTTCATTTTCTGACAAAGAAATCCTTCGATCGACGATGTTTGAGAAGGCAGTTGAAAGGAAATGTCGTAAGTATCTGTATCTGTATCTGTATAATACGTAGCTACTAACTCACTAATGAGTATATACGCTAAGGGTTCTGATTCTACGAACCTGATAAATATAATATAACTCTGATAAGTACAATTTCTGATTCTTAAAAGCACTAATTACATTATATGTGAATATTTAAGTGTTCTGCTACGAATGAAGCGCATATTTTAATAGCAAAACTAAAATTGATGTTTTTGGATTTTTTGGCTTTTTACTTACTATATGATATATATGCATGTGCAATTCATAGTTTATCATTTTTTTCAAACAAATAGTTTATCATTTTTTTCTATATTATACTCACAACTTGTCGTGAGGTTTTTACATTCATAGCTCTTGGGTTTTAACTTTGGCTATGTTTACACGATCAAAAGTGGATCAGATCAAAACTGGATCCTTTCTATTTTCGGTACAGATACGCCTTGCATTTGCACGAGATACCATGGATCTCATTCAAAGTAGATCCAGTTCAGATGCGAAGCAAAAGTCGATCGGATCCAGTTTAGATCCGATTCACTTTCGCTCGTGTAAGTGAGCCTACATCTACATTATCATTTAATTTGTGCAATCTTGAGAATACAAACCTTGGCACCAAACGCAGAATTCACAGAACAACTTTCAGAGAAGCAGAGCCTGTGCTAACGAATAGAATTTCGTGTTTGTTCTCCTTTTGCTTGCCTGTGTGCAAAAAGCACCAACTTTCGCTAAATTAGTATTTAAACGTTTGCTTTAGAGAATTTTTCTAATGAAATAGTGACCATTCAGTGGAAATTGGGTCGATTATCGTCTCAAAACAGTAATATTCTGCAGTACAGGAATTGCATATATTGTCTTGTATGTACACGATGACAGAACTCAGGGGAATTGTGGGTGCAAGGGAATTTCCTAGCTTGTTGGAGAAGCATCCCTCGTGACCCTATCATAAATTTTACCCCTGGGAATTTCATCTTTACCACGCAAGTAATTATGCTAAGATGTATTCAATGACCAAATCAACTATTCTAAAAGGCGCATTCTTTTTCAGAGTTTGGCAAAAAGCGTAAGATGAAGAATGAGATTAAGCCAATGAAGATATCTGAAAGCACAATGTCAGTTGCAGAAGCACAACAGTTTAAGGAAGATAATTGGAAAAAAGTGTCCGAAGACTTATATTTCAACAGCATTGGCTACCAAAGGGCAACAGAACCGGAAGTTGTTAACAAGAATACAAGAAAGTCAAAGTGCAAAGGTCAATGAACGCGAAAGAAAACTGTAGAAAAACGACTACAATATTTCTAGATTTAATTTTTAGATAATATTTATATTCATTTTATTGATATAAAAGTTGTTTTCTTCATCTATTCTTCTCAAACACTCAGCTGCTATTTGACTTCGATAAACTGGGCCTGATCTGGTTCTGAATTTGAATTATGTCTGTTTTTGACAGTTTTTACAGTACTGATCAGAGTTGCACAGTAGCCAACTAGGCCCCTTTGGGTTTATCACGATCGGTTTATCACTTTAACAAATACGGCTATCAAATATATTTTAATCATATACATCATTTAAATATTGCGCATATTTTTATTTATTACATTAATCATTCTTAACCCAGTAGGAAGATCCGCACTTCTATCAATAGCTGAAGTAGCTGCAAAAAATTCGCTACACAGATTAGCTCCTAAGAGCCTTGGGAATATATGGCGCTTTAGAAGTGGCTTTATTATCATATTATTACACAAGAAATACAAACAAAGAATGACTCAAGTCCTTTAAGATAAATCTATGATACAAATTGCAAATTCTTTGAAATATAAGTAAGAATCAAGCAATTATATTCCCTTTATTGTAGCCATGTGCTACTTAGTTGCTTCCATTCGTCCAAATACCGAGCAAAAAGACGCCTTTTCAGTGGTTAAGTTTGTTTACAAAACTTCAGTTCAGTACGATAAACCATTACCTTCACCAAATGAAAACAGTTCTGGATATCTTGATGCCAATTGCACCGCTTCATCATACCTGTTTAAATCTGTAAAAGATAATGGACAAGAGTAACCAACGGTGGCCAAACTTCGTTATTCGTTAGTCTTTCCTAATTAACAGACAATACATAATAAGTTTCTTCTATAACCTTGGCTGAATTTTCCAAAAGTTTCTCAATAACTGCAGCAGAATTTCCTATTACTTTCCTGCATAACCCAAACAAGTTCTCATTCGGCCCTTGAGCATTTTCAGTTCTTCAACAGCCAAAAGGCAATGGTATATGATAGGAACCCTACTACATACATGCAGATTCTTGTTATAAATTTACATTGACAACCCCATATAGCAGGCTTGCCTGTAGAACATTAGCACCTACACCAACTGCCCTTAGCATCGCCTTATCAAGTAACACAAAATGTAGAAAATGACTTAGACATACAGACATGAAGGGCGCGAATGCCAAATTTCAAGGGGGTTGTGCATGTAGGCCGGTTCTTCATAAACAAATGCCGTTACCAAAAATGATAAAACAATGTTTTACAGATTAATTGCACCCGGATCGACAGCGCAAGCTAATGAAAACAAGTCACAATACAAAGAATCAGGCTCTCATTGAAAATGTGTATGATGGCCTGGTGCACACCTGCTTCTCTCCAGCTGTGCAAAATAGCAAACACCAACTATTGTACTATTACCCAACGCCACTTTGAAAAGGCTTAACGCATCATCAGGTTTAAGGATAAAATATTAAATATTGGAATGATCTTACAACTTATCTATTTTTGACATTACTTGTCGGCTGTGAGTATTTAGCATTCAAATCAAACTATAAACAGACATGGTCTTTGAAAATAGGAAGTTCATGTTTTGCATTATGGCATAGGCCCACTTAAAGGAAGAAAGGCATACCAAAAGTGCTTATGGCCTTTCTAAAACAGCGAAAAAGCGATGTCTTGGACATTATGTTAATAAATTTGACAGAAAAAACTATTTTTGAAAAGAAGTAGTCATACTTCACCGCACACCTGGTTGACTTCAGGTGTGTGATTGTTAGCACACCTGCTATGTTTTTCCTACCAAAGCCTTATAAGAGTCATTTACAAAAAAAGGCATACCAATTTCTCCATTTCCAAAACTGATTATGTGTTCTGCCTTTAATGAACCATCATTTTCAACACTGGCTGTTATTTGAACATAGCCTTGCAGCAGTTCTTCGAGCTTAACAAAAAAAGGGACATGATAGACAGGATATTTTCATCATGCATATTTTCATTAATTCATGCATAGGAAATAAAGTTTTTTAAGACCAAGAAGCACGGTTAGATATTCCTTTAGATATTCAGTTAGATATTCATTTCCAGATAATCTACAAGAATATCTTATCGTGTAGCAAGCAAAAGATGTTGTTTTAGATATTCAAAAATAATCAAGGAATATCTAAGGGCATGTTGATTAAAATCAAATGCAACTTCAAAAGATCATTTCAATCTGGCAACTCTAATTCCATGCTAAAATTCTTATCTAAAAGATACTCAGCCTTCAAGATATCTGTAGCATAGCCCCTATATGATGAAATGGAAGCAGGATCACACAGCTACTGCGGAGAATTAAGAACATTGATCCCACTGGGAAGAACCTTTTAAAAGAGGGCAAGGACAGGGCTAGAGATGACTTATCACACCCAAATGTTAAAATGAGAAAGACAGCTCAATGATTTATATGATTGCTAGTTACTTGGCCTCCTGATTTTAGATATGGCAAAGGCAGATTTATTGCTAGTCATCAAAGGCCATTCTAGGAAACTGATTACATTTTTATTGGCATAAAGCCTTACAATACATGCAGAGCATTGTTGCCCACTCAGAATAAAATTTATGAAAGAATTAGAAAAAAATTTGGACTCACAGTATCTTTTAGAGTGACAATAACTTCATTGCCATCTGACATGAGTACTTTCATTTGATTTCCACTTGGGTTTATCTGAAAGCAAATTTTGCATTCATTGAACTTAAACAAAAATAAGTTTATAAACTTATTTCAAATGTTACGCCAAGGTATGCATAGAGCTGAACATTCCTCCAGCGACACACATAAGGAGGGTGTGGGGTGCAAAACCCCCAAATATTTTCTGAGTTGGTGCAAAACTGTTTTATGTTTAAAAAAATTGATCTGCAAACCTACATAGCTCGATTAATACACCAGGCTACCCACTTTAAACATTAGCTATAATTATTATTGTTATCATTATTTACAAAAAACACACCATTTAGAAAAATAAAGGATAGAAAAAGCACAAAAATTTATAAGTCCCTCCAGAACACATCAGACAAAAATTAACTACCTTGCCACTTTAATTTGTTACAGCCAGTCAATCCTAAGTAAACAATATAATAAAAGTCTCTCCAGGTAGAGTACAAACTTAAATCTCCCCTACACATCAGCAAAGTTGTCAAAAACTTTCCAAAGCTGCACACCCAAACTATGACTTTAGGCAATTTTGTGCGGCTGCAACAGAAAAATGGGCACATTCCAATAGATAGAAAGAGAGCTAACTAAATTGATCTGGAATTGTCACTTCAAGATGAAATGCGTGTAGATATGTGTACTTCTATTTACTTGTCTAAATCTAAAATCTACTAGATACTGCTCCCTTCTTAATGGAAGATTATGGCAAGGTGACAGGCCAGAGTGGAAATTCGGGCAATAAGATATGGGATCTTGCTGATTGATATTGATTAGAGCAAGATCTTGGGTGCGCTCAGGCACGAAAAATAACAACTTCAAAAGCTGAGAGGCGCCCAGGTGCACTTTCTTAGACATTTAAGAATTATCTTGGGTGCACCATTGCAATACTCTGCATTTTGGCACATAAGGTCAAACTAAACACCAAAGTAAGCACCTATCCTGGCTGGAAAACTTGCATGTGCTCGCAGCTACACTTTACTTTGATGTTGATGTGTCGCACTGCCCCCTACCATTTGTCCCACCTTATTTTGTTACATGGAGTAGTATAATATAGGCGTTTCACGCCTTTTTTAAAACAAACATTGTGACGACAAACATTGAGGGGCTGGTTCAACTTGATTGAAGTACTAATAAGAAGGAAAAGGGGTAATAAACACGGCGCTCATTAAATATTGGCTTGGTTTTGCTAGCAACTCCTTAAATTTTGTTGATGTCAGCGCAAAAACTGGCTTTGCTTGCACGTCGCAGCGGAAAAATTGTTGTTGGTCTATTACCTACTCTTTGGATGCCACAGGTAAAAGGGATATGTAAAATTGGTTAATGCTCATATTTTTTTTGGGGTTTGTCAATTCTCAGAGTTCCTTAAAGAAAAAGAAAATATTGATGCATCTAAATTAAATTGATCATATGCATGGCGCACTGTCTAAATCAATAACGATCACTTTTCTTTTAGAAACGTCAATACTTTGACTTGCGATCAAGGTTTTTGGTAACTGCTTCCATTCGCGTATTGTACGTGCAAAGAATGTGTATTTCCGGTAGTTTCCTGAGCCGTGAAGAGTATGGATTATACAAGTCGACATTTAATTATGCACGCCCGATTTCAAGGGGGGCCAGGAAGCGCTGGTTGAAGACTATGGTTTTCCTGTTTTGGATCCATATTTTAATTATCTAGTTGTTGTGCTAACTGATTAACCTTTTTGAGTAAAAAAATCTGAGAATCAAAAACGGATAATTGTAGGACGGCTATAGGCCTAGGGCTAGTACCTAGTTAGGTACTGAACAAAAAGTGTATTGGTACGATCAGCGTCAATGCTTACATCTAAGATTTTACCAACAACTGACACCATTTTACCAATGTGTTTTTGGAGCATATCATAATTAACAGCCGGTCTTGATTCCATCTTTATATCAACGCTGCCTTCGTTGCAAAATGGCGTAAACTTTTCCACGAATTTAGTCGCTCAATGGCGGGAAATGGAAACGTTGTTGTTGATGACCTTGAGGATTCCCTAGACGTGTGTGTTGAAGAAAGAATTAATTTTGTCTCAAAAATTATTTTACTGAAAGATCCATCATTTCAGGGAATAGAACAAAAATCGTGTAGATCTGTGAATTGCCAACTAGCTTAGAAGATGTAAAGTGACACCTCTATTAATCTCACGTGAAAAACTGGAATGATATCTATCCCATAGAACATTCGAGCAAAATAAATCAATCGCTCGTTTAGAGCCAATAATTTTCAGAGATAGGAGGTTTGAATATCACATAATACATAATTTTCCGTAATTTGTTTCCCCAGTACGTTCTGGCTAAACAAATTTGCATCCTCCCAAAAATTTGTTTAGCCCTGCCCATGTCGTTGAGTTGGGTCGTTAGCACCGTCGTTGAACAAGACGCTGGGGGCACGTGCAAAGGAGATCTAGGCACTAGCTCTGGAATCCCCTTCTCTGCGACCGCAATTCTGTTTAACAACGCAGAATCGACGGCCCTCGTTTGGTGCTTTCATGAAATGAACAGTACTGTTGATTAAATGACCTTATTTTGTAAGTTTTCTTCACAATTTTAGTTTCCTTGTGCTGAATAACAATCAATATTTGTTTTATTGCTTTATTTTGATTTAAAATTATCATGCTCTAACACTTTTTCAGTATCCGTGACTTGCAATGAAGATGGCGTCTCGACGTGCCGAAGAACAACCGATGAAACGTAACCTTGTTACCTTCGCGTAAGTTTAGTCTATGCGCAGGCTTGACGTCTGCAACTTATTACAACTTATCTTGTACAAGAGAGCGTAAGATCGGGCATGTAAGCTCGAGGCTAGGAGCAAATTTAGGCCAAATGTTTTGGAGGGCAGTTTCATTGATGGAAATAAACAAAGTGGTCACAGGAAATAATTAGCGACAGGTCATGAAGGATGGGGCATCATTTCAGGGGGTCAGAAGATGGCTTATCCTCGCAGCTATTTTTGAATACCTCAACTTCTTGGAGAGAAAAAACGGCTGCAGCCAGGTAAAGGGAGCTAATGGAAGACAATCATTTAATACAAGAATTATCATTTTTCTTGCTTTGGCAGGCCAAAAGGTTGAAATGCAGGTGAAATTGCCAAAACACCAGGCTTAAATCGTTAGGGTGCCCTGCCGAAACAATAAGTCAGAAACTCGAATTTTTTTATGAAACTCGATAAATGCACCCTGAATTTTTAAATGAAATTGCTCAACTAGGGATACAGGTTAGGAAATAAATGAGTAAATTGTGAAAGCAATTTTAATAGAATGTTCCTGTCAAACAAGGCTCTGTTTCAATAGAAGGCCTTTTGGCAGCTGTAAACATGGCTTTTTAATGCTTTTTTTCATAACAGCACGGTACTGAAGTTTCTTGTGCAACTTGGTTCGAAAATATTCCAGATAATTGTCATGTTACACTTGTCTTTGTTGTGCACTATGAAGGACTGTAGATTGACTATGAAGCTATGGTAAATTAAAATCATCTCTTTAATATCTTATACCCTTTTTCATCGGGGCCAAATATTAGTTATATGTTAAATGAAACTATATCTATTATCTGGTCAAATTTACTGTATACTCCTACCGCTTTGCATTGTTGCTTAACTCCGTTATATATGTTGCGATTTTTTTAGTAATATTTTGCACGGTCCCTTAACAGATTGAAGCGACCAGAGTGCCTAAATATAAATAAAATGAAATGAAAGGGTACCAGGGTCAAACCAGTGCCTGAATACAAGGCATCGCAAATAAAAGAGGAAACTGTTAGTGCGGAGGAAAAATGCGGAGAGAGCAATGTAGCCGGGATGCCAATCTGTATTATCTTATATGTTGCTTCTTTTAGAAACAAAATGAGCTGGACATACGAGCATGATGTATTATTGTGCAGGGAAGTTTTGATTGCAAAACCGTACAGGTTTAAAGCGGGGTCGCGTGATCGAGGCCAGTGTTGGGATGCCGTTGCAGCAAAGCTAAATGAAGTTGAGGAACCGAGGTTCAAAGTAGACATGAGAGCGGTTCGAGAACATTTGTCCAAACTCATACGTGAACTTAAGAGAAGGAAAGCTGAAAATGAGAAGGGAGGTGGAACACTTTATGAAAAGACAGAGCTAGATGAAGTCTTAGAGAAGATAATTTTACGAATGGAAGGGGCCGAGGAAATATTTCTGGCCAAAAATGAAGACTTGAAAAACGCGAATAAGGAACGAAATTACAAAACAGGGGAAAGTGGAAACAAGAATACAAAAGAGATTTCTAGGGAAGATGTTGCGGTGGATGAAGAAGATGCGTCGCCTTGTGGACCAAAAAAGAAGCGATTAAGTCTAGCAAATGCAACGATGGTATGTTTAAGAGAGAGACAAGAGGAAGAAATGGAGTTGAAACGAATGGAGCTTGATCTTAAGGAGAGGGAGATATCTTTGAAAGAGCGGGAACAACAGCAGCAATATGAACTAAAGAAGCGGGAACTTCAATTGAAAGAAAAGGAGCAAGAAAACCGTAGGGAAATAGAGCAAGCTAGACAAGAAAAAGAAAGTAAACTGGTAAACGTGATACAGCAACAACAACTGATCTTTAGTCAATTTTATCAGCAAAATCAGTTGCTGCTTAAAAAATTAACGGAGAAATAGTTTTGCTGGTCATATTTTACCTTTTCCGCATACAGATGCACCACTTGCATAGACTATCATTTATTAATTACAACACGCATTTCAAGAGTTTCTCTTTCATTCAATTTTCCCTTTTACAGACGTAGATGTTATTACAAGGAAAGGAAAAAGCTAGCAATTGAGACTTGTGGCTACTAACAGAGTTCTTCGCTGATTCTTGAGAAAACCTCTTAATCAGGGCCTCCGACGAGGCAAAAAAGTGAGGGGGGCAAGCTGCAATGCCAAAAAATTAACATTGTAAAACATAATGAGCTGCCTTTTAAAGGCATAATTAGAAAAAAAGCGGCCAAGGCCCCCCGTCGTCGGAGGCCCTGTTGATAATTCAATAAAAGGGCTATACTTATCAAGCCCCTTGCCTTCATACAAAGCATTGTTGTTTTGAAATAATCATTTACATGCACCTTTCTCTTCAAATTGCACAGCAACTTTGTTTTTCAGAGCAAAGGGGTGCAAAATCAATGGTGAAAATCATTTCATTGGAAATGCTATGATAAATTGCGTCTTGGGAAGGGAGCCCTGCATTTATCCGTTATTTATCTCGACTGATTTGTTTTAGATCAAAACAGCAGCAAGGATACAAGTTACTGCTTAAGAGATTAATTTTACAAAAAGAAACTGGTGCTATGAAAATCTATTTGACGTAATGTATAGAATTAAACAACTACGAAGCAAGTAGAGTAATTTCCACATTATCGTGAACTCCCTGCAATAGCAGTTCCCCATCATATGCTACAATCTTCTTTCTTTTGGCAGCGCGCAGGGTTCCAACAAGAGCTGCATGAAAATAGAAGAATTATAACTTGCATGTAATTCCAACAGTATGACTTTCATTGCAAAAATTTATAAATATTTGGGGTAAAGATTAAGGCTTAACATGAAAACTGATAACTTTGGGAATGTTAATAGAATATTCTAAATTGGCAATACATTTTCTCAGTATTTGCAACCACTACGTAACAAATTATCGATAAAAACAAAACTTTTAACAAAAGCAACAAGGAATCAGCTGATATTGACTAGCATTTAGGCATTGCTTCACAGGTCCACTGGGATGCAGCAGACACTCTGAAAGTTGGGAAAGGTGCACACAACTCTGGCTACCTTGCTCCATTTACAATTCCATTTCTATCAACAAATATAGTAAAACTAAACCTTGAAAAAACACAAAACAAAGACTAAAAGCAAAACACAGTATCATTCTGAGGTGTACCCTAACTATATCCCAAACTGCTGCTTTGCATGGTCCATATCCTCGTTATTTATACACATCCATAATCAAAAAGGTTGAGGAATCCATTAGTTCCTTTATCTTGGAATAGAACACGGACATTGTTGCTTCAGTTTTGTGTGGGGGGCAGATTGGTTAAATGGCATTATTGCCACATGGGAGATTTGATTTAGCATGGTCAGTTATGGTTTTTAGACAATAGTTATAGTTTTTAGACATATCAAGGTTTTTTGAGCAACATGAAATTCATACAGTGCAGAACACTTTGAACAAATCATGGCAGTAAACCAGTGTCCTGTTGATAATGGAATTAATGGAATGTTTGATAAATTGTCAGATAAATTAACAAATTCTCACAAATTTTAACAATCTTGAGGACAGGGAAGTTGATGCCCCTTCAACCCCCCTGTCATGATGATCATTGATTGAAAAGCAGACTTTACTTTTTCAAGCATGATTAGAGTTAGACAATAAATTGAGTAGTTTCTTTAATTTAAAAAACAAGGTAATTGAAAGGTTTTAAAATCAAATTTTATGAAGTTAAAGGGTCTCCCTTGAAAAAATGAGCATATAGGGGACTTTCTGTAATGTGATGCATACCTTCAAAGAGATTTGCACACTTGTCATCATTGAAAAGAGTTCCAAATGTTACAACATGCTTCCCTTCACTGTTTACTGTTCCAAGTCTTTTCATTTCCTCAACAAGTAACTCAACTTCATGGCTAACATTCATTTTGAATCTAAGAGAAAAATTGCATTTCTTTGTAAGAAGATTGAGAGTTGACTTCTGTTTAGTGGTCCAAATTGAGGGGTTATGTATTTTGGGGCTTCATTTCTATCAAAATATATTTCTGCCAATGCTGCACCTATATAAGTCACAGCAAGTTATGTTTGACTTTACATGTCATGTTTCAACAAGGCCTGTTTTCACTGTTGATAACCTGTCTGTCCTTGGCACTTGTATACGTGTGCCCACGAGCTGAGATTAGGATCCATTTTATTCAGATCTTGATTCAATGTTTTTGGTCTGCCCATGCAGTATTTCGTCCGCCCCAAAACTGTACAGTTTCAAACTATTCATGTATTGTCAAATGGCTTGGCATTTAGGACCTGTTCTCATATTGCTCTTTGTTCCGGTAAACAATAACAATTGTTCCTATTGTTGTTCAAACAGTTGTGCCACTGATATTTATCCTCCCTAAAATACTGTACAAGATCGCTTGAAAATTCATAGGCCCTAAAATCATTCATAAATGATTCTATGTGCCTCTTTCCCAGTATAAAAGAAATGCCCTAGATTCCCTCAACTGACATTATTAGCCTTGCCTAGGCCTGAAATCCCTTGTCACTTCTTACTGCAACGGGCGTGGTGCAAAAAGTTTTAGGCGATTTACCTGTTTTAGAATATTTGCCTTAATTGTTGAAATGCGACAACGATAACAGTAGAGTTCAGGGTTGTAAATAGATGTGATTTAAATTAATATTTGTAAAAAGTTTACCTGAGGACTTTGGAGAAGATCTGTAGGCTTGGCTATCTATTGAAATTTGAAGGAACAACGCCCGCTTCCGCTTTCAAAACACAAATATCGAAGATTGAATTGAATTGAGTTGAATTGAATTGAAAGAATTTTTTAGCGCAAATTTATACAGATTTTCGACCCCTGCCCCCTCAATCATAAAGTTTTGGGTCATCCTCTACTTTCTGTAACATAGCGACAGTTTCATCAACGCAACCTCCCTTTAGAGAAAGCAGGAACGTAAAGTAAGAGCGTGTGTGGGTAGGGGTGGCTCATGTACTTTTTTCTGAAGGGGGGCGTTTAAAGAGGAGGGGCATTTATAATCATTGCATTCAGTTGATAACCATTGATCTTTAGAGATAAATAATGTGGCTGTTATTGACAGTCAATCGATTTTTCAGGTTCCCTAAAGATTAATTTCAGAGAAGGAGCGATATTGCCAAACTGCCAAGGGACTGCTGTGCTATGAGTAGATTTTAAACACATTTAATCTCTCTATGCCTAATTTTCCCTTGTTAATTTGCTATTTTAGATATTTTTTCAAAATTTGTGAACAAGCAGTTATCTTTTGATTTGGAATTTTCTGTCATACTAAGAGGCGTGGTCTCCAACAATTTTTCTGAGGCAAGCCCATAAGACTCCAGTTAAGCCCCTTATAATATCTTTGAGAGCCGCATTTCATAAGGGAACTCTTACTCTACAATAATGACTATTAATAACAATGAGCTCATTGAACTCCGATGGTTGAACACCAATCAACGATCTTTCTTTGCGTAGCGCTCTAAATTTTGTGCACACTTGAAAAAGTAAATAATAATAAGGAATGATAATAGATATAATACAGTAAGTCCATTAGCACCAAAGGAAAAGGACCCATAAGGGTTATTCTTCAGTATATCAAATTTCGTTGAAAAAATATTTCGTTCCAAAGAAAAGGGGCGCCAGACCAGTCACAGAACGACGAGGGGGCAACTTTTGCCCCCTAAAACCGCCACTGTGTGTGGGGTGTAAACCCATCTCATAGTTTCTGTGTTGGTGCTGGCCCAAAACCGTTTCATATATGAAAAAATTGGTCCTTAACCCTACAAAACAAGACTCACTTTTTAGAAAAATAATATTATCAAACCCGAAGAATTTTAATAATCGGTCCCGAATACATCAGTTGAAAATTTCACTTACTTGCTACTTTACTTTGTTACATTCAGTCGGTCCCAAGTAAAACAAATGAAAGTCAGTCCAGCTAGAGTCTCGGGCCTTGTAACACCCAAAAACCGGGACGGGAACGTTAGGAGGTACCACATAGTTTTGTACCCCAAAATGGCGGTGAAGTTTATAATTTCTACAAAGAATGAGGAAGAACAGACAAGTTCTTGCCATGTGAAAGTGTAGAAGGTCTAAACTGTGCTAGTCTAGGTATTTTGAGTTCATTAAGTTGTGCGTTGATCACAAGATAATGCTGCCATGGTATTGATAATTATGGTAAGAAATTACAAGAAATTGACTTTTTGCGTAGCATTAATACCCAAAAATGGGAAAAAATTCTCAAAAATGACTCAAAAACTGGGACGCCAAACGTCTCTACCAGAATTGTTGGGTACCACCAGGCCCATGGTAGGATTACAGAAAAGTTTTAAGTCACGTACATGAGGTCATTCTGTATACCTAACACTTGTAGGGAGGGGATACAAGGCCACCTAGAAAACATTTTCCTGATCTGTCTATGGATAGTAGGGTCAAGCATGAGCGTAACCTGATGGGTGTCGGGGGCGTGACACCTCAAATGTCAGTGACCTCATCAGAGTTTGGGGTTGAGACCTGGCAAGGCCTCTCCTATACCAGATTTGTAACCAAGATCTTTTAGAAAAGGCCCCTTTCCCTGACCTGGGCGATCAGAATACACACTTGTTGTTCAATTTCTCTGATAGAAAAATCTATTTACCTACCGCTATTTCTGAAAGCATTATTAGGACCTTGCAGATATTTGATGCTTACAACACCAAGTTTTTTACAGTTGGGGGGCAACCCCTGACCCCCCTTGCTACGCTGCTGTTCCACGTGGCACCCACTGCGCGGCGCATGAAGTGATAACCTCGTTTTCGGTGGTTACAACATTTATCAATATCATTAAAATTTGTTTAAATTTAAGATCACTCTAACTAAAATGGCTCCAGTGAAATCAAGGAAACTTGTTATAATGGGCTTTAGGTCCGTAGGTATGTATGCGTGAGGCATATTTACATACAATCGTAAAATCCACCAGGTTTTTTAATATTGTTCATAGCCTGTCCAACTCCAAAGCGCTGTCCTTTGCGTAAAGTTAGAGGCCAATGGCAATCGTGCTACTAAATGCAACCAAGCTTACTTTGTCAGCCATATTATGAATAAGCCATATTTATGATTGATAAAAGACTTATGTATGGTTGTTTAATCACTGCTGTAATTTGCCGTCAATCGTTTGGTGCAACTCGGTTAACACAATAGCCAAGACCATTTAGTTCTTTTGCATCTTCATTAGAGTATGAAGTTTAGTCGCTCAAATTATTTTCCTATGTAATATATATATGTTTCTTATTATACAGGAAAATCTTCACTTTCTATTCAGTTTGTTGAAGGCCAATTCGTTGACTCATATGACCCAACAATTGAAAATAGTAAGTATATTTATAAAGGCTGAAATTAGGTGTTATTGTAAACATGAATACGTTCTCCTGTTTTGATGTTGCAATGGTATCTTTGATCAAAATTTTCTGAATGAAAACTCCCTTATTTCAAATTACTGCAGAGAGTTAAACAGGGAATGATTATCATCCAGTATTGATAATGCTTGATTGTATTAAATTCTATGCAAATAATTTGTTTTCATAAGCTTCAAGCTAAAAAAGCATTTGAATAAATGACAAAAATGACCAAAAACATAACACTTTCTCACACTAGATGCAAAAAGACTGAGGTTTGTGATTTATGTAAAAAATGTAAATTTGAAACCATTTGCTTTGTCAATATAGGATGTGCTTATTTTAAAAAAAATTTGCTAAATGTGCTGATTCATTTTGAGACCTGATTTATTTCAATATAAAAGACCAATAACAAGTAATACAAAGGTATATAATGTCCAGTTTGAAACAACTGAGATTATATTGAATTTATTTTAAAACAGATTTTTTTGTGTCAAATTTTAAAGCCTATTTAAAAAAATCATTCATCATTCATATTTATCAGCAAAGCTTTTACTCTTGAGCTATTGTAGTGAGGTTTATTCATCTGAAAGGTAGAGTAGTTGAAATTGAAATCGAGTTGGCTTTTATTTGGCAAGACTTGAAAATTATTTGTTAGAAGAAGCAACATGTAGAAAATTTATGCCAAAATTTGAAATTTTAAATAATTTAAAAAGTTTACTTAGAATTTGACTAAGAATTGGTCCCAAAATTTGTCTACAGATTTGCTTATGTTTTAACACAGGTAAGAAATGAAAAACTTTACACGTTTTTTTTGAATCTATGATACAAACCTGTAATTTAGGAGATACAGAGTAACTTTTAGTCATTAATTATCAAATAATATTATTTAGTCAAGTGAGATACTTTTGCCATACAGTAATTTTCTTTTGAAATGTAGGAAAAATTGGCATTATTTGAACATTTAATCCAAAAATGTTAAAATCTTTACCTTGCAAGCTAGTTTCTGAAATAATTTTTCAGTCATATTAAGAGAAGCCACCTTTACTTTGTTTTACTAGATTTTACCAAGTTTAAGATTCCTTCGTGAATTTTTATCGCGCTGTTTCTTAAAGAATTTGAATGCAAAGAGTTTTCATATGCAAAAGGGGCTCAGCCTTTACATCAATAGATTTTATGAAACATGAAAAATTCACATGGAATTTTTAAGATATAAAGAAAATCTCTGTCGAGCATATATTTTGATTAAAAATTTGAAATTCCTAGGTGGTATTGGATTTGCTGTTCCAATATGTATATATAATTTAAACATTTTCACATAGCATTTTCAACACACATCAAACACAGAGGCCAAGAATATCAAATTGACTTAGTTGATACTGCAGGCCAGGTAAGAGATGACCTAAACATCTTGTAAAACCTTTTTTGGACCAGTCAGGGAGACTTTTTAAAACAGGTTGACTCTGATGAAGTGCAAGCTCCTTTTATATGCAATGTTCTAATATTCTAACTGTGCCTCAAAAACCTGATGCATATGGAGATCTGAGAAGATGAATTTCTAAAAAAATCATGAGTGATGGCAGAATTCTTTTGAAAAGGAGCTCATTCAACGAATTTGAGATGCCATAAAAATTATTACTTTCTGTGCATATAAGATCATTAAGGAAAATTACATCTTGCTACTTCACACTCTGAATTTCTATAGAAAATAATTGAGACATAATTTGCAAAAATTCCTTCAAAAGTCACTACATCTTGAGAGTAAATCTTGACTATGACTTTGAATGTGCTCAAAATAAAACCAATAAGAGGATAATATTTGATTTATTTTCAAGGATGAATACTCAATGATTTCTCAAGCTTATTCATTAGATGTCCATGGCTATGTTCTAGTGTACTCAGTAACATCTCAAAAAAGGTAAACAGAAACATTCTGAATAATGATTTTCATGTATTCCATACTGTGTTTAGTATAAATTTTTGATAAGATTTAGTAGTTCATTATCAAGAAATTGCAAGGTTTGAGCAAGGCAGGGGATGCACATTTGGAGGATGGTGAGGGTTGGGGGTGGAGGGTTTCACACACTATTTTTCGAGTTGATTTAGGAATCTTTCATGTTAAAAAATTCGATCTACAGAGCTACAAAAAGGCCTAACCATTTAGAAAAATAGACTTTAATTGTGACACCCAGTCCATCCAAAATAAAACTAATAATGACCAATTGGTAATGAAAGATACAACAAATAATTGGATGTTCATTCAACAACATTAATTTGTATTTGATAGAAGATAGCACTTATATGAAGTTAGGTGGGTATACTGTAAAAACTATATTATGATTAATTCCAAAGCCCTCGTGAAAGCCTGTGCTTAGCCAGAGTTGCCCATCTGAACACAAGTAGACTGTCTGCTGGACCTCAAAAACCTGGAAACGTGGGCCTGAGAAGATCTACAAGAAATTTGTAAATCGTATTCTCAGAAAAGGAGAAAAATTAAATTGGACCCTTTTTGAAATTTCCGGGCGCCCCTGCATACGTGGTAGTCTTGTAATTAGCTCACATCCTTGTATTTATTTATTTATTTAAATGCATGTTCGTGTTGCAAACCTTGAGGATGGTATGAATAGCAGTAACATATTTAAGCATACTTTAAAACACTTTTTAAATCCGAATATTCGCAGAGTATAAAAATGTGACGCTGGTTCGTTAGTTTCTTAAAATGAGGAGCGGGTCATTATGAAAGGGAGTTGGTGGCCGAATCGTATGATGACGATGATCTTGCCCTAAGTTTTGCCCCGACCTCTCTTTAACAGTCTTTGCAAATTTTAAGGTAATTTTTGCCTCTGGATGTCAGGGAATGACCATACAATGAAGGTAGGTAACTTTTGGTAACCTTAAACGGATTGGTCAATCGGCTTACACTGGTATCTCCAGATGTCTAAAAGGGAAACGGGAATTGATTGGCTAATCAGCTAGTTGCTGTTGTTTCGACCAATGAGAAAACGATTTGCGTTCTTATACCGACAGCTTCTTAAACTTCTAAATGCATTTAAAACATAATTAAAAACTCAGCTAAGCATCGTTCTCTCAATCCTTTAAGATATTGATCTTATACTATATTTGCCTTTTATCAACGTAATTGGTTATTAAATTCATTCATTTTTACTGTAATACGGCGAGTTTTGTATATCAATGAATCGTGAAAACTTTACCCTGTAAGAAAAAATTTTACAGTAAAAAGGAAAGATTATGTTTCCGTGCCATTTGACGCTTTAAGCTTAACCTTGAACTGCAAGTATCATTGGTCATTGGTCCCTAGACCTGTGCCTCAACTACTCGTCCACAAGACTCAAAATTATTTCTAGATTTTAAATGCAATACTTTATTTCTTCGCCCTTTGCATCTGATTATTTCAAAAGTTTTGTCTCTATACATGAAAGCTTAGGATTTAGGCTGCGTTTACAGAGCAAGTGCCAACCATGCCCCCATAAAACTCATTGTTGAAAAATCTAAACGCTTATAAACACTGGGTTTTTTATTTAAGTACAAACACCAGGATTTTAACTGTAGTTTTGTTTCAAATCGATAAAGGCGAACATTAATTCATAGAAGATTTATTTTTGGGGAACAATTGTCGTAATACCCTTTTTTCACTGTTCTTTAGTTTTGAAGTTGTGAAAGATATCCGTGAAAAGCTGTTGGATTTGACGGGATCAACATAGTAAGTGTTTTAATATTAAACATTAACTGTATTTAAATTGATCTATATTCACACCCAAGCCTTCATAAGGTAGATATTTTCCTATGCATTAAATAACTGAGCCCTGCTGAAAGTACTTGTTGATCCAATACTCCTTGCATTCCACAAAAGTTTTCTGCAAATAACTGTTGTACGAAAGTTTGAATTTGAATGGAGCTGGGCATAAAATAATTATTGAGACAACAATATCCTACATTGAAAAATCCTACATTGAGGCACAGTCAGGACCGTCGAGAGGGGTGTAGGCGGGTTTGGAGGTCTAGTTCACTAAAAGTTTAGTTCAATAAAAGTGGGCACAGTGATCTACATTGAAAGGTATCTTGATTTTGAAGTAACTCATGTCGGGCAATCTTATTGCAGCGATCCCCCATAACTACTTGTCTTTTCTTTTTTAGATTGTTTATTATTTAATTTTAGTTTTTTGTTAAATGTATTTTGTTGGTTTTTCTTTTTGAAATTCATGTGTCCAAATTTGTGAGTGCCATCTGCAGTGTAACTTAGTGACCCTGTGTCTTTCTCCGCTGTGGATAGGACCTGTTATCTATTTTAGACTTATAAAAAACATTACGCAACGTTGGTTTTATTCAAATTCATGAGCAGTTGCTTCGATATTACTTAGTTTCTTCAAAGATTTTGCGGTATTTTTTCAACTTTATCCTTGTTTTTTTTATTTCTAGTCTTCCAATTATCCTGGTTGGAAATAAAACAGATTTACACATGGAAAGGTATTCTACTTATTTCATAATTATTTACCAAGCTCTGTTTAATTGTAGGCGATTATGGAGTGGATACGATTTTTCCTCAGCTCTGTTTTAAACATAGTAAAGCATATATAATTCTTACTATTAAACGATAAACGAATACAACAAGTGGCCTTATGACAACTGTTATGCAAAGACAACTAATGGTTGTCCGTTAAAATTGTCTTGAGAAGCTGGTGTTGAAAGGAAAAATTGAAAGTGTTAAAGAATGCGGGCGACAGGGAAAGAAATTTCTGGGTGATCTTGCGTTGACGACGGGAAACCTTAAGGAAGAGGTGCTGTCACATCTTACTCAGGGACGAGGGAGGTAGGGACGTAGCCATGGGTAGCCATTGGAGCCATCGCTCCCCCCTGTGAATGCAGAAAAATATTATTGATGCTTCACCAACAGAACGCCACTGCGCCGTTCTCAAAACAATTCACTCTTTTATTTTACGGTCTATACCTCGTATTTATTCGTTCGGTAGAGACACAACTATTTTTTACGTGAATATGCCAAAATTGTCTCCCTCACTTTACAACTCCTGACTACTCCCTGGAGAGAGATTCACACGTGTAGTGTCTAAGACCAGAATCTACATTGCCTTTCAAAAAAAGAATAAACATTAAAAGCACCATAGCTGTCCATTAATAGGCCGACAATGCTAGGCGGCCAATAAGATAAGAATTTCTACTTTATTATTTGCATGGTACAAAATCAAGAGAAAACTAAAAATTGGCAAGAGGTTTATTTCATGGAATTGTATGGATGGAATAGAAGGCAGCTGAAAAATAGTTTTTGGCACATTTGCAAAAGTAAATTACAGAAGTTGTTTTCACTTCTCTCGCATTTTTAAAATTTCCACCCTTTTCTCGTTCAACAAACTGAAATTTCACCAATTTGGAGCACGATCACGTGAAATGAAAAGCTCGACCATTCTATTTTGATTCATTTTCAGAATCATTTCACCAGAGCAAGGAAAATCGTTGGCTGATTCGTGGAAAGCGGTATTTGTTGAATCATCAGCAAAAGAAAATAGGGTGCGTGACTGTTGCTATGAATTTTTAATTAGGGGACCACCCCCGTCACTTTTTCTGCCTTATTGTACGGGGTGAACATAAAATCGTGCGGAGGATGGGGAAGGGGGCGGGGGCTCCTTCATTAGTTGCTTAATACGTGAAGGGGGTCATTATGAAAGGGGGTGGGTGGCCGAATCGTAAGATGACGATGATCTTGCCCTAAGTTTGGCCCCCTGCTCGCTTTAACAGTTTATGTACTAAACTGTGCATAAGGCTCATGTTGAGGTCTACGTTTTAAAATTATTTTGTAACTTTTGTTTGTGTATGTCAAGGAATGACCATACAATAGAGGTCACTAACTTTGGGTAACCTTAAACCGATTGGTCAATCAGCTTACACTGGCATCTCCCGATTGTTTAAAAAACAAAGATAACAATTTAACCAATGCCTCAGTAGAATGGGAGCCATGTTGGGTACAATCAGAACTGTTGGATTAGACCAGTTGGAACAGATTTTGTAGAACTTATACCAAACATATATTATTCATCCTTCGACTTTGTTTACAGCGTGCTAAATTGTATCTTTATGTTGCAGTGTGTACGTGACATATTCCATGCTATCATCAATGAGATTGAAAGACTTCAAAATGGAACTGGTTTGAAGGATAAAGAAAGTTGCACTTTATTGTGAATTTAAGTGTAAATAAACATATGCTCAACACCAGAACATATGGTGGAGAGCTGGATTCTTTTCGTTTGATGAGTTATCATCTTCCTTTTTAAGTCAAGGAATCAAAAGGTATATGTAATAGGTGACAACTTCGATATTTTCTCACAGTTCTCAATGATAGACTGTAAGGTGCTTTTACTCTAAGCGTTTTGTACATTGGTCATTAAGTGTTTTGAATGATGATCAGAGCGATGTAAATCCTGTTATTTACATGCTTAGTATTTTCGTGCATTGCACTTTTGGTTGTTACTTGCAGAAAAAGCTTCATATGATACAGATAGAAAGTTTAAAGGATACATCCACAAGGTTGTGAATAATATCTAGCATCCACATTTAACTTCCAATTGCTTCCTGTAGAGTAATCCAACCGAACCGTTCTCCGCCAACTTATTAAACTCCAGCAAATCATGGAATGATTGATTCTAAGTGTACTTTTGTTATAACTTAAACAAGGTATGTTCA
Organism: Catostylus mosaicus; assembly: GCA_964019065.1. Classification (NCBI taxonomy): domain Eukaryota; kingdom Metazoa; phylum Cnidaria; class Scyphozoa; order Rhizostomeae; family Catostylidae; genus Catostylus; species Catostylus mosaicus. Next base: position 4,018,436 of record OZ025184.1, on the reverse strand, counting down.
CATTGCTGGCATTGGAAATTCAATAACCATTAAACATTCTCGTTATTCTAGTATTGTGGATTCAATCATTTGCTTTTGCTTCTTATGTACGCTGAACCATAGGCCATTCGTCGTCTTTCCCAAACTTAAGTTAAATCGATTTTATATTAAGGTCCCATAGTAACTGTTTAACCTAGTCCTTTTTTCGCTTTCTGCTTTACTTTTGAGATTAAATACATTCTCTGTCGCTAGTACACTAACAAGAAAGCGCCCGATCCTACCGACGCCATTTTGACCAACAAATGACAAACGAGGAGATTTATCAAGAAAATTGGTCCCAGACTCGGAAGAGCATGTCATGATACCTAAGGCAAGGGCCCAAATGGTCAGGGGGTCAGATTCTAGAATATTTTTCTCCATTTGGTCAAAGCTGCTATTTCTTTGCGGTAAAATCGCAATGAATGCACATACCCCCCCCCCTAAAGTAGATATGCATTTGCGCTCCTTATTTAATGTCCAAAGCTCTGGGTCACCCACTAGCTGTAGAAATTATAAGCTTGTTTCTTGGCCATGTTTAACTCTAGTGCATTTAAGCAGTAGGTATACTTCATTATTACGTGGTCTTCTGTTTTTGTTATCATTCTTAGTTAACTTTATTATTTGTTCTTAGTATATATTATGTATTAGCTCTAGATAGTGTGCTTGTAATTTTGGCTTTGGTAATAAAACTTTTTACAGCGTACCTTGACAAACCTCCTTTTTGTTTTTACATTTCTTTTAGCCAGTCACAACTGTCACAACACGCAATTGGTAATTTTATTTGACGTCAAACGTAAGTCAGAAGCAGGAGCTCAGCGCCCAAATATAACGGAAATCAAGAAGCATATAATGCTCAGGAATACAAGAGTCAGTTTTAGAGGCCTGTCACATACTTTCACTGCAGTTCTTTATTATTGAAAAAAGGAATTCGAAGCTCAAATTTTTCCACATCAACCTCGGCGTTAGTACGCAAATCAGGGGCTGCAGGGTTGTGGCAACCTCCAAAATAATATCATCATTCGGTCCTTCAGTTGTTATCTAACTGTGATAAAATCGGTCCCAAACAGTTTTCTCAGTCAAAAGATACATTAGGCCTGTTGTTTTTAGTATTAGAAAACATTAGGACCAAGGAAGAGGCTGAGGTGCGGCAACTACCCGCCAAGTTAGCGTGTTAAAGTAGCCCTTGTGTAGATCGATCAATGCTTTGTCATGACTGTAGTTTATGTGCAGTTATGAATATTATAAAGATATGTCAACGAAGCATTGATTTGTTATACATTTTTGTTCATAATTTTGCATTGAATCGATAATCTTTACATTCATATTCAAAAGCCAACGTAAATTCTGCAATGTTGAAGGTATTTCAAAAATATCCTTTTTCATCTATATGTTTCTATGTTCTTTCAACAATTTTAGCAAATATTTTGTCAGATCTATTAATTCTGGAACTTTTAAGTTCTGTTAGGTGCTAATTCACCTGAGGTCAACATTTAATTGGAAGGGCACATCTTGCCTCGCTATTCCCGCCGGCTTAGGGCAAGGGGGCGGTCGCCCCACTGTCCCCGTGCTGCAGGCGTCCTATCTGCAGCCTCAGCCTTTTCCTCATTTGTTCTTCCTGCTGCCTATTAAATTGATTTCTTGTCAGCCTCGTTTCTAGCCCCCATCTTGTTTATGTTTTGGCGGTAAATATGGAGGTGAACAAATTCTTCAGTTCAGGGTTACCTGTGATTGGAGGTAAGTGCATCTTACTTACTTCTTTTGAGGTTAGTTATTAGAAGTGGCGATGATGTCTTGATTAACCTGTTTCGAAGAAATGTGAGGACGAAATGTGGCCTAGGAAAAATGCAGTAAATTATTTCCTGATCTTGCTCTGTTTAGGCCCAGTACTGTTTACCATTACATTCAAGATGGCTGTCATGCCGCGAGGACGTTTACATGTGCACTTCCCTCACATGAGAGATAAACTTGTACACTTGTGCAAATTTTTACTTGTACACTCTAATTTCATACCACACCTGTGGTATTCCTGCTTTGATCTAACATGTTTTGCATTTACCACGGAAACAGTTATTAGAAACTTTGACAAACTCTCGATTTTATGTGCCCTTGTCGTCGGGTGGCAGTTCCTAGACATTTTTGCTGGCACTTTTCAAATGTTGCCAAATTGCTTTTAAGGAAAAATAATTTCTCAGAAGAAATTTTTTTGCACAACACCAAAGCATTATTTAAGTAAATCAGGCACACAAGATTGCAGTGCACCCCAAAAATTAGGCCTTGCACGCACACATTGTATGCATATAGGCTCAATATAGATTCACCTGGAGTTTCATAGCACCTAAAGTGCCTTGGTGCACCCAAGATAGAGAATCAAATATGCTCCCTGTGCACTCCTAATTTTTTAACTTGCACATGTGAGATCCCATTGAGTTCTGCCATGCTCTGCAGACTGGCCTATACCCCTGTTCGCACTTAAATGAATTTAAACGAACACAGAAACAGCAGAGAATGGCAAGAATCAATACAATATATGATCAAAATAATAAAGAAATATAAAAATATTGAACTAATATCTTGCTTCACATCCATACAAAAATGGTCAATGGCCAATAACTTGAACTAACCTGATTTTTATATAATGCTGCTCTCCTAAAGTATCTTTCTAATCAATATAACTTCCTTTAAACATTGCAGTTGGTACATTTCAGATAAGAGATGAAGCAGTTTTGGTAGATACACTAAGAGCATCTTTAAAAGCTGGATATACTCATATTGGTAAGAAGATAGTTTCTTTGTTTTGTATTACCAACCCTTTCTGTTTGTTCTTGGTGGTCTGTTGATTTCTATGCGTTACATTCAATCAGTATTTGCAATGTATTTTACAGGCTCATTTACAATTTAGTGATTCATGTTGGGCAGTTTATTTTTATCTGAGCTTGCAGATTTCCAACGGGTTAAAGATTGAATTCTTTCAGAAATTTGAAACAGGGGGATGAAGATAATTGATCTTGCTCTGAATTGTAATTAAAAATAGCAGTGCTTAGCTAGCATTTTCATATCTACTTCTTTAACATCAGACCTGGTAACTTTGAGGTACAGTTTTGTGTTAACACCTTGGCCAATGGTGTTATTGCCATAAATTTTAAGGGTTGGGATGCAAACAAGGGACATTAAGATTGCTAACTGTGATCACTACGCCCCAGAGGCCACATAAGAGGCAGTCTGTAAAAACTTTACCCAACAAATCTGACTATTGTGTAGAAAATGGATTTGCTTAATCCAAAAATTTTGGTCCACATGTCCAAGAAGTTAAAGTTTATCAAGTTATCGCAATAAGTGCAGAAATTGTGAGAGTATTAAAACTTGGAGACTGTTTTACTTTTTGACAGATACTGCTTCAGTTTATAAAAATGAGGAAATTATTGGGAACAATCTGAAGGAATTGCTACGTGAAGTTGGTTTGAAAAGAGAGGACATTTTCATCACAAGTAAACTATGTCAGTTTGTTTTCCTTTTATTTCAAAGTGAATAATTTTATGCCCTTGTCCCAATTCCTACATTCCTGGCTTTAGAAATAGCGGTTTTACCCCTTTTCACCCTTGGAAGGGCAACTTGCCAACAGAATAGAAAGAAAGTTTCTTCAGCAGAAAGTGCATAATATTTTTTCAAAGAATTATTTACCGACTACAAGTTAAACGTCAAATTTTTCATGTGCCGAGCTAGTTGAATGGTGCCAAGACACAGATTGTCGTTTCTTTGCGAATTAAGAACAGCATTGGGCACAACATTTAATTCAGGGCCTCTGCAAAAACAAACTTTCTGTCAAACTTATTTACTGCATCATACTTGAGCCCTGTTTGTAGATTCCTTTTGTTTGGACCATTTCAATAGTTAGAGGCAATCTACATTTCACTCTATTAACTCTCGTATTCTTCCAAAGAGGCTCTAGGTCAAACCTGTGCCATGCCATCTCCCAATTGTACCCCATAAACCCCAGCAGATAACTGATAATTCTCTTATTCAAAGCATTATTCATGTGGATACTTAAAATGCCATTATGATTTTCTCCAAACACAGGGACATGGGAACTGGGTTAGGGTCAGAGGAACCATGGCCTACATTTTTGCAAACTATGCAAAAGTGCTCCTGTCAAACCCAAAAGCTGACTGCTTATGGGAGTGGTCTTGTGCACCCTCTTAAAGCTCCCCCTCCCATTATTTAGATGTTTCCTGCCTGTCCACCCAAAAGTGGCACCTACCTCAATCACTGCCTGGTCAAATAGTGGAGGATGCTTTAATACATAACTGATTTTAGATTCATATTGACCTTAGCTCCAAGAGATCACAGTTATGATTCTGCAAAAGCAAGTCTCCAGCGGTCATTAAATCTGTTACAATGCGATTATTTGGACTTATATTTGATACATTGGCCTGGAAAAGCAAAGCTGAAAATAGATGATCAAAAAAATAGAGATTTTCGAAAATCCAGCTGGAAGGCTCTCGAAGAATTTCACCAACAAAGTAAGCAGCATATATTTAATACATGTTTAAAATCATTTATAACAATCAAAGTCAAATTAGTTTAGCAATCATCATGCCATTTCCTACAACTAATAACTAATGTGTAATACCCTCTCAATTACAGTATCTGCTGCCAGAATCGCTCATCAATGAAACTTAACTAAAATTGATCTCTGTCCTCCCTGGATTGGTCACATAGCATTCTGACCTTCAATGAAAAGTGGTGATTTCTGACGGGGGCTATTCCTCTCAATTCATGTGCTTACATGGATGTACGGCTTATTTGCTAAAAGATCCTTTCCCCCTTGAAAACTGGCGAAATGTATTGATTGTTACTGTTTAGTTGAATCACTGACGGGAGTGAAAGGGTTACACCATGACAATCAACAAAATCTTTTGACCAGATTTTTAACTTTAATACCTGGCCGTAGAAAAAATCTTGGGAAGTTTGTCTTGCGAAAAACATTTGTCGTTTCTTAACCTGATGCCAAACTCCACGATCACACTTAACGAGACTGTGTATATTTAACCTATTACTACCAAAATGGTAATCCAATCTAGAGAAACTATCATCTTTTACCGGCAGTCTATTAAGAAACTATAGTTTTCCTTGATACCTGACACCCAGTGAAAACGCCGACTATTGTAATGGGAAAGTGCATAAAGGACCAACCCTCAAAGTTGCTTAGAATATCCAGTTCTAGAGCTTAAATCTGCTTAAAAGGTGCTTGCATCAAAACAGGCAGGGAGATGGTTTTGCGCATGGTTTAGAGATTAAATGGAAGAAATGGTACATTACTTTGTTAACTATAAACAAACCATACTTAATGAGAGGAAGAGTCGGTAAATTAGTTTATAAACCCTATAAAAATCAAACTACTGTTTACAGCTTATTTTAAATTAACGAACCATATCAATGTTGCAGAGTAACTAAGACCCACATACTGTAAAAGCTGTATTAAGCCCCGGGGAGGGGGCGGGCGGGCTTATCTAATTATTTGGGTCCTAGAAAAGGGGCTTTATTGAGGTTACAGAATTATGTTCGGTGCTTCCTGGGCTAAAATCTATAAAAATTGCTAGCTAGCAGCTATCAAATAGTTAAGAGATGGTATTTTAATCCAGTTTCAATGACAATTCAGTCAATAATAACATAAAATTCCTATCTTCATCAACATCAACGGGGTCAATTGCCTGGTCTTCTTCTAAACACACCTTCTACATGGATTGCCTCAAAGGTATCCTAACCCTGAACCCTCGAAGAAGGAGGGGGGAGGGTTAATAGAGAGGGGGCACAATCTTAGCCTTATTTTCTAAACAGAGGGGCCGCATAGAAGTCTCACGAAGATATTTGCAAAAACGAGGCGAAAATGCGCATATCGACAATTGAAATTAAAAGTTCAATGTTTCCTCAATTTTACTTGTGCATTCCAATGAACTCTGGAAAAGTGAACAATATATTGGCAATCGGAATTTAAAGTACTTTTGTCTGCGTGCAATCTATAGCTTAAAAATACCAGCTACTACAATATGAACCATTTATTGTGCTACATATAACGGTAAATTAATAATTCATTTTCATAAAAAAAAATGTTAAATTTGCAAAGTATTAAATTGGCTTTCTAATCCTTCTTTACCTTAGATCTCTGTTTCCATATTTCTTTTCATTTGCCGCATGATTATCTAGGTACTGTCACAATAATGCTTGGAAAAACGATGAAATTCCTTTTTCAGTGAGTCATTTTTCCTACTTCGTTTGATATTTTCTAATCCCTTTGTGCATTTTTGGGAAATACGACACAACCTTTTCTTAGTGACGTCGGCTAAATCAATGTATTTGAACTCTGATAAGCAACATTTCAGTACATCAAATGACTTTAACGACACTAAAGAACATTTGCTCATGATATCGGAAGCATTTTCCATCAGACTAATTTTGTCGTGTGAGTCTTTACTGTCAATCTCTAGGAGGCAAACTAGAAGTTTCATTTTCAGCCAGTCCCATTGGCAACTTTTCAACGTTTCTTCAAGCTCTTTTTTCTGTTGCGCTTGCTTACCTTCCTCTTTCAAAACTTTATGGATGTTTTCTAGCATGGTGACCTTTAAAATCATTTCCTCTTCCTCTTTACTTCTATTTGCTTTTTTCACCAATGTAAGATAGTTTCTTTCCATTTCTTTGGCATATCCTTTATTTTCTGCAATATTCCATGCTTCGGTTGCATATTTCTTCCTTTCACTTTCAAGGATCACATGTCCGCATCTAAGGGCAATGTCCTTGTTCCATCTGTACAGGGCTTCCTCTAAGCTTTTCTCTTCCTCCTTGCTCTTTGCATTCGTCTGACTTGCAACTTTTATAGCTGCAGTCAAAAACGTTTTGCCGATATTTGCTGTTTTCTTTATTTCGCTTTCCTCTTCGCTTTTATCTGTAATTTTGATCAATACGTTAAGTACTTCATCGACCATTTTGATAAAGTTACGGTCAAATTCAAGTGATATCTTTTCAAGGTTTTCCGGGTATTCTTTGTAATTAGAACACCACTTTTGTATTGCCTCGCACAGATAGCCATTGTATCCATAATCAAAGTATCCATTAATTATTTTTTGCAATGAATCTTTTGCTTCTTCTTTCATGTTATCACTTTTTAAGCAGAAATCAGCATAAGCCAAAAGTAAAGTATTCATTCTTGTTGTAAAAACTTTTGTTTGATTTATCAATCCAATCCTTTCTGCCATGCTAAATGCGTCTTTAAACTTTTCCTTGGCATTCTTATACATTTCTCCAGCTTTGGCTTTGTCTTGGATTTTTTTTTCTGAATTTTTTCCGAGATGCTTAGCCGTAAGCTCCAAGCAATCTCCAAAGGATTCCGCAGAAATTTTTGCAGCCTCATCATAATACTTGAATGTTTCATTAAACTTTTTCTCCATGATAGACAATTTTCCTAATAATTTATTGACTTTAATGATGTAATAGTTTCGGAATGCATTGTCTTCTAAACTCTTAATTTTTTCCAGTAACTTGATAACTTCTTCTCTTTTAGGAAGAGACTCATTTATGTCAGGTTTTGATGAACTTTTGGTTGATTGTTGTTGTTTTTCTATTATGCTTTGGATACTGGTTGAGAACTGTATCCGTTTATACATCACATCTTCATATTCCCGTGAGTCACTGCTATGATGTGATTGATTTTATGAAATTTTCCAATCTAACTCATCCAAACAAGCTGTAAGCATAGATTTTGTAGCTTCTTCAATGCTTGCATCTTGTAGGAATTCAAAGATAGTTCTGATCTCATTCTTTTGTACCAAATAATAAAGGAATCTTAACAAAAGATAGAACAAGGATCGATCTTGCTTTTCTAGTTTATCTTTTTGCATCATCTCTTTCACCTTTGAGCAGCATTCTGTAATTGTGCTGTATAATTTCAAAAGGCTGATCAAATGATCAAATGCCCATATTCTACCAAGAAATGCCTTAACTGATTCTGATAACTTGTCCTTTTCAAAGGACTCTTTGCCAAGTTCAAGTAGATCTTGTAAGTAAATGTAAATCAACGATGAATTGATTACAACAGCCTGATCTTCATTTACCTTTTTCTTGATGATTTCTTTCAAGAATGGATGAATGTTGTACTCCTTTGGATTTGATTGAGTGATGATGCCCTTGCTAATCAATTTTGTCAACATCAATTTATCTGAGCCTGTGTGACTAGAAAGTTTATTTGCATAACCCCATGTGAAATCTCCTGGAAAGAAACTTAAGTCCTTGCAAGTTTTAGTTCATTTTCAGAGAGTATTTCTAACGATGAATTGAGGCAATTTCCTAGATATTCTGATATTTCTGGCTGCCTTTGAATTGTATTCAAAATAAATTGATGTTGCTCTTTATCGTCTGTTTCACAAAGCATTTTCGTCAATATTTTCAATACCAATGGGTAACCACGGCATTTTGATTTGAGGACATCGACATTGTCTTTAATTTGTTCCTCTGAAAATTTGTTCAAATAATCATTCATTTCTTCCTCTGTTAATGGCCTCAGCTCTATGTTTTTCAAATTTTTGAAAACTTCCTCATCAGCTTTAACTCTTGATGCAGCAAGAATGTTTAACATAGATTTGGCATTCTTTGCTGCCCTTTCAAACAGCTTTGCAATGGGAGCTACCTCTCTTCCTTTTGGTATTTCAAGAAAGGTTTCAAGGTTATCTAAGATTATTAACGTCTTCCTTTCGGTGTTATGCATCATCCTAAAACGGCGTTCTAAGTGCACAGAAGGATCATCTTCCTTAATTTCATTAATATCAACATTCAGCTTCCTTAGGATTTGCCTGCAAATTTCGTCAAACACAACTTCGTTTCCTTTCCCATATATTTCATGCATGTTTATCCAGATTCTATTCTCGTACGTATCTTTATTCTCATGTGCAAATCTTGTAACGATTCCTGATTTTCCAACACCAACCATACCATAAAGAATGACAAATTGTTTCGTTTCAAAGGTTTTCTTCAACTGATCCAGAACCTCAACTCTTCCAACAAACTTTTCTACATCCTCAGGAATCTTTTCAATGCTGTCATTTGTTCCTTAAAGGTTGTAAAAAGTTTAATTTGGTAAATATATATCAATGATGAACAACATTTTAAGCATACAATCTTTAAATTTCATTGTAATAATAATGGTATATAAAGAATATTGTTATCAATGAGTATTGACCAACGCAAAATGCATGGGGGTATGGTCAACCAATTCATAATTTAATAGATGAACATTAGATGAAAATTAACCACAAATCGTGCAAGGAATTGGACATGTAGAATGTAACATATTAATTTAAGATGGAGTGTAACATTCACCTATAGAAGACCTGCATTTCAACACCGGAATTCAACATTGAGCATGTAACATCTAAATTCAAGACATTTTATGGTCCCTTTGCCATTTTCATCAAAAACAAAGCTGGGTTGGTCTCAAAGCCTATTGAAATTTAGGGCTGCTATTTGAGGGCAATGGCGTCACTGCGCACAAATCCATTTATTCAACAGCATGTATTGGTAGGGAAGAACTAAAATGGGTGGACCAATATGGGTTGACCAAAATGGGGTTGACAAGAATAGGTGAACCAGAATGGTTGGTCTAAGTATCTAGGACAACGCTCAAACTGTTTTATCATTTTTAATTGTATCAACCCAGAAATTGCCTTTTACTTTCATTTAATTGACTTGTTTTTTGCATTTTTTTTGTGTTGCAGTGATAGTCACGTGTCGATAAGGATTCTCAGTTACTTATGGGTAAAGATCCATATCTTTTACAGAATGGCAATGTTTTCACTCGAAACATAATTTCCATCGATGTAATCACTGCTCGTTATTCTAATATATTAGTTTTTGGGAGCATCAAAATATTTCATTTGTTCCCACCTTTCGGTGGGCAGAAATTCACCAACGTTTGCTGTGTATTGAGATCGTGGATCTTGAATCAATGTGTTTTAACTTGAATCTTGAATTCAAAATCCATTTTGTTGCCAGATTTAGGATCTTTGATTTTGGATCTTAGATCTTTAATCTTAAATTTCTAAATTTGATACATAAATATGCGATAAAATCTATACCTGAATGACCTTTTTGCAACGTGGATTTCTCGTTCTCTAATACTGAAAAGAGGCAAAAATTTATAAAAGTACTTTCGTCTTGAACGTGGACAATGCAGCTAATTTAATAAGTTGAACTGGAATCTAAAAAGTTAATATTTTCTTGCCTGCAAACGCAATCGTTTTCTCGTTGAAAGGTCTTTATTATCAACGAAGTAAATGGCAGTAGGTTTGAAATGGTCATTATCATCAAAGGTAAAATTTGTAGCAGGTTTAATACAAGCCTTTATTAGTTTGAAACAGAAACATAGCCAAGAGTTTTTAAGGGGGCACTTTTTGCAGTTTCAATTTAAAATTATCTTTTCTCTTCCCAATTCGAACTATTTTAACTATTCTGCTGTTTTTAGTGCTCAAAACTGTTGGAATGATAGCAATAATTTGTTTTTCTTTCAAAAGAGGGGGGAGATGGCTCCTATGCTCAGCCTCCAATCCAACCTCCCCATGGCTACGTTCCTGGTTTGTTACAAAAATAAATTTTGGGGGTGCTTTATCACACAGCTGTATACGGCTGATGATCTATGCCATGGCTCAAAATAAGGTTGTTCTAGAAATCACTGATCACTTCACATCAGTTTTGTGATTGTTTTGATACAAAACTTTAAACACTTATGGCGGATGTGGACTAAGCCTGTTGATTGTCGATCAATCTTCCATTAACATTTGTAAGATCGATCAACTCTTCCCGACCTTATTCTGAGCTATGGGATAGATCATCAACCACTGTATACAACTCAGCCATTTTGATTGAACATAAATATCAAGGTTTTTGCAGTCTGATTGGATCCATCATCGGCATAAATCCAAAATATTTATACAGCTTGAGCATTACATACAAATTACTTCGCAAAAAGAGACACAAAAGGTCACAACTCCCCAAACAATTGGAAAACAATTGATACATTTCATAAAAACAATTCTTACGAACATTGAAAATATCATACCTGACAGGCGGCCGCGCACATCTTTGACTTCATCTTCCAAATCTGAAAAAGTAAGTGAAAAGTATTTATTAACCATAAATGGACTCTTGCAGAATTGTCTACTTTGAACTTGAATAAATCTAGCATTTTGGATCTTTTATTTTGAATTATGTGAATTCAATACATAAAATCAACACGTGAATTCCTCATTTGCAACTTAAAACCATATTCCGCTGCAAGGACGATGTTAGGCCAAAAAAATATATGTGGTAACATGAGGTCTTTCAGGTAGGGTCGGAAGGTCGGAATTATGTTTTTTAGATATTTTTGTTTTTAATAGCTAGTAAGTGGGACATTATAACGATATTAACACACGTTAATCCTGTTTTTAAGAGCAAAAATGAATAACCAGAGAATAAGAGTTAACACAACATACAGAAAAGGCACTGTCAGAGTTATTTCTTTGCCACTTCAGCACGCCCGTATGGACGTGCAGTGAAAGGGAGTTTTTCCATCTTAAGACAACCATCACAAATGGGTAAGACAGTTTTGAATCTTTCCTTCAGTTCAAGGTTTGCCGAACACCCATGGATGCCACAATGGCTGCATTTATCTTTTCTCCCAATTGTTGATCCATAATACGGGATTTCAATTTGTGTTGCACATCGCAAGTTTGGTCGAACTGTCATGGTTGCCATTGTTTTTGATGGCGGAAACAAATGCGACCCGCATGAGTATTCAGAACAAGGCACAAAACGTCTTGGAATGGAAATTTCAATGGACAGAGAGGTGCCATCAAATAACTTCAATAAGATACAAGTTTCTTTTGATTTTCTACAATTTTACAGGATCTATTTTGTGGTCAATTGCCTTTCAAAGAATGTCTGCCCCCCCCCCCCTGAAATCTTGCTAAAAGATTTATGACAGATAATCCCTATGAAAAAGTTTAGGGTCGGCTATTTATGGCATAAAAGCTTTTGGGCCGGTCGGGTGACAGGAACCACATATATTTTTTTGGCCTTACCAGCAGCGCCAATGGCGGTAGGTTTCAAAAGAGTTTATTGTACGTAATGGGGCGTGTCCTAAACCAGAGTGAGCGTAGAACCTTGAAAATTAAATAAATCTAAACAATTCAGATTCCTTAGATAAAATAGTAAATAAAATATAAAGAATCTGATACAACCTTTTGATATCTAAGTAAATGACAACCCTCTGTGGATGATGCCAGTGTATGTTGTCCTTGTATGATGACGTCATTGCATGACACAATATCCTCTGTACTCTGGGTTTCTTACAATCGGGAGGGGGAGATTTCAAAAATGTCAATTAGATTTCAAAAAGCCTCCCCCTCCATTTATACAGAACGCCGTTTATAAGAAAGCTGTGAGTACCTTATTGTAATTCTTATCAAAGATTAACAGCCTGTCATTATTTTCAAATATTTAACATGTCAAAAAACTACCTTAAATTGCATCCCTACAAAAGCAAGCAACTTTTTCAGTAAACTTATAAAAATTGGATCATCATCATCATCAGCTTATAACAGCAGCTTTAGAGTGAATATCAAACAAATCCAGCCGAACTGACACAAACAAATAACAATATTAAGCATGGACACTGAAAAAAATATACCAATCAGAATAGCTTACTTTCCACCCTTTTCTCCAACCACTTCTCGTATTCCCTGTTCCTTTCTTGTTCTTGTTTAAGCTGCTTTTCGAGTTTAGTGCTTTTTTGCGTCTCGAGTTCTGCTTCTTCGACATATTGTATTTTTTTTTCAGCATCCGATCCAAAAACCTCTTTTACTACACCTTTGATTTCATCTACTATTTTTTTGAACTTGTCTGTCGGGATTGATATTTTGGGTATGTGACAAAGGTAGTTTCTTTTATCTCTGAGAATTTCTATTTTTTCGCTCACTCTTAGAGGTGGTTTTCTTTGACCTGCCTGTCTTGGATTATCACCAATCAATTCAAGCTTACAATCTTGTAATACTTTGAAGAGGATAGAAGAATCCCACTCATTGACATTTCCTTTTTTGACGCGATCTTTCATAACGTTATCAAATTGTTTACTTTCCCATATTGTTGGTCCGATTTTTTCAATGAGGGCTTTTCCACTATCCACATCATTACCCCATTCCTTATTTTCCGGTTTCTCATTCCATCTTTTCACAAATAATTCTCTTAGGTATTCTGGAACAATTTCAAAAATAATTTCTACCACTTTCAAGCAATTCTCCTTTTCTTCAGATGGCGGCATTCTTTTAGGTCAGCCTAATATAAACAAATTTATTAAAAAGTTTTACAATTCTCAAATCAATATTAATTATAATAGTCTTAAAAATCTTGATCACGAAACATGTTGATTATTAAATTTTGTGACGCTGCAATACTTTTAATGACGTCATAAGTCCGCAGTAAATAAAAGCGGGCTCACTAGATATGCTGCAATTGTGTCAGCCAGCAAGACTTGTCACACCTTTTCTTTTTGTTAATAAGTTGTAGAACAGAATAATGTTCTCTGGGGGTGCATTCAGCACAAAGACATACGGGGGGGCTAGTCCAAGAATATCTACTCTACTAATGTCTTGTACCCAAAAATAACACCAATTGCAACTTTAGATGAGATAATATAAATATTTCAAAGATGGGCTGGCCCATCTAAGTGAGGTGGCTTATTTCAATTGGCTGCAAATGTTTGTGCAATTTCCCTGCAAGCAAAATACACGACCACAATCAACTCAACTTATATCATTTCTATTTTTATAACCAGTTTTGAAGTGCAACTGATTTACAACTGATTCTCTTTGAGAACTACATCTATTATAAATACATTATCTTTTAGGATATGTATTGTAAATCATCAATCAAATCTCTAAATTGCATGCACCTAAAAATTCAAGATTAAATCCAGCCTCAAAATTTTGGAAAAATAGAGAATAACTGGTAACAATAAAAGCAATTGTAGACAGGGGTGCAGATGAGTGGGTTTGCAAGATGCCAATACTTTCACCATATCTAAGCTTCTATGTGATTGGGATATAAAATGGGTCACGATCTTGCTCTTAACGTGATTTTTTCTTCTTTACAGACCTTAACCCTATTTTTGCACTTTTGCAGTTTGTAAGTGGCAATAAGAAAAGTATTTCAAGATAGACGGAGCCGTTTATGTATAAAATAATTGAGGAAACCTTTTTCTCATTTATTTGAAACAACTGCTATTTTGCAAAAGTCGGTCATTGACTCTTCTTAAAACCCCACTTTTTCAGTTGAAAAAACGGGTTTTTCAGATAAACAGTCTTTTTCTGCCAGAGAAAGTGGGTTTATCAAATAAAGTGGGTTTTTCTCTAAAAATGGTAAGTTTCCCCAGAAAAAGTAGGTTTTTCTACAGCAAAACCCAGTTTATCTGAGAAAGAGTGGGTTTTTCTGACTATGGTGACATCCGCTTGCCATAACCGCTGGTTTTTGTTGGCGTAGCTTCGGGATGGAAACGAGGATTGTGGGATATGTTGTCTGGACGGAATTTTCGAAGGGGGTCGTAAAAACGATAGGGACGGGTTCGAAAAATTTCAAATTCGAATGTGAGAAAGCTGAGGAATACAGGAACTGATCTCTCGCTACTATTAACGAAAACCAACAATTGGCGAAGCTGGGAAAAGGGCATTTCACTCTGTGGACTAATAGTATGGAGAGTCCTTGATAAATATGTGAAACAGATACCCACCCTTGCTACTAATACATCTTAAAAAGTATGTTCTAATACATCGTAAAAAGTATGAAGATGATATAATATATTTCTCCCTTTGATCAGTTTTTGTTTTAATTCGTTGTGTATTCTTTTGATTTTGTAACACGCCCCCCTAACAAACAATTCTCATGATCTGACGTTGCAGCCATGCCTAAACAAAAGAAGTAGATTAGAATGAATGTTGCTTTGCGCTATTCACAGTTCCGTCTTAATTCCCAAGAGCATGATGGAAGTGCCTTTTTCTGTCGGGAAGGGTATAAGAGTTCAGCCATTAAATGGTAAATTTAATAAATTCATCAATTACATCATGATTGATTTTATTACTTTAAATTAACAGATCTGATCAAGAACATCGGTGTTTCGAATTATACAATTGCTCATTTGGAAGATATGGCCAACTATGCAACAATAATGCCTTCAGTAAACCAGGTAAGAGGAAAATCACTGGGGGTTCAAAACACGAGGATCTTTATCTGTTCCTTGCGCTCATTAGTTCTTTGAATGGCGCTAGAGGCCGAAGCATGATGCGCCCACAACCCCTGACGAGCTGGAGCGATTTCGAAAAAAGCTGCGGACAATTTTTTTCAATTTAATTGCAGAATATGTCTAAAACCTTCATATTGGCTTTATCACAAAAACAGATACGAGGCCATTTAAGCTGGCTAACTGCACTAAAGTTTGGTCCTTTCACGGTACCCAAGCGTCCGTACTAGTGACAATTAAAATCTCAAGGAATCATGGAAAATTTATAGATTTCCCTTGTTCTTACTGGACTTACCTATGTGAATTACCTATCAGGCCCTTAACGTTCTAGTGCAATGGAACAAGCAACGGTTTCTCGATATGACCTGCAAACAGCGATTGTCCCCTTTCTTAGAGTCGCCGAAGTAGAGTCAGAACTCAGCGGCGGACTGGCTAAGAATTGCTCACCGGCCGTGGAGAACTTAGTTGGGTTCTTTTGGGTGTGGTTTAAAGCAAGGACGTGGTCGTTAGCGTTAGTGAGCTTCTTGATTTCTTTCCAATATACCATAACAGTTAACATAATGACAAACTATTCTTACTACATCTTATAATATAAGATGTAACTAATTTGTCCAAACTGTTCCGCGATAACGTTTTGAACTTTATTCTCTTGCAGGAAAGTTTCATTTTTTTATCTGAATTTAGAAAGCGATTTCCAAAGGGCTCGTTTTCGTCAAGAAGGGGGCCTTTAGGAAGAATTTTTCACTGGGCCCATCGGCCATGGGCCGGTGGACAGGTGGGCCAGTCCGCCGCTGTCAGAACTCCCTAACTTTTTCTTTGACATTTTTTGGTAGCAGCATTTGGATCTGCTAAAATAAGTCTTATTTCGTTAGATAAAATTCATACAAATTTTCTATGAAGCAAATATTTTTACATCATGTTGTGACTTGGTACAACTTTTCTACTAATATAGTTTGTCCCCCTGTTCTAGATGCACAAAGAAAGAATCTGTGTCTGTAAAAATGGGCCTAAGAATACTTAAAAACGTAATGTCCTTTGAGATTGAATACTAATTCCCGTCCGCTTGCTTCCCTCTCCCACGACAACTAACTGTAAATATAACTTTAAAGTCAATATGACACCAAAATAGAAATCCACTAACAAGTGAATCACGCTGATTTCAAATATCGTAATAAAAATTGTGAAAAATTGTCTCATTTCTCACAATTACTGTTTCAAAATCGGCTTTTGCTTAAAAATTTTGTACGAGAGGTCTGGATCCCAATCTATTGTTCTGTAAAACCTCTTACGTAATTAGTTGGTGTTGAAATGAAAACTGCAGCTTCGACAACAAGGAAACGCCAGCTAGGGACACAAACTCAAATGCAAGAAATTTCCCCCGTATGCGAGAAATTCTCGCATTTGCGAGAAAA
The DNA here is from genome assembly GCA_964019065.1 of Catostylus mosaicus. Lineage (NCBI taxonomy): Eukaryota > Metazoa > Cnidaria > Scyphozoa > Rhizostomeae > Catostylidae > Catostylus > Catostylus mosaicus. The sequence continues at coordinate 4,001,696 of OZ025184.1, read as the reverse complement.
CTATGACGTTGTAAGCGGAGTTTTTTCCCCCGTTTGCGAGAAGTTTTTTAAAAACCGTATTTACAAGCTCGGGGGACCATTTCTGACAAAATATTTGAAATCCTGGCCTTGAAAAACGGGGGCATGCAAATTTTTAGAAACTTTTACCGTGTCGTTTTTGGACAACGCGACGTTGAATTAGAATGACGTCACACTATTGTTTCAAGCTTATTTTAGGATCTTTCCTGTGCAGTATAATGATATAGCAATGTTTATCCTACTTGTAACGTATAAGAAATTTATTTTCTAACAAAAGTAGAAGGATATAAAAGGTGTGGTCAAACTCAAAATGGGCGTGGTCCAGTCCTTTGATACAGGTACAATTTTGTTTTTGAAATCATAACCTTAAACACATTGATTTGGAATCAAATTTTCAAGTAAGGGGTGTAAAACCCTCCTCTACTCACTGTTTCTAAGCACTGAAAAGAATTGCTAACTCACAGTACGGCATAGGTACTTTAAGGCAGAGGGCAGTGTTTAGTTTGTAGAGACCTGTGAAAAGAGGCATCTTTGTGTGAAATGAGGGTCTAACCAATATAAAAAAGAGCACATTTTTGAGATATAAGGAAACACTTTTAAGACAAAGAAGGATGCAAAGGTGCACATGCTCTCTATGCCCTTGGTTGTAATTTTATTTCAAAATTTCTATAAAAGATGGTAAAAGTTATCCATCGATTGAATGCAGTTGAGAACATGCTGAAGCTGATGCTAAGGTCATTAAATCAAAATCATAATCATAATCAAGACACAATTAAGGTTTTAATACATAATCACACAAACATTACAAGCTATTTTTTTCCCATCTTTTCATTCACATTGTTAGTCAAGAACGGCATTTCAGACTTTTAGAATAAGAATTTATCTCCATGAAAAGATCCCTTTTAAAACAGAGAAGGGTTCCTCAACCTTTTCTTCATCGAATCAGACAAAATATGTCCATCCCAATTTTTTGCCAAAGTAGAAGGATGTAAAGGGTGTGTAACTCAAGATGGTCATGTCCCACGCCGATTGAAGAACAAATGTCATTGCAAATTTGGGACATTATACAGAACAGAAAGGACAATAATTGATAATCATTCAAGTCACATAAACCCATTGTTTTAATCAATCTTTTAAAACCATATCTTTGGCATTCCAGAAGATTTTCTCTAGAGCAATAATGCCATACTTCCAAAAAATTCCCAAGATTTAGGGTCCTAAAGTTAAGGCTGGAAGAAATTTGATGCAAATGACCCCCCCCCCCCCATTGACCCTCTTTACCAATTCATCTGCAAAGGAACTCTCTTAAAATGCCTTAATGGAGGAGACCGAGATCAGCTTACAAGGTGGGCTGGAATGGGATATGAACTGACATCAAGTAATTTCTCAATTGCTTGAAGTAATGGGCTATACACTGCTAACAACAAAAAGATTATATATGTCCATTGAATACACATTTGGAAACCAATGTTCAAAACATATTAAATATGGCATTATCAACATCTATTATTGGCATCAAAAGAAGCCTTAAAATGGCCTAGGAGAATAAATAAGATTATAACAAAATTATGTGTCGTAAATTTTCTATCTACGTAATTATAATTGCTCCAATGCAAAGGTGTAATACACAGTCCACTTTCACTTACATTTCACGAAAAAAATAACTTTATAAACTCCAGTCAAAGGTTTTGACCATTATTAGATCCTATGTGCAAAAATGTCAGATGTAAACAAAGGTTTTTTGTGCTTGGGCCCGGGTTTTGATGAGCACGAAGCACCTACACATCTAAAGAATACCAACTATGGAAAGGCAACATGAAACCAAATTCTTTTCAGTGCTTAGAAACAGTGAGGAGAGGAGGTTTTGACACCCCTTACTTGAAAATTTGATTCCAAATCAATGTGTTTATGGTTATGATTTCAAAAACAAAATTGTACCTGCATCAAAGGACTGGACCACGCCCATTTTGAGTTTGACCACACCTTTTATATCCTTCTACTTTTGTTAGAAAATAAATTTCTTATACGTTACAAGTAGGATAAACATTGCTATATCATAATACTGCACAGGAAAGATCCTAAAATAAGCTTGAAACAATAGTGTGACGTCATTCTAATTCAACGTCGCGTTGTCCAAAAACGACACGGTAAAAGTTTCTAAAAATTTGCATGCCCCCGTTTTTCAAGGCCAGGATTTCAAATATTTTGTCAGAAATGGTCCCCCGAGCTTGTAAATACGGTTTTTAAAAAACTTCTCGCAAACGGGGGAAAAAACTCCGCTTACAACGTCATAGTTTTCTCGCAAATGCGAGAATTTCTCGCATACGGGGGAAATTTCTTGCATTTGAGTTTGTGTCCCTAGCTGAACGTGGGCCGAAAAATTGGTCTGGTTGACTTCGAAATATCTGAGAGCGAATCTTCTTACTTAAACGCTTCGAATTTGGATGAAAGTGACAATAAAGAACTCATTGAAGCTTGTGGTTGCCAATATGCTTCATATTGATACGAGCCTTCAGCACTATCGGCAGAAATTCAGACGACGATAGACCTGAAAACATGGCGATGAATCTTGACAGGCCAGAAGATTGAGATGCAATTCGCTCATTCGAACTAACGAATCACTGCGAAGGGATAGTCAAACTAGAAAAATATCTAAGCTTCATTTGTAGGATTATTTTATCACATTGATTTTAATAAATCAAAGGTAATGAAATAGATTTCTTGCGTCAGGCCCTGGCCTTAACTCTGTGCAGTATCTTGCCATGCATGTTTTATACTCGGTTTTCCCTGCCGCCTTGACATTCTGGTGCTCTTCTTGTTTCAAAACACCTCTTGATCAAGTATTTATTGAAGTAGGACCTTGGCTTCACTAATTTTGTTTCGATTTTTACTACACCCAAACAACACTGAAAATTTTTTAAGTAAATATTTTTTACTAGGCCTATCCCCCGAAATCCAGGGGGGGGTCCTTAGCATATTTTGCTTGTGAGTTATTTGATGATTTCTGTGTAATTTCCTTTAATTTCTGAACGTCCCTTGAATTTTTTGTGCATTTTGGGCACAAATTTGTGACTCAAAACGCCATCAACGTTTTAGTCTTCGTACCACAATTTTGATCGTAACACCAACTAATTACGTCATCAGACCACGTGATCAGCATTTTGACCGCGTTTTTCTGCAACCACATTTTTGGCCAAAGTGGGGCTATGAAAACGCTAATTTTCGCAAAATTGCAGGGGCATATTTAAAAACAAAGTAGAACTCTGTTATAAGCGATGTTTGTTTAATATAATAATGAAATAAAAATTTTGGTGTCATATTCACTTTAACCCCTAACAAGTCTCTGCATGTTCATGATCTCCGGCAGTTTTCTATTCTAAAACTCATGCTTTCCAATGGCGGAGAGTTGCAAGCAATTTGCAAGGAATCCGATACAAGGATTACGATCCTTTTTTATTTTAGTTATTTATTCTTTTCAAGGTTGAATTTCATCCGCATTTGTATCAAAAGGATTTACTGGAATATTGTCGAAACAGAAACATTCAGATTCAGGCGTATTCGTCGCTTGGTATGGGTGAAGTGAGTTGTTATACTATGCTGGTTTTTATCTGAGCCGCCACCAAAGGGGGAGGGGAACGTGGGTTGTGGGGCGTTGTTACTACCTAATGATCGCTGGAGAATTATTTCGTATTTCTATGCAAAATAGATTGGTTATGGACAGTGGTGGACACTTGAATGTTGATGTGTCTTGAAGATGATGAAAAGCGAAAAAACAGCTATTAGATAAACAGGAGGCAAGCTTTGACTGTAACTCTTTAAGTCTTTTCTCATTAACTTGGCGATCTGTACGCTTTCTGGGATCATAACAAAGATACTTTGCCTGATTAAAATTATCATTATCTTTCCCAAATTTAATTTTTCTGATAATTGTTTGATCAATGGAGGCAGGATTGACTGAAACAAAAGAGGCAGGAACATTCCATGCTGATAACCTTGATGTGCAAGACACAGGTTCTGGGCAGACTTGATAACCCTTTCTGTTGAACTCTCCAAGGCAAAAAGAACACCTCCAACGTGATTGCAGTTACCAAAGCCATCCAGACCTGCACCAGCAGGACAGGTACAAGCTGCAGGGCAAACATCTCCAGAACTGTTTGAAAGGATGACAAGGACCTTGTAAAGTGAATTTCTCATAGAGGCTTTCATGCGGACATCAAAGAAAGTTTAAATACTATCTTTTGCAACTGAGAATTTTTTTATATAGCCTTCATAAAAGAATTGCAAAGCTTTAAGCTTCTTGTAGGCGGTAATTTTAAGCTTGATGTGCTTGAACTTCATTGCTCTGACAACCGAATAGTCATACAATTGAATAAAAGAGAAGCTTGGAGTCCCCCTGAGGTCAGATGACCAGGGTAAATGACTGCATCTCAAAGAAAAAATGGCGTTGTATGTATATCCAGTACTTCCTTCAACCAGCACAGGCTCAGATAAACTTCCTGCATTGCTTTTTTGATGCTCAAGTCGAGAAAAAGCAGCGTAAGCCCGGAGAATTAGATCGGCCCTTACGCCGGAAACTTTCTCGTTGTAGGCCAACAAAACTTTCTTCAGCTCTTTTACGGTTAAAATCGCTAAATCTTCAAAGCAGGAAACACATTTGCCTTCAGGTAATAACGAACTAAATTGATCCATAATTTCCATGCGAAAATCGACAAAAATATACTTAAAAAACAGCGATCCAGTCTCAGAACCTTCTCCTCGTAGTAGTGAAGCCTACTAGATTCGCCCAGAAACAACCTTAGCCTCGTTTTGGATTTCATGTCAATGAAATGTGAAAGGGGTCTATTGGTGGAGGACCATACTAAAGATCTTTCTACCTCTCACCTATGGATCGTTGGTGTTTATTTAAAGTCGATTTATGCCGTACGATGAAATAATTGTAACAGTATTTCTTAGCATAAGAAGCCGTGCATTGACCCTGGCCCTGACCTTACCTGATCCCATATTATTACTTTGTCTGTTTGTTTGTTTGTTTGTTTTATTTATATATCTAGTTGTTAACCAAGCCTGGGTTTTAAACAGCTGACAAGCGTATGTGGGCCTGGGAAGTTAAGGCCTGTGCGGTGAGGTGAGACAGCTGAGTTTGCTTAACAACCTGTAGAGAAAAGCTCCTGCTCTGGTAACAGCTTTATCTTCCACTGACCTTTTTCAGAAGCCACGCAGCGGTCTTAAAGTGGAGGGGCTGATCGAGCCGCAGTGGTGTTCCGGGGAGTCCTCGGAAAATTCAATTAGACCACGCCCCTTTCAAAAAAGACTTCGTTACTTTATGTCCTTGTTTATATACAACAGTTCGGTTCAGAGAATATTTCAGTTGGAAATATCATAATTATAATAACTTTTAGAACTATCCTTGATAAAAGTGGAGGGGCTATAGCCCCTGCTAGCCCAATGGCTGCGCCGTGCCTGACCTTTTTATGTTTTTTTTTGGTAAAATGTTCTTGTTTTTCCATGCAGCTGATCAAAAACCCCAGAATAATTGAAATCGCAGAGAAGTATGGAAAGACGACAGCACAGATACTCCTCAGATGGGGTATTCAACATGGTGTTGGTGAGTTGCAGTGATAAAAACAAATTTTCCACAACTATTTTGACAATTTCCCCAAGTTCCCGTCATTTTACAAGGCCTTATTGACCCGCTCCCTCAAATTTCCGAATAGAATATACTTAAGAAACGAAGTGCATAAATTCTTCCTTTCTCCGTTTGCAGTTCCTGCATCTTTGCCTCTAGAAATAGCCCTTTTATAAATGGAATCTCGAAGGCTATTGAGGTAGAAAAGTCAGCTAGAAATCAAAGGAATGAAACCAACAGTTATCAATTAAGTAAGCTGCTCATGTTCATGCTAAAGACAGGATCATGTTATGATGATGGCTTCTAAGCATTTAGGCCCAAAAATTGACCTATCTTTTGAAGATTAGTTCACAGGCCCGTAGGAAGCGGGGGTGCTAGGGGGGCTGCAATCCCCCCAATAATTTTCAGAGATACGAGTTTTGAATAGCACATAATACATAATTTCACGTAATAAGTTTCACGTAATATATTTCACGTAATACGTTATGGACATGTTCCCAAAGTGTATTTAAAGAGTATCAGTTGTTTGAAAGGCATGGGAGACAGTAAAATGGCGTGGCACCAAAGATTTTCCCCGGAGGCGCTTGAAAAGCCCCTCCCCCCCAATGGGGAATTGCTTCCTTCGGGCCTGGTTCATGCAATCGATCCTTTGTAAGGAGAAACACATGTATTGTGGCGTAAAGAGATTTGCCCCTTATATAGAAAATAATGTTTAAAAACTAAGTAATTATTGCGTTTTTCCCTAATTGTAGAATGGCATGTTTCTCCAACAAATCGCTGGCTGATGTCCTTTTTACTGTAACTTTTAACTTTTTGGTACGATGAGATCGCACCGAGAACATACAGTATAAAAAGTTATTTTGGAATGTCTAAATTTAATTTTCATTTTAAGATGTTTAAAAAATGCCCGTGCATGTAATGTCTTTTTTAACGGATGGGGACAAAATTAGGGGGGGAAACTACCACATTTGAATAAGGACCTGTGAATCACGCCTATCGCGCCCCCTGATTTGTCTATAGGGTGTGTCATTGCGCCCCTCCAATCAAAGATTTTGAGTCTTTGCTCGCTTATATCGGTATTGTTGTTCCCATTCGTACTCGTTGCATGAGTAAGTCGTTGTTCTATCTCACAACGCGGAGCACGTTTGTTCCAGCTCTCGCTTATGCAAATACCTTCCTACGCAATGTAACAGGACAATCCCAAATCATATCTCCATCCTTTACACCTGTAATTTTTGCCCTTACTTAAGGTTCTATCCATTCCGTGCCCAAACGGATCATTTGCCTTACTGAAGCCATGACAGCCTAGAAAATCTAGGGAAAAGTTTAGTTCAGTTTGATTTTAAAACTTCATCAACATACAAAAATCATTCTAACAAAATTATCAAATATAATAAATGGAGCTCTTACAGTAGATAAACTAATCGAGGGGAGATCACTCCCTTTTGTTAAAAATCTATCATTCAACTTGAAATATCTATGAGATTAATTGCTGCAAAAATCAGCTAAAAATTTAGACTTGATGATTCGTAGAGAAGAGCTGTAATTTGAGTTGACGGCGAACACTCGTCATTGAAGGAAAAGGGTTATTTATTTGCATGACGTCTAAGGGAGACAAATTCATAAAAGGCAACATTTTTTAAAACACCTTCTAGATTTCCTTCGCAAAGGGTCAATACATAAGAAGATATCAGCAGCAGCTAGGAAGCAAGAAACTGCTATGGCAAAAACAAGAAACAAATGATGACACCTCCTAGGTTTCCTAGAAATAGGAGTTGCCCGTTTGATTTTTCTATCAGATAGAGTGTTCTCTGATTGAAATTCAAAGAAAGGGGCATTTTCTGAACACCCTGAATAGTCATGGTACATTTGACATCGTCTCTGGCTGGAATAGCCTCGATCGGACAAAAAAGAAGCTCCTTCAATCAATGCCTTTAAATTTTTCAATGTTTCATTGGTATGCAAGATTTGCTGTTAAGTCTGAATTACTTTTCTCATCTCCTAGGAGTCATTCCAAAATCAACGAAGAAAGAGCATATTATTACAAACATTGATATCTTCAAATTCGCAATATCAGATGAGGATATGAAAGAACTCGATGATATGAACATCAACAAGCATTACTGCTGGGACCCATCATGTGTATTCTAATCAGGGGTGCTGTCCTAGAAAATTAGGGGGCTTAATTGTAGAGTTCATTTGGCATTCGTCAACACTTCCAATGGTATAATGCTGTATAATAGTTTTACTGTATTTTCACCAGCAACTTGGATATTCGATGCAGTAGTTTGTCTAACATTCAGGTCGATTCTAGTTACACCCTTCCTAAAATAAAGAGAATCAAAGCTTTTGATGAGAGGCTTAAACTGCTCATTTAGTAGCTGATCATTTGAATTATTTATGGAACATATTCATTCAACGCAAAATCCCTTTAGCTTATAAATCCTCTCACAAAAATAAGCTGTATGTAACATGTATATGTAAATGAAACTAATGAAAGGGTTTAGGTCTTGCTGTTCTTCCGGGTAGTTGTATTTTACTTGGCTTTCAGCTTACTAGTGTAACGCTTTATATAAAAACTCTTGTGATCTTGACAGTAATCATTAAACAACATGAGTGATCTATCATTTACTTTACACGTGAATATACGAATTCTAATCAACACATCAATACAATACATTACAACGGGTTGACAATAACAGCATAGGCTTCCTGAAAGGAAGTTGCACTGACGGAGGACATTTGACTTAAACACGCTACTGAGGACGACTTAACAAAACATGACCAACACGTTACACTAGCACTGGAAGCACCCTGATACTAAAATGAATACCGCCAAAGCCCTATTAGGCAAAGGAGACTTATTTAATATTTTATGTTCTGGGGCCTAGGGGAGGGACTTACTAGAGAGAGGGATTTATTACAGAGGGGGCTTATCAAAAATTTTTTAAAAATAACCGTTAAAAAATTGTTTTTTTGTATGCTGGGCTAAAAATTTATGAAAAATATCTAGCAAGCAGCTAAAAATCGGTTAACAAAATTATTTTTGCCCAGCTTTAATGCAAACTCGGTCAATAATAGCATCTTCATAAGAATCTTTGAAAGTCAATTGATAAAGCATCTAAAACAGTATCCGAGCGCAAACTAAGTCTTCTTTTCAAAACAGGGGGCTTAATGGATGGTGGGGCGTATTTCGCTTAGCTTTAGAAGGGGGGCATGAGCTTTTTCGTTCTACTGTATGAATGAATGGACTGCACGGATGGTGCTGCGGAGGCGCTGCTGCCCCCATGTGAAACCACTGTCAAACAGATGCAGGTGCCAAAACAACAACAACAACAAATAATAACAACAAAGGGACAGCAAAACTTGAAATTAGATTTATCTGTGCATATCGAAAGATGATGCTTGTCTTGTCAAGTACTTACATAAGTGCTTGTCAAATACTTACATAAGTGTAATATATAGACCTTTTAACACAACTCTACAGTGTTCTTGCTGAAGAATCACGTCTGAAAATGGCGCCGGCAGACAAAGAGGCGAGCCACGTTGATGAAAGAACTCCGCTCTCCCAAGAAGAGGAAGACATTGCACAAGCTGGCCCGTCACGAGTCGTTAGAAAATTGGAAAATATAGATGAAGACGATTCGGCGCTTTTCAATTTTTACATGCTGGTTGGGATCACAGAAACAATTGGAATCGTGTGCGTCGTGCTGGTGATCATTTGGATGTCGCACTACAGAGGCGGATTTGCATGGGATGGCTCGGGAAAAGAGTTCAATTATCATCCTGTTTTTATGGTCGTTGGATTGGTTTTTCTTTACGGAAATGGTGAGATTAGTGGCAGATTAAGCAAAGGGAACTTATTGTTCCTAAAGCATAAACTTATCGATCTGTAAAATTGCATGTGCCTATTTTGATTCGATTAAAACTAATGTGGCCGCTTTCACGGGAACTCTTAAAAATATGAGTTAAACATTAAATTAATAGAAAATTCAATTTTGGCATTAAAATATTGCCAAACATCAAGTTAGATTAAAAATTCATTTTTTACATTAATAGATTGCAAGGGGGGGCATACTCTGTGGCACTCCCCTTCTTACACACCCCCTAATGTGCATCCCTTGTATACTGCCAATATTGTCTTAACACTTGGTCTTTTTGTATGCACTTGATAACAATCACACAGGGACGCACATCTGGGGGTGTAGGGGGTGTGACACCCCCCATAATTTTGTGAGTCAGTCCAAAATTTGTTATACATAAACCGTATTGGTTTACAGGCCAACAAAAAAGGCCCCCAATTAAGAAAAATAGTACCACTTTGCCAAACCAAGAATTAGAAACGGAAACAAAAAGAGCAGGCGACGAAAAACAACCTACGAATCACAGTTGGTTTTTACACCCAGTCGGTCCAAGGACAAAGATATAATGAAAGTGGGTCCAGCTGGGGTATACACCCCCCCCCCCACAAAAATTGGATGTGTGCTCCTGCACTCATATTCAATAAAAAACCATGCAAGGACAGTATTTGTCAGGGCATCACAAAAGAGGGTTTATGGGGCACTTAACCTCTCAATCTTGTGTCTTTCATCACAGAGTTATTATCAGCAAATGGTGCAGTTTTACGACTGCCTTGTTTTGCTTTGCTTTAAGCATATTTTCAGTAAAATTGGTAAGATATTATAACAGAAAATTATTATTGTAGAAATAAGCATTTCATGTCCAGCTTCTAACACAAGAGACACAACCCCCTACCCAAATAAGGACAGTCCTGCTTGCCACATTCATCTTTGGCTAATTTCCAATGCTGATATCATTTGGACAGTTTCCAAAGTTTTGCCTGCAAACACACTACTATCTTGGCACAGTCTGATATCATTTCTATAAATGAGGTCCAGGAAATATTTTGTTTTAATGTCATGTTTCATATGTGCAAAGAACTAATTGACAGATTTTGAATCTTTGAATTTGAATCTTTGCATATATAAAGAAGCATCAGTCACATAACCTCAAGTATGGCACTGATCAATAAAGGATTTTTGCTTTTTCTTTGAATTTTCTATTAGTACCTCATCATAAATCTTTTGTTGTGTTGAAATACACATACAAATCTGAGATACTTACTCTAAAAGGGTGCATGCTTCACAGTGGCAGTGCCAGCCACCACAAGTGGGGGGGGACACATAGAGGAGGGTCTGAAAATTTTTTTTGAACCTTGCCCTTTCACTCGGAAAAAGCCCTTTTTCTGACAGATGATGGCCCCGACTTACCCTAAAAAGTGAGGCTTGTTACTTTCAAACGTTTCAGATTGAAACATGAAACAAATAGTTTAATTGGTAAATCAATCTTAGTGACAACTGGGGGGACGGGTCCCCCCCCCCCCAATCCCCACTTTGGCTCTGCCACTGATGCTTCATCACTCTGCAAAAGATTGGTCTGTTTAAAAGGCAAGCCTGCTTTTATGCAATCAGATCTTTTAATTTTTCTACAATTTTTCTGTTTGGAATTATCTTCTATAATGATTTGGTTGAAATTTTGTTATGTAGTGATGAATGACTGAAAGATGTCCTTTTTTCAGCGGCACTTGTATACAGAGTATTCCGGAAAACAGAAAAAATTTACACCAAGCTTATCCACATGAGTTTGCAAGCAGTTGTCATGATAATGGTAGTGGTTGGGCTGGTCACTGTGTTCGATTTTCACAATGCTCAAAAGATACCAAACATGTATTCCCTCCACAGTTGGATTGGCTTGTCTTCTGTGATTCTGTTTTTTCTGCAGGTAATTTTTTTAACGATATGTTACTTGTATTTTTTATCTATGTCATACTCATTTTTAAGTTTATTGTGCTTACTTTTAAATGGTCCTTTTCATGTGTGCAACTGAGCTCTTAGAGCACTTAGGAAACAAATAGAATGCAGTATGATGAGTGAGCTTTGTTTCTGGATTGATGAGAGTGACAGATATTTAAAGCACTTCTTACACCTTTTTATAACCAGCATGGACGTAGGAAGCATTATAAAAGAGGGAGACACAAGTTTTGAGGGGCACCCTAAAAAATTTTCTGAAAAGTGTCAAGAGACTGCTTTGGCAAGCCTAGTCTGGCAGTGAATAAGTGAGAGACTCCTTAATGTAAATTGCTTTTTCACATTTCATGTAGCAACTAAATATTTGAAGGTACATTTTAGTTATTTGGTTGGCAAAAAAGGGCAACACTGAAAGCTTCAAAGGGGCACTCTACCTGAATTTTTCAAAAGTCGAGGGGGCACGTGCCCCATGTGCCCCCTTGTTCCTATGTCTTTGATCACCAGTCTTCAAATAGTTAATCAAGTTTTTTTCTAAGACAAAATGTTTCTCTCTTTTATCATTCTATTTACTGAGTGGATCTCACTCCTTGAAAAAACCCTGCATACAGCATTATTTAATTAACATATATAAATTTTTTACATATTTCATGTTAATTTAAATCTAAATTTTTTGTATGCAGGGGCATTCTGAAAACAAAGGACTGAAACAGACATGCTTATGCTTCACAGACCTGAGGCTTTGATCTAGCCAGTCTCATCTTTCATATCGATCTCTACCCTGGGGAGTTGCAGAGGGTTTCAAATCCCGAAATTATTTGACTTTTTGCTTCCAGCTGCTATTTGTCTAAAATCAGCCCTGATCTGGCTCACTTAATTTCTTTCTGTTTTTAGATTCCTTAACATAGTTCATCATTATGCTATAAGTGGGCAGAGTCACTTCTGCTCAAAATAATTGAGAAATTGTTTCAGTTCTTTTATTGACAGCACTGCTATTTTGCAATATTTGGTCCCTTGTAGCAAGGTATACACGCCTACAATATAGACATGCATTTGCATACCCGATACACTTTCAGTCATTGAATGACACGTCTGCCAGGCTGATGAGAAACTTTGCTATTTTTCAATCAGAAGTAATTATATTTATCTTTCAGTTTCTGTTTGGATTTTTGGCATTCCTTCTTCCAAAGTTTTCTGATGAGTATAGGGAAAAGTATCTTCTCATTCATCAGTATTTTGGTTCTGCAATTTTCATTTTGGCAGTTGGGGCTTGTTTGCTTGGAACAACAGAAAAGTTGTTATTCAGTATAAAGTGAGTTAAATTTGTGTATTTTGGTTTCATGAGGTTGGCTCATTGTGCTTCTGTTCCATCCAGTTACTTCGTGTAAATTCAAATAATGGCATGATAGCCTCAGATCTCTCATTTTAGTGTAGAAGATGGATTCTTGCACTCTTGGTTTTGAATTGTGAATTAATGTTAGACTGTTTGTAGGAATGATGCAATACGGCAAGGCAAAGACAAGAAACAACAAAATTTAAAAATTAAAGATGTTGTTGATTTTTCACCCCAACATATGGGGCTTCTTCAGAACGAAAAATTGTCTAACGGTTAAAAAAGTTGAATTAATTTTTGGCTTCTTTAAACAATTGTTCAAAGCCCTTGACAGAATCACAATTTGATTCCAATGATGGTTATTAATGCAGGTGGTGGTATGATACAAATCTGAGGTGATCTCAAACCAAAGCCCTCTCCAATCCACCCACTGCCCAAGCGATTTCATGATTAAATTAATTTAACAAGATCCAGAATCTCAATTTAATAAGACTCATAATCTAGTTTTGGATTGACTTCATCCAGAGCCTTAGCTAGCTGACAAATGGGCCTACAATCCTTTATTTGTCAACAAGTTAACAAATTTTGCAAATGAACTGCCCCTTCATGACCAAAAATGCCTTATTTCTCAAAGAAATTCTTTGCTGGGGGATGGCACGCCCCCCTCACCCAATTTTAGCCATGATATACAAATTGCTTTATAAGTTTCCTGTTTTAATACTCTAATTATTAGTGACAATGACTTTTTAGGGCAACCTACAGCAAGTTTGTGATCGAGGGTATTTTGGCAAACATCCTTGGAATGGTTCTGGTCATATTTTGCGGTTTGGTGATGTTGCTGCTCACGAAAAAGGAGTTCAGGAGACGGCCTGATAGCATAGGTTACACAGCAATTCAGTAGGGTAAAGTGCAAAATAATCAACCATTTGATATTTATATACCATGCATATAAATCACCATAGGCGCTGACTACGTTGGGGGCTTGGGGGCTCGAGCCACCACTGAATATTCCTATGGGGGATGACCCCTCCTTGAGATATTTTCAAAAAGCCTGCCCTTTATCACTTTTAGCTTAATTTCCAGAGTAGGTATAGTATCTTCATCTGTTTTTAATGAATATTATACAATATATAGTTAATGAAAGAACTAAACTACTCCTTAAGAACAACGCCTTTATGTTTTCACCCATGACGTTCTGTTCTGTTTGCTGGTCTCTTTTTCTGTTCTTTTACGCATGGTTTAGAGATTTTTGAATTGAGCTAGGTTTAGAGATAGAGAATTCAAAATTGCAAGGTTCAAAAGTCATTGGCTGCTAGAAGGGTATTTGGCTTTATGGTTGGGATGAGAAATTGAAGAATCAGAAGAATGATACTATACACATAAATAGAAATCCAGACTTACAGTTATCAATCCAGAGGGAATTAATGCCATTTCCTTGTCACCTTCAAAAACCATAATATAATAATACTCACTGGTCCATTTTATAATCGCTGATTGCTTGTTAGTTAGTTCCTCGTACCATGACAGATAATCGGCAACAAATGCGTCTGAGTTGTGCCAAACTGATAGCTTAACAAATGAGACTGTCAGATTTTTTTAAATTTGATTTGTAAACAGAAAAAATCTAGTAACTGCCCAAGGACAGTGATTTTCATCTTGAGCCCTAAACTTCTCCTGGGGCTTCAAACGTTCTCTTGCGATTAAGGACTGGCACTTTTCTTGACTAAATGCTTAAACTTTTCTTTTAGATGCTGTTACAAGAATTGCAAGATTTGAGGGAATTTCAATTGTTTAGCATTCATTAGCTTTATTTGTTTTCTTTTTATTTGATGTTAAAAGCACTGGTTTATGGCAAGAGCGAATCTTTAACTAGAAGTGGCATTTAATCAATCCATTTTCCACTGTAACATAGTTTAGATAAGGCAGCTCTATGGTTTCTAGACATCTTAGGAATCATTTTGAGCTAATTCCCCCTCTTTGTTACGTAGAATTTTCGCCAGATACCCCCCTCCCACCCAGGAACGCTATGAAAACACAATAATAAAGATAGAATATATTGTAGAGCCTCCCCCCCCCTATACCTGGTACGTTTTTTTGAACGAATCCTTAACTCAATAACTGGTCATACGTAATTTAATTGATATAAGCAATATAAATAATCTTGTAACATGGAAATAATACGTTTTCCTTTTATTATAATTCAGTGGCTTTAAAAGAGTTGCTATTTCATTAAATTTTTCGTTTACAAGGTTGACATGGAATATGTTGAAATTTGTTGACCCAAATTACATCTTGCTTGGCTGATAGTTTTTGTGGCAAAAGCGACTTTTCCCTAAACAAATAAGAAATGTGTACTTTTATACAGGCAAACCTCCAGAATCCCAAAGAAAGAAAGGCCCATGCTGTCTTCATAGTGATCACTCTAAGCAATAAGGTAAAACTAATTTGCCAATAGAAAAACATCATAGACAACGTGATCCACCAGGTCACTAGGTGATTTTCCCCGTAGCCCCAAAAAACCTGGAAACATTTGCCCCGGTATTTTTTAATTTCCGTTCCTTCATTTTTGAAGTTAGTTGCATCGATCATTTTTATAGAACTTAAAAGTTGTTGAATCAAATTATCGGAAAGGAGGTCGGATTAGATTGGGTCGCTCTTCGAAAGTTTCCTTGCGTTATATTTTTGCCCTGATAAATACTAATTTTAGAGAACGTTTACGTCAGCATTTTTTGTTTCATTGTAAAATCTCAACCCGGTTGCATCTAACCCTGCATTTAAATCGGCGTTGAAAAGAGGAGAGCATAATTAAAAAGGTCAACACAAGTAGTAGCCCGTGCTAAAAAGTCGAGCTTAGATGAAATGGTACTAATTAATTGTGGAAAAATAATGGTAAAAATAAAATAGAAATTCTGAATCATTTATGAATAAGCAATGCTGTTAGTTATTCGCTGTAGTTCTTCCATCGCTCCTAAAATATTACATCGATATTTATGACTCAACTTGTTTTAGTTTGTACCGTTGTTGGAGCTACCCAACAGATATTATTTTAGCCATATAAATGTGACCACTCTACTTACAAATAGCCAAAATTAGTCACTTGCCTATGCCAAAATTTTTCTGTTTCTAGAAGGCAAACTTCATTTAAAGCTAGGTAAAATATATATGAATCATACCGATTGAAAAGGAAGTTTAGAAACCCCTGCACCGGAATCCTTGCAAAAATATCGACGAATGTGTGTCAAAGGAGGTCAACAATAGGTCGATATTAGCAGCAATTTTGGACAAGGACAATGCAATACTTTGTAAGGGAAGTATATTTTACCATTTTCCTTTTCCCGATTCTTGTTGGACCGGATAAGTTTTGGATTTTGTTACCAAAGGCTATAGGATGCCTGTTTTTCAAAGGGCGAGCAAGTCTTGTGCAAGGCTATTAAACCGCTGCTCCATGGACCCGTGGGTCTATGGTTCTCGCCATATTTTTCTTAACAGTTTTTGCATGGTTTTTGCTTTATAAACATTACTTTGTAGCTGCAATTTTTATAACACCCTTTCATTTATTTTGGCAAATTTGCAGAAGGTTTTGGTTTAATTTTGTCGGTATTACTTTTCTCCATTGCAATATTCGGTGGCCTTGGCTCATTGCTACAAATTCTCTTCATTTGTACCACAAATTTAGGAATAAATCTATTAGCCAGTCAATAACTTTGTTTTCAAATTAGGCTGTCATCATTTCAAAAATGCTTTTTTTTTTATTTTTCAGATCCATTTGATGTCATAGAAGACCAAGGCGTGGACCTGCTCGTTGGGGACATTTTACCCTAGATACCAGACCATTGTTTATTTTGAATCAAATTTGAGCTTCATTTAATTCATAATTTTTGTATTCTAACAAAATTGATTTTCTCAAATCAGCCTTTTTCTGTTGTTTTTTCCTTATTCCTGGGCTCTCCCCAGGATAATCTGTACATATGTTAGCACAAGAAACAAGAATAAAAAATTGAGAACAAGTTTTTCATCGATCAATGAAGAAAGTTTGTAGCTATGAATTTAGAGTCAATTATAAGTCTTACTTGACCAAAAATTTCAAAATACACGTTTAAATGAAGACACAAACGAATTTTAGACGAAGTTCATTTAAAAAATCATATTAGATAAAGAAGATAAATAATCTAATTCATCGATGATATAAAGAGGTGAAGTGGCTAGAGAGATTAATTTGCCCTATAGAATGATTTTAACACCAAAGCGGTGGTCAAACTTTCATGATATATATTCATTGATCAAAAGAAATTCATTTTCAAGAAAAAAAAATCTTAATTCGCCCTAAAAACAAGTCTATCAGAAAGAGCTCACTTTATTTGGTATATTTACACGTTTTCGTCGCGTTTTTATCGACTTTTTAAGCAAGAAAATCAAACCCGAAAGCCAAGAAATCAAAAGCGCCACCGCATCCGGCTCGATTATAGGCCGGGCGCTGCGACGCATTTTGGAAAAAAATTTTTGCCAATTCTATTGTTCTCCGCCATTATGGATAAAAGTAGAAAATATTTTTTTATTCTGCCGTTAAAACCAAAACCTATGCGCATTATACATCAAACGATACAGAATCTGATGGCCCATCTTTTGGTATAATAAAAATGGGCATGTTTTTTCGAAAATTCGGAATTAACTGCGAAAAACCGATTTTCTTTTGTCTTTTGAAAACGAGGTCGCCATTGTCATTTTTGAATCTCTTTGTGTAAAACGGGATTTTGGAGAAGTTGGCGGAGAAAAAGTGGAATAACTTTGCAAAAAAAAGTCCGGAAAAATTGAAAAAAATATCACAGGGTAGCAAAATGTATGCTGCATCTTTCTAGGTAAGATTTTGGGAAATTGGATGTAAAACGGAGCCAAAAATCGAGATTTCCTGTTTAAATTGCCCTTTTGTTTGTGAAACAAAGAGGGTGTTTTGTGTAAACCTGGGTTTCCTTGAGGTCGGGCAGGGGAATTGCAAATAACTTGATTAAGAATTAACCAAAAATCATGAAAAAATTATATGATACGAATCTAAAGAGGAAGGTTTCTATGCATCAAATTTATCAAATTTGATGATGATTTGCGTTCAGGAAAAATCGAAGTGTTGCTCAAACCCTTGCGACAAAAGGGTTCACACCTTCACAAAGGGAAAAAGTTACCATAAACGTTACGTTTCAATAGAGCTTCAATAGACTTTTAGAGGCAGACTTGTTCACGGTTGTTGGACGGTAGGCCTCGGCAGGACTTCACGGAGAAGAAACTTGAAGTTAATCAAATATGGCTTGGCACGACCAGAATAAAATTAGCTACGATATTGGACTGATTTGCTATAATGGCCTAACAAATAAATACTTCTGCAGGAAAGCTCACACCAATTCGTATCGGTTGGAGATGATAGAAAAAACAATCTGCAGAAAAGCGCACGAGATTTTTGAAATGAAACGGTACTTTTAAGTATTCTTAGAAATGCGTTATTAGAAAATGAATTTTCCATCAAGCTTACGAATTTCAAGCTTATTTTCAACGTACGATATCTGCTTGAAACAAATCACTTTCTTCGATTATATTGCAAGGATGCATAAGATTATTTGTTTTGAGGCCTACATAAAAAAATATCTGTAGGTAGAAAAGGTGCTAAACGGCAACAATGCAAAGTCATTTTTGCAATGAATTATGCAGGGCACAAAAAAATTGACGTGTCACCGCTAAAAGGGATCAAAATCGATAAAAGGAAAATTCCATCTTCTGATAATCGGGGGCAAAGCATTCTTGTTACTTGAGCGACTAGCAATTGCACAATATTTGGGGTAAATAGCTGTCTGGAATTGTCTGAATGGTCTGGGGGCACCGTGACAGGGTACCGTTGGGCCATTGCTCCGACTCTTGACGATCGGGTATACCTTCGAACTACAGCATTAATTGAAGCACCGGCAGGAGAAGCGGGGAAAATGCACTTGGTTTCTAAGTATATTCTTGTCGGTGTTATGAGAAATTGACCCCTCCAGACAGGGCCTTTGCGACCCAATGTCTCTAGGAGGGGTGTAAGATGGGAGTTTGTAGACAAGGTTGGCGTGGCAAATTCTATAGGGTGTGGCCCTAGACCTATCAAAGGTTTGTTCACAGATTGCAACTTTGCTTGAAATTTGCCGAGCCAAACCTAAGTTACATTAAATGACCTAGAAAATAGAACAGTTAAATTTACCGACATTAAAAGCTTAAAGCCAAGGATTTGCTGACAGAGCATTTTTCAGGGGGGTGTGACACCCCTACGCCCCCTTTAACGACGCCTTGCCTGCAAATATAATAAGTTACTTGTGCTTTGTGGGGACACTTGTTGGAAGCATATGCGAAAACACATCTAGCATTAGCTACCATCACGCACTCAAAGTTTCACCATTCAAATACTGTTAACCAACTAAACATAGATGGAGCAAGTTTGTGCATTGACTGAACCGTGTTCTAAATTTAAATAAATCACTAGAATAAAGGGAGAAAGGTAGTACAAGATTAGATTGTTGTGGAATTCGTACCAGATAATTATCCTTTAATTGCATATTTGTCTGAACCAAATATTGCTAGCATTTTCATTAAATTTAGGTTCGTTTTACCCTATCAACCCCGTTGCAAATACAGTTGGAAAGTAGCAACTTATGCGGTTGGCAGGGGGTATTATAATTGATGGTGTCGGAGTCAGAATACCTTACAAATGTTTAACTAAAAATGCATCAAGTTATTGAAGCGTTTACCCCTTCCTCCCCCGAGGAGTGGTACTTCTATGTGGAAAGTGCCCCGTTTTAGGGTATCATAGATCACCAAAAATGTCAATGCGTCAGTGATAACCCATTTCTGTTGGGATCAATACATTTTAGAGACCCATATTTCCAACCCAACCAGTAAAAACCAACATCATGCAAAAATTCCTGAACCGTGTAAAAAAGAGAGAAATTTTTTCCTGAAACGTTTGGCATTTTGACAAAGTTTGAGCATCTCCCCGTTTATTATGTTATCAATTATTCCCCTGATCGGGCTCCCTCTTGAGAGGAAACAAATTCTTTCAGAGTTGACAGAGTCAATGCGCATTTCGATACACATTTTTTAAAGGGAAATAGGAATCAAGTTTTTCGGAAAAAAGTTATGAAATTCTATGAAATTTAAGTTATTTACAATTCTGGTTAGCTTTTTTGAGATTTAGAACATGGCTAAGCTTGTGCAAAAACTTGCTTCATCATTATCGAATGAAAGTATATTTCACTATTAAAATGTAAATATACATTACTTCTATACAGAAGATTTGTTCCTTTTATTGTTTCCAACAACCATCCCTAAAAACCAAGTAACTTGTACTAAAATGCAAACATCTAATGACTGTGATAACAAATAAACAAAAGTAGTTTTCACCAAAACCTTTAAACAAGAAGCCCCGAATAGCCTGGCGCATATCTACTAACTTAGATGCTATGCAAAGTGTTCCTTGCATTTGTTTCATATTTAAAAAAATAATATTTCTCTTTTAACGAAATAAACCCTTTAAACACATTAAATATAAAACATAATGACCTTCTATCAATCTTTGTACCTCTTAATCAGGTCCACAATTTACGAAATGCATTATGACCCTTCCCTCTCCCCCGAAAGTCAGTTAAATCTGAATGATTTGTGCAAAGAAAAAGAAACTGATGTGCTATATTCAGAGGGCAATAGATAGACGCAAGGAAATTCTGTAGTCCAAACAAGTTCTTATGAAATATAGGACGATGCCAACCCTCTATAAACATTAACCGCTATTACTTGACATCTACCTATACCATATATAAATTTGATGTATACCATAGTTTCTTTTTAAGCACATTCATCATTGCACAAAAATTCATCACACCTTTGGAATAAAAATTTTACAGATGTTGAGGCAGAAAATTAATCATTGTTAAAAAAGGATTTTGAAAATGAAGACCATGAAACAGCAGGATTAAAAAGAGGGGAAGAATCTTCAAATTTTTTTACTTTCTTCAAATTTTCTTCAAAGATTCTGTATTTGGATTTTTGTGCAGTATTAACTAGAATATTGACAACGCTACTGATTTTGCATTGAATTTTTACTTCATATTTCAAATTTATCATTGCACAAAATCACTTTATCACTGCACAAATAAGTCATCATATGGACTTTAAAACTCTGATATATACGACGACTTTTTTTAGCAAAAGTAAGGATGTAAATGGAAGATAGGAAGCCCATTTACAGACCTCTTCGCTCCGGTAACGTAAGCTCCAATGGAAATAATACCAGGTGTACATTTTGCAAATCGTCTGGCATTAACTGGAAAATAAAACATCTTGCTCTTCAATGAGTATTTCTGCGATGAGTCTTTGATTAGGGAGGTCTTGAATGGCAGCCATTGCCTCTGAATCTGGGGCTCTTAGCAGCGTTGGACCAAAGACAACCCCAAGATTGTGAGTAGTCATCAGGTTCTTATCCTTATATTTGGTTACCCTAAAAAAAGGTCGTTGCAATTATATGCTATAACTGGTAAGATTTACTCTGAGAGTAACAAGAAAGGACAATAGAAATGAATAGATCCTTGGAGGTGGGACAGATCAGTGAAAAGGTGAGGAAATCAAGTTTGCGATGGTTTGGGCATGTGAAGAGAAAAGAGGAAACCTATGTAGGAAGATGAGCATTGGAAAAAGAATGACCAGAGAAAAGGGGGGTGGTGGGAAGACCAAAGAGAAAGTATTTGGATGTAATTAGAACTAGAATGGAGGAAGAAGACGAAGACAAAGAAGAACAAAAACAACAAGTGAAAGAGGAAGAAGAAGAAGAAAAAGGAAGAAGAAGATAAATAAGAAGAAGAAAAAGAAGAAGAAGATAAAGAAGAAGAAGAAAAAGAAGAAGAAGATAAAGAAGAAGAGGAAGAAAAAGAAGAAGAAGAAGAAGATAAGAAGAAGAAAAAGAAAAAGAAGAAGAAGATAAAGAAGAAGAAGAAGAAGAACAACAACAACAAGAATAGGAAGAAGAAGATGTGGAAGAAGAAGATGTGGAAATAAGAGGAGTAGGAAGAAGAACACGTTATATAAACACTTGATAAAGATGCTACGTACAAAATGAGGAAATAAAAGAAAATTAAAGAAAATTAAAAACAAATTAAATTGACAAACCTTTGTAAATGCCGCATTAGATATTTTAGTGTTTCATAATGGGCAGCCGGCAGTTCAATTATAGCATCATGAATTGCTTTCTTTCTTTCAACTTTGTCAATTAACTCTAAAAATTGGTAAGAAAGGCTCAGCACTACCAAATAATAAAATAACAACAGTGAAAGCATGAAAAGGCAGGTGGAAAATTGCAAATTCATGAAAAACTTTAAAGAAGAGATCGATTATGCTGCCAAGAGATCTCCACAAGTAAATAAAGATGATTTTAGGCAGAACAAATGCAACAATAAATGACAAGTATAGTATTCGAAAAAAATGACTGGTTAAATTATTGGTGTATGGGTTATGATTAAGTGTGCAAGCTGTGAAAATGGACACTCTAATCTCTAGTTTACTTAGGAAGGAACTGCCTAAGCGATCGGTATTACCAAATTGCCATTGTGGCAAAAGCCTCTTTGATAACGGTGTCATATTCAGCCTGGGAAGGTGAGAGATCAATTAATATGTAACTTTCAGAACTAAAAGTCTACTAGCTAGTTGAAGCCTCAGCTAATTTCATGGTTGATAAGTGAAGGAACTACAAGAATCTCTGAGCTGGAGACTAAGCAATAAAAGCAAGTGCAATAATGTTCCCAAAATACTTAATAACATTCATTGAAAAGAAACATTGAAAATAATGATTAGAAAATACTGATATGATATAATATGATATGCTATATGATATGATATGATATGATATGATATGCTATGATATGATATGATATGATATGATATAATATGATATGATATGATATGATATGATATGATATGATATGATATGATATAATATGATATGACGTGATATGATATGATTGATATGATATATAGCTACTCACTTGACGCCGCAATGAAACTTCCATAAGTTTCAAATGTAATTAAAGGAATTGGAAGTGAACGAAAGTACAGTTTCAAAATTCCAGATATAACATGAACATCAGGGTAAGATTTTTCGTCCAAACAAGGCACAGCTCCATCTGAAATGAAAAACGTTTCAGTTGATTAAAAGACCAGAAACCTTCGATGTTGTGAATGATAATAATTAAATGAAATAAAATCTTAAATCATCATCAGCAGTTGAGGGTAAAATATAGCGAGAGAGCAAAACATTTTTGCTATATTTTTGCTATGGGACAATTTAACCCTTGGTATAAATTCAAGAACTAACCATATCATATAGTGGCTTTTGCTGCAGGAACAATACAAACCACTCTTAATAATCTCCATAGCTATTTCCATGCTAGTTTTTATTGGGATAGATTCTGCATATACGCGAATCACAGGAACCTGGCACGTTCCATTCTAATTTCATTTTACACACTGATGTTTTTATGTTTTTTCGAGCTGCTAATTTCCTTATCATTGTTCTCATGATCTTTCATGTTCAGGCCACAAAGCGGAAAAAAGGCTGACTCAAGTTTTCGTGTATTCTACTTTTAACTCATAAAACTACTCTATTTGCATACGCTTCAATTTCATTCCTATCATTGCAGTTTGTTAAATGTTTATTTATTTGAATGATAGAACGGAGATAGGAAGGATGGAAACCGCCATAATGACATTGAAAGGAAATGGTATAAAACTTATAATGGTGAGAGGAATGTGGTGATGTGCCTGTAGACATAAAATGATGAGGTATTAATGGATTCTAATGTATAGTAGAAAGAAAAAATAAATTTCTGGATGAACAAATGAAAGGAAAAATTGGTGAGGGCACAACAAGTTGGCTGATATACAAATGTCATATTAGGCATGGCACAAGGTGGCTCAACCGGGGCGCTACAAAAGTTTCAGTTTGTTTTAAGGTTGGATGAAAGAAGTCACGTATATGCTTGCCTTTTATCTTAAAAATGATAAAAAAACATAATAATTTCTGTAAATAACTTTGTCAAGTACTGAGTTTCTACAACCTAAGACAGTATGTGGCTTTACATCTGTGGCTTTCCTAAAATTACTTACAATTCCTTGAAAATGATACATTTTGGAAAAATTTAGTTGCTTAACTGAGGAAGTGAGACATTGAATGTCTAACATGTCGTTCTGTAAACAAACTGGTAGTACTAAAAAATGCTAAAGGTAGCAAGGATAAAATGGTTAATGTCAAGAAAATTATAAGAAGGTTTCAATTCCTGCAATTGCTGCAAAAGTTTCTTAGTACTGAGGTCAGGAAACGTGTAAAGTGCTGAAATTAACCTCTTCCTTTGTAGTAAATGTTAGTAAATGATAATTAATGTCAATAAATGATAATTTATGTTAATAAACGATAATTAAATAACTGTTTTCTTATCAATTAACTAGGCGCGGTCTTATATGTAGTAATAGGGTCTTGTGGGAAGCAGGCGACAATAACGCTCCAAAAATAACTAACAATTCAGAGCTCAAAAAATCACCTTTATCAATTGCAGATTTCAACATCTCAACGTCATCAGCAAATCCAGAAAGTCGATAAATTCCTTCCTGTTTTAAGCCTGCATTTTAAGAAAATACTAAATATGCAATTAAATATTACAAGGAAAGTTCGGAGGCCCCTTGAAAATTAGCAATGTCACGGGCAACTCTCCTTTAATATGCTTAATCAAATCAAATCAAATCAAAGTAAAAAAATTTATCAATGATCTCTAAATGCTTCCTAAAAATCTCGGTGAAGTGGAAAATGGATAGATGTGACATTAATGAAAATTACTGTTAACCGGTCTGCTAAAAAATAGTGCTCTATGCCAAAGAAGCAGAGCTATACTACACATAATAACAGAACACGATTGTTTAAGTTGTTACTTAAAGTTTCACGATTGATGCAATCTTCAGACCCTGCAGATCGCATCCAGCGTGAAACTTCAAGAAACAACTTAAACCGTCGTGTTCTGTTAATAAGTTTAGATGTGACATCAAAACAATTATGGATTGTTGAACGCACTCAATTCCTTTGCAAGAAATTCTGAGTTACAAAATTGTATTGATTGCTAGATTGAATTTCATCAGTTTTTTGCATATTCAAAATACTTTCTAAGATTTCTCAAAGATTTTAAAGACAATATTTCTCAGTCTCAGACTACAAAGTAACAATTCAGGATTGCGTTCGGGGCTCTTCTATCTTGCAAAAATCATACTTTTTGAAGAAATACTTCTCACTGTGTAAGATTCATAGGGATATTATCGATCGTTTAATTGAAGAAACTTTAGAGTTGACTCATGGATTATAACAGGCAGAGACATACCTGCCATACCAAGTGTGAAATCATCGTTTTTTAAGATCATTTCTAAGTAATGTTAAAAAATTAATGAAGGAAAGAAGGGCATCATTGAAGGAAACTTCAATTTCGAGTAATGTCGTCGAATGAAAAAGACTTTCTTTTTACATTTCATGTTCTCAGAATAATTTTAACTGTTTTTACAAAACGATGGTTACACACTACAGGCAGGTTTGTCTCTGATAGTTATCATCCTTAAGTCACCCCAGTTTTTGTTTCTTGTCTCTCCTCCTTCGCAAAGGAAGAATCCACCCCACGTATTTTGGTTTTAATAATAACTCTAACATCATCCACAACCAATTGCCTTCAACAGTTCTACCTCACAATCAGTACATATACAATTACTTGCTATTTTATTGTACCATTCTTCAAATACAATAGTTGAGAAATAGTCTGCAGGGTAACACGAGACAGAACTTTCCAAGAATATTTTCCCTCACTCTCCAATAAACTCCATTAATAAGACTCGCAGAGTCAAAATCAGGTTTGATGCCAAATTTTAAGTAAAGATATATATTCAATTGGAAGAAGTACTTCCAAATAAAGGAGGGGAATTTTCACGAGGAGAAAATCACAGAAAGAGACCATATTGAACCAAACCTTACGTATTAAGCAATACGAGTTCTTTTGCCTAGTACACACATAATCGTTTGGTGAACTTAAATTCGAGTTAATTACCTCGATTTTCAACTTCAGCAATACAGGCATCGACGACAGCCGGTCTTTTAAAGTTATATGCTTTGACTAAAGTAGTCAGATCAACGCCAAACACTGCGGAAAGAAAATTACAAAATGACGTACGAGTGACGGGGTAGCAAAGTTAGGAATACATTACGGCCACACGGTCACATGGTCACACGGTCACATGGTCATACGGTCGCACGGTCACTAGCTGGAGGAGGGTCCACAAAAAACGATAGAACCTCCTATGACACACCCAAACCATGCCTATTTTCTTTTGTCTTGTGAGGAAGTTTTGCCTTACGGTATGTTTTTGTCTAGAGGAAGGTTAACAACTTTTCTGGACTTTGCGGGGTAGAGGCAGTGTGACTAGATATTAAGACCAAAATTATGCCTTTAAAGGTGTATGCCGGTTTCTAAAAGAATCAAAGGCATGACAAAAGCCTCATGTATACGCAAAATGGAAAAAATGATCAAGAAATTATCTCAGATTCTAAAATTTGCAAGAATCTTTGCTTGAAAGGTTCTTTTTCACGTAAATTATACTAAAAGCATAAAACTATGCAAGGTATGGTAGATGAGCTAGAACGATGAATAAGCAGCAACTTGGGTAAATATAAACTTTTTAAAGATTATTAGAAGGAAACTTAAACTTAACCATATCAAAATCTTCAACTTGTGTAGTAGAGTATAAAGTAAAGAGAGCTTTGTGATTCGGATACATCCCTTAAACTGATGCGATTTTTTGTGACCTGAATTCTAACGCAAAACGAAAGACAGGGATACACATGCTACAACGTAGAGAGGGCATAAACAGAAAATCATATTAAATGCTTACGAAAAAACAACCAAAGAAGGTGGACGGACTAGATAGTGGTGGTAATTTCGATAAGAAACTTTTACGTCATAGAACACATATTTTAAGAGGCGCTTATTTAAACAAAATCCAAGAATTGTGACATGAAAGATGCCTGAAATTCAATCTTTCACAGACGAGGCACATAGGTTGTCAGGGTAAATGTCATTTAGGAATTGGTTGACAAATGGTAGCAAGTAGTCGATTCAACATTTGGTAAGTAAAAACCCCACGTCCACTTTCGAAGTTACTTTGCACCTAAAAATAGGACTTTCTTAAGAGCAAATGAAAGCATATGCAAAACATCACAATAATACTGCCCCGTCTACCAACCTCGTTTAAGAAGCCTCTTGTCAGGAGCGCAACGTGCTGGCACGTGATCACTACATTGCTTGTGAGCGTTGTAGCCACAATCTAAAAAACAAGAAAAAGACGTGCTCAAAAGTTGATAACTAGTTATAATCCTTCGAAAACACAAGTTGTTTTAGGAGCTAATTGTATCATAAAGTACCCCTTTCTGTCGTGACAACAACTCCTTCCCCCTTCTTTTTAGATTTTGCTACGGTAAATACAACAGCTGCTCAAAAATGATATGAGATTCCATCGAAGCTTCGAAGTAATTCCAAGTGAAAATTCCAATTAAATCTTTTGTAAATGTATGTTTTATCAAAAATCCTTAGAGACGACTCAGTTGGAATGGTACATTTACAGTAAACTTGTTCTTGATTTAAGCAAACATGATATACCAAGCAAACAAGTAATTCCAAGCAAACATATCATTCCAAGCAAACATGTTATACCAGGCAAACATGTCATCCCAAGCAAACATGTTGTACCAAACAAACATGTTATACCAAGCAAACATGTCATCCCAAGCAAACATGTTGTACTGAACAAACATGTTATACCAAACAAACATGTCATCCCAAGCAAACATGTTGTACCAAACAAACATATTGTACCAAACAAACATGTTATCCCAAGCAAACATGTTGTACCAAACAAACATGTTATACCAAGCAAACATGTCATCCCAAGCAAACATGTTGTACCAAACAAACATGTCATCCCAAGCAAACATGTCATCCCAAGCAAACATGTTGTACCAAACAAACATGTTATCCCAAGCAAACATGTCATCCCAAGCAATCAAACTGATGACGATAAACAAACAAACAATTGAATGGTTACCTTGACATTTAACACCTTGTGCCTTCAATCCCCACATAAAATTCTTGCAATGATCACACCAATGTGGGCCATAAAAATTGTGAGTCTAGAAAGAATAATTTCAAATTGGTAACTTTGGTTCTGGTCATGTCCGATTTTTGCGAATAAGTAACTACAGGATTCCTTTGCGTATTGAGACGCAGAGACACCCAACACCTCTATCTCCCTCTCTCTTCAATAGTTTATTTAGTAAGCAAACTTCTTCGACTGGTAACCATGGGTAAATAATTTAAAATGAATGAAATGTTATGAAATAAGAACCTGTGACACAAAAAGGTATGAAGTCAAGTTTACAATAAAGAAAAGTCTTTTTGAAAGCTAATTAAATTGGTAGGGGTACTTCGAAACATAACAAAGTGAATTTGAAAAAAAGAAAATTACTGGAAAAACATTTTGACCCATTGGAAAGTGCAGTCTTGCTGCAAGGCTGACGACAAGGAAGAAGAAAATAGAGACATAACCAGAACTGTGATATATCATGTTTATCGACTAAAATTTAAGATAAACCTTGAAACATTAGACTTGATGTCTCTATTTGTCGTCGTTCTTGTCATCAGAACTACAGACTTAATGATGAAAAACTAAAGAAAAACTAAGCGCGTAAAGCAACTAAAACTACTGGTTGGCAAAGGATCTTAGAGCAGGGCTAATTCATAGACTCTACCCGGCCGATAAGGCCAGTTATACGCACTGTTCTAAGTCATTGACCGTAACTGCTGCAAAGGAAAAAAGCTACTGCCTCAAAAGCAAATTATTATTCTGATGTTGACGAGTTTGAAACCAAATACTGTTTATAGCAGTTGCCAATTGCTGAAGTATTGCACATTTCACGAAGAAGCAGGTTCCAAAATATCTGATAAAGAGTCTTTCTCGGCTTAGCACATCTAGAATCATCCACATTTAACTTCATCATGGAGTTAATCCTGAACTATTAATTGTTTGAATACACTTCGGTTGATACCATTTGCACTGCCACAAAGAGTCTTGCTTTCGATATAGTTAATCTCTTTCAGAGGCTACTTTATAGAAGCAAAATTATTGCTCTCTGTTCTCTGTCCTCTGTCCTCTGTCCTCTGTCCTCTGTCCTCTGTTCTCTGTTCTCTGTAGACGGAAAAGTAAAATAATAAAACACAAATAAATGTTTGTATTAACTCTAGAGTGTAACACACCTTGAAATTGTGAAACTTTTCTAACTC